>VRYO01000704.1:2541830-2561143 GCA_009812075.1 Sialia sialis
GAAATTAAAATAGAAATACAGTACTGCAAAGAACAAACCCCAAACTCTGCCAGACTGTTCAACCAAAAACTGGTGCCTGAAATAATGAAGAAGAAGGAAGAAGAACACCAAAAGAGACAGCACCTAAAATCCTCCATATTGTCTCATACCTATGACTGTATTATAAAAAATTCCAATTTAAAACCCTCACACACTTTTATTTAACTGCATGATGGATTTTAACTCCATCACTCAAATTTGGAGCCTCAGCTCCAAGGCAGTGCTCTCCAGGGGGTCAGTGCCAGAAAGCACAAAAAGCCCAAAAATCCCAGGTTTCTGGGACCCAACAAGGGAGCAAGAGTGGAATTACCCCTGGATGCACTTTGCAATTTGCTTTTTTTTTTGCCTAAAAAAAACCCCACCAACTCTGTGTTTTGCAAGTTGGAATGTTGCAAAAAAAAAAAAAATACAAACCAGAAACCCAAACATAAAAGCTCTGAAATCAAAGGTTTCCTGTTATAAATAATCTTGTATCCCTCAGGCATTGAAGGGGAAAATATAGCCAAGATTAGATTAAAAGATTTTGGGGGCTTTCTGTGGTTATTTTTTAATTTAGGGGAAAAAAAATCTAAATATAACTTTGGTTGGTGGGAGGTTGAGGTAAATGCTTCTCTGCTGGTTTGGGATCTGTTTATTAGGACAGGGTCAGTTTGATGTTTTGGCACAGACTTTGCAAATCCTGCCCCTCCAGGGATCCCAAATCTCCTGCTGAAGGGGTTGCTCTTTCCAGGATGAAAATTTCACACTGATCCCTTGAAAAACCAGTTGTAAACCACGAGGAACTTTAAACCAGCTGAGAGCCAGAAGCGCTCAAGGGCTTTTCGATGTAAATATGCTGATTTTTATTCCAAATTTGTCATTCTTTTCCCAGTGGCAGCAATGCTCTCAGTCCCCAAAAATCCTTAGGCCATTTTTTTTTATTGCAGTTATGAAATGTAAAAAAAGATTATTTATGTTTTAGAACCACAGTCTGAAGATTTAATTTGAAATTTCCAGTAATAATGAGTAATTTCCAAAATAATGAGTAATTGTTCCTTGCGACCTTGATCTGCCACTCAAAATTAAATGTTTACCAAATCTTCTTTTTTTTCCCAAGTTATAATTCAGGATTTACTCCAAGTGTAAGAAAAGCTGAGAGACACTGAAAGTTGTTGTAATTTTATCATTTCTTTTACTGTTTTCTTTTAATCCATTACAGAAGATATTATTTCTGGGAATAGAATTGGTGCCAGGAAAATCATCACCTTGGTGATGTGTTTTCTTTAATAAACATGAATTAAAATGTCTGCTGGTTTAAGCAGCTCCTCATTCCTGTCCTTTACAAACACCCTGTGCATGAAGGCAGGTGCAACCTGAGTTGGGAAAATGTATTTTTATCTTGGGAAGAGTGGGAGAATGGTTCTGATCCCTCTGCTGCTGGCATAGAAGAAGGAATTTGGGCAATTAATTAGTGGCTGGGATGGTGTGGGAAGGTTGGGTTAATTAAACCTACCCATGCTATAAATAAAAGCAAAGAACTTTGTCTTTTCCATCTTGACCATGTGGAGATTCTTGATTCACACTCTGCCTGATCCCCATGGCAGACTCAAAGCCAAATACAGTAATTTCATGACTCTAAGGCGCACCTTAAATCCTAAAATTTGATCAAAACCCGGAAGTGCGCCTTTTAATCCAGTGCACCTTATATATAAACCTTGAACATTGAAGGGATCTCAAAACAATTTCTGTTTCACATTGCGCAGCAGTAAACGTGAAGTTCACAATCAAATTACCGTGAGCAGGCACATTTGGGCTTGGGAGGTTTTATTTTTTCCCTCCGTGGAGAAATTTTTCCCATTCTCATGCTAAGAAAGCTGGCAGGGCGTCTCCCTTAGCTTTTAATTGCTCAAAACAAAAGGGATGGGTGGTGCTGTCTCGATGGCTCAATCGCTGGGGGGGGTTGAGGAGTCGGGGTGGACGGTTGTGGGTTCATTTTTTTTCTTTCCAGGGGGTCACTCTGGCACTCACCGGCCCGAACATGGAGGAGAGAGGTTTTTTCTCTGCGATCAGATCTGCCTGCACCCCGGCACTGCTACCACCTCCTGCTTCTGAGAACAGCGCTGGGACATAAATGGTGAGAGAAGTCTTCCTTCACCCTTCTCCCATCTGGGACACGGCCCTGCCGCCTCACCTCCCTGCTCCTGTTGTTCCTGCCTGCTCTGAGGGTCTCACCCTGCTCTCACCAAAACCGTGCGGAGAACAAGAGTGTCTGTGACTGAAAAAGGGACTGAGACTGAGTTTTGTTCTGTTTTATCTCTTTTTTTTTTCATAGCTGATGTTGTTCTTGTTTGTCTTGTAGATATATCAGTGAAGAACTGTTATTCCTAAACCCACACCTTTGTGTGAGCCCTTCTTAATTTCCAAATTATAATAAACTGGGAGGGAGGCAATTTCCACTCTCCATTTTAGGAAAAAACTCATGCTTTTTTCCAGCAGTACCTGCCCTCTAAACCAGGATAACATGTCCCTCAGGCCCGTCCCTCCTGATTTTACTCTAAAAGTTGCGAAAGTTGTGCATGGATCAACGTTATTTTACAAAAAAAAAAGTGCGTCTTATAATCCAGTGCGCCTTATATATGGGAAATTATGGAAATTTTTCCCGTTAACTGATGCTGTGCCTTATGATCCAGTGCACCTAATAGTCGTGAAATTACTGTAAGTATTCCTGACACACTCAGAGCAGGAAGAACTGGACTCAGGCCAAGATTTCCCAACCTTTCAGGGTTTTTCATGGCGGTTAAATTCCTGCATCCATTGCTTCTGTATAAGTTTGTAATTTGAAGGCACAAGAAACTGAGATTTTTGCCATCCTGGAGCGATTGTGACTGGCAGGGATTTTCCTTCCCTTGGTTTAATGGAAATGAATCCAGTGGTGCAGACATCAGCAGGAACAAGTGTCCTCAGGTTTTTTCTGGACAACCTCCAAAAGGTTTTGGAGGATTCTGTTTCTGTTTCATTTCCAGGCTTTATAGCATTGTAGATAATAGAAAGTTAAATAAACTCGACTCTCTCCTTTGCTCTGCACTTCTTTGGGGCTCCCATTTCCATGAAAATCATGGCAAAAAAAACCCCCACATGTAAGGTCAGAGTCTCATTTCAGATCAAATTTGCTCCCAGCTAATTGAATTGCAGGGAATGTCTGTGAATTTTGCAGAAGGAATTTCTGGACAGAGTTACCTGAGCTTGTCTTGAGTGGAATTTCCAGTGGGTGTAAAACCCAGCACATGTGCTCAGAGGATTATTTACCTTTTCCTGTTTGCTTTTCATTTTTTTAAGTTCTCAGACACACAAGGAAGCAATTTTTGCAAGCTCTTCACTGGTGAGAATTTAAAAATAATAAGGGCATGTGCCAGTTGGTTGGACTGAATTTCCTTGTGATACTCAATCCAAAGAAAGAAATTCTTGGTAAAACGACCTGGTGCAAATTTGTTTAGATCTTGTACATTAAACCCACAGCCAGACATGTTAGGCTGCGATTCTTTATGGCACAGCTGCAAGAGCAAGATATTAATAGAAGTCTAAATAGTTAGAATAATAACAATTCTCAGTAAATCGTCTGATACTGGAATATTGGAGCACACAACGTGAAAATGCAGTTGTGCTCCTGTAAAAAATCCATAGGCACACATATGGTTTCATAATATATCCTAGATTGCAAAGAACAAATGGAATTTCGGAATGATTTGGTTTACAGTTCCCTTAAGTAACATTATCTTGTTAAAGACATTAACCTCAGGCCTTTACTGTTATATATTTGCTTTTATTGTTTTCATCCTGGGGAGCAACCTGTAGGAGAGACACTCAACAGGAAAAGAAGGTTCAAAGGGCATCAAAACATTGATTTTCAAGATGGCTGAACAGCTGTCTTGGGAGCTCTGTGCAATTATGAAAAACAGACATCTCTCTTCAGCCTCCCTGATTATTAAAGATCTTCCCAGCACTAATAACTGGGGGAAGATTTACCTTGGCATCGCTGATTTTCCTCCACAGGCTCTGCTACTCCCACTGAACAGAGTTTAACAGGATGAAATAAATTCTCTGGTGAGCTGCATCCAACGAAATGCTGACAGAAAGAGGGAAAATGGCTCAAACAGCCTCTCCAAAAAAACAAAATCTACCCCCGGCTGTAGCGACCTACGTGGGATTTGTTCTCTCAGTGCTTTCATCCCACAATTTTTGCTTTTGGGTGTGGGTTTTTGGTTGAATGTGCACAAAATGACAGTGAACTTTGGGAATAACATTTCCATTTAAGTTGCCTGACAAATCCATTTTCCAAGCCCTCTGCACGAGCTCTCCAGGACTGCTCCTATTCCTTGGAACAGGTGTTCTTCCTTGGTTTCCCCTCCTGCTGAAGGCAAAAGCAGCTTTTTAAATAAATGCCTTTGGCAACCCCTCCTTTGGCTCTCCAGGGACCAATTCTCTCCCACGATGAGCTGTGCCTTTTCCAGAGAATTTTCCACGGCTTCTCACCTGCTTTAAATGAGCCTAGGATGGGGAAATCTCTGCGGTCCGGATTGCATCATCCCCTCAGGCTGGGCTTTGCAGATGCTCTGAGCAGAGGGGATTTCTTGGGCTCAGGCCAATGTCTCCACAAATCCCATCTTCAATTCCTTCCCCAGAGCTGGGCAGTTTGAGCCACACAGGAGAGTGAGGGAGCTGTCCATGGACCCCTCCTCCCCCAGGAAAATCCAGGAAAGCAGAGGTGACGCCAAAAGAGACAAAACCATGAGAATGGGACAACATGGGGAAAACCCAGCAGCTCCCAAGGGGAGGACGAACCCAAAACCACGTGAAAAAAAACCCATGTTCTTCAAGTTCCATTGCTCAAACAGGACTCCACGCTCCAGGACTGCTTTCCCAAATAAAATTTCCCTCTCTGCAAAGTCCTCGTTGCACAGACACGATGAAATTTCATGCTCTTGCCTCAAGGTTTCCAAGCTGGGGCAGCTTTTTTGTGCAGTCCCAGCTCCAGAGGTCATTTTGGGTTTGTGATGCTTTTTTTTTTAATATGTTTTTTCCATTTGCAGTTGTCCTCCCTCAGTCAAGGCAAAGTCTCCACGCAGTGACATCCCTCCAGGAGGTCACAGCACACAGTTCACAGCTAAAATCTCTACCAGCTCCCATTTCAGGCTCCTTGCAAACTCCAGCACCAACCTCCCTAATCAGTTACAGATGAAGGGTTATTTCTTTCCCATGACCACGAGAGATAGAGACTGATAAAAGAAAATAAAATAAAAGCCCATATGGCTGAAACTGTGGGTTCTGGAAGAGAAAGAAGCAGCTGAGATGTCCTGTCAAGTGGTGTTGCTGTTTCTGCCTCTGCTGGATGAGTGTTTGGGGCTCTTTGCTGTTCCCCAAGGATGTAATTAGGATGCAGCATCGTGGGTCTCCATCCTGGAGTTTCCTGGAGGCCAGCAGCTGTCCAAGGATTTTTTTTTCCTTTTGTCTTTTTCAATAGGCTGAGAATTGGGAGTTTGCAGCTTTTCCTTATTGTCACAACAATTTGCTGCAGAGAGAAAATGAACAAATCCTGCGGCAAACAGAAAAAAACCCAATGTTTTTTTGTGCATTAATTCAGAATGAAGATGTATTTCCTAAGGCAGAGAGAAGGAATTGTGCAGTCAGCCAGCGCTGAGTTTAAAAGATCCATCCCAAATATTTAACCACATGCTGCCTTTTAAAAACATGGAATTGTGGTTCTGTCAGTGCTATTTCCACCTTCCAATGGAATCCAAAGATCCATTTGAATGTATGAAGTCATCAAAGTCCCTTTCCCCCCCCAGTTTATCCAGAGTTCTCTGACAACTTTTTTCCAGCGTGCTTAGAAGGAAACTGTAGGATTGTGTTGTTGGATGCTGACGGGTGGAAAATCGGCTGCTTAAATTCCAGGAAATGTCTGATTTTTCAACTCCAACGGGCTTGTAATTAGGGAAGAATCCAGCTGTCAGCTAGGGGAGGAATTATGAAATACTAAAATCACTGGGGGCGATGGAGAACAATTAACATTCTCAGCCGTCGGGTTGTGGTCTCTAGCGCAGGGTCTGTACCTCGCACACGCTTGTGGCCTGTTCCACTGAGGGCTCCTGTGGGGTTTGGACATGACCAGAGAATATTTCAGTACTTCAGCTCTTCTGGGGTCAGGGAAAAGTCATGGAGTGCTGGAGTTTCTTCTCCTTGGAGGCCACGGTCCGAGGTTCAGAGCCAAGTGAGTCAGGTGCTGAGTTTGAGCCCAGCTCCCTTGGCTGGGGTGGCTTCGGTGGGAAGTGCAGCCACTGAGGACCTGACACAGGGCTTGGTGGGAGTGGGATTGTGGAAAAGTGGTTCAAGATCTCACATCAGTCCAGGCAAAATGGAGAATTGTGCTCCAAGGGCTCAGGAGCAGGGCCAAGCCAGGCTCTTGCTGCTGTTGTGATGGGAGGAGGAGGATGGTGAAGGCAAAGAGACAAAACCATGAGGTTGTGGTGGGGTTGGCATCAACAAAACAGCTGGGACTGCTCAGCTGGAGCCAGTCCAGCCTTGTGATTGTGCACAGCTTCTGGTGGGACCATCTGGGCTGGGGCACATCCTCTGCTCTTGAATTTGGGTCACAGCTCCAGGTTCTGTGCTCAATCCATGGGAACAGCTCCTGGTTCTGTGTTTAACCCATGGGAACAGATCCTGGTTCTGTGTTCAATCCATTGGAACAGATCCTGGTTCTGTGATCAGCCCATGGGAACAGATCCTGGTTCTGTGCTCAGAACATGGAAACAGATCCTGGTTCTGTGTTCAATCCATGGGAACAGATCCTGGTTCTGTGTTCAGTCCATGGAAATAGATCCTGGTTCTGAGCTCAGCCCATGAGAACAGCTCCTGGTTCTGTGCTCAGCCCATGGAAACCAGGGACAGACACAGGGCCACGGAGCTCAATCCAAAGGCAGCCAACCCATCCAGCAGGACTCTGCAAGAAGCAGCTTGAGAAGTTATCTTGGTCTGGACTGTTCTTGTTTTATTAATCTGTACATCCAGCCTGGATTGCTAACAGCCCAGCAATCACCATGGGTGTATTGAGCACGTTTGGAGCTGTGGTTTATTTGAATCTGTCTTTGTATTTGTCCAGTTTTATGCTGTATATAATTCTTTGGCACTCCTGTGCTGTGCCCACACGGCTGGAGTGGGAAGCCAGCCTTGTGAGATAAAAGTCACACTCATCTCCTGTCAGCTCTAAAAGGTACTGGCTGAGGGACAAAGCAGCTTGGAAGAAGTTTTGATATTATCTGGAAAGTAAAAAAAAAAAAAAAAAATCCAGGATGTGTTTTAGTTGGAAACAATTGGCAGAGATAATGCTGGACTCGGGGAGGTGGAGAAGAAGCAGCCAAGAGGTGACCTGGAGGGAGGGCGTGTGGAAATGCAGAGCACAGAGTGTGAGGAACGCTGGTTGTTCCCTGGGACAGCGAGGAATCCACGGACAGGCTGGGAACGGGGAGAAAGTCCCTTGAATTCTGCTCTGCTGCTCTCCCTGCCCAGGCTGGATGTGAGCTGCAGGGAAGCTCCAGCCAAGGAGCTGGATCCGAGCTGCCTTGTCCAGATCCAAGTTCCATCTGCCTGAATCTCCTCGTGTTTGTGTGGGAACGCCTTGGCCAGTGTCAGCACTTCTTGAGATGTTACAAAACCAGGGGAAGTGGGATCAAATGAGCTTCAAACTCATCCACAGCAGGTCAGTCCTCCAAAACTGGGTTAGGAACCCAAAGCTGAGCCCCAGGTGTTGGACCCCACTCCTTCTGTCCCTTGAGCACTGAACCCACCAGGGCTGAGCTGGATTCCCCTCGTTGCTCCCTTCTGTTCATCCCAGTGAGAACCCCAAACAGGATGGGATTGCTCTTCCACTCCTGTGCATGAAGAACCCCAAGCCAAGAGGCAAATTTTGGATGCTCAGCTTCGACCCTTCTAAAAAAAAAACTCAGGGTGAGCTGAGAACTTGGGCTCTAAACCTGAACTCGAGCCTTGGCTCAGATCTGCTGATACCAGTCCTATCTCTCTTTTGGGGATGACATAAATATTTGAGAGTGCTCAGCCGGGTGTTTTTGCAAGGAATATGGATGGTTTGGGATAAGAAGATGAGTCATGATTCTGAGATAGTGCCTGGCTCTTACTGGAACACTCTAAAGCAGCTATATTGGGTCTGTATTAAGGAACAAGATGAAAAATTATTTAAGGATGAGAAGCCACATTTCTTCATAAAGAGAAAATGTTAAGAGCACTGTGAGGCTCTCCAACATAAAGAGTTTCATAGGAAATGAGTGATAAAACAACAAAAAAAACCCCAAGAAACAGAAAGTGTGTCTCACATGAGGGCCAGGAAACAATTCTCATTATTTGCTTCTTAGATAGAGATGTTTAGGTAGAGAAGAGATAAAGTCTGTACTGAGAAAAGACTTCTGTGGCCAAGGCTCGATGAGTATCTTGAATTGGGATTATTCAGCCCGGAGAAGAGAAGGTTTTGGGATGATCTAATTGCAGCCTTCCAGTGCCTGGAGAGAGATTGTTTATAAGGAATTGGAGGGACAGGACTTCCCAGCGTCAGAGGGCAGGGTTAGATGGAATATGAGCAAGAAATTCTTCCCTGTGAGGGTGGGGATGTGGCACAGGGTGCCCCGAGAAGCTGTGATGTCCCTGGATCCCTGGAATGTCCAAGGCTGGGTTGGACATGGTTTGGAGCACCTTGGGACAGTGGAAAGTGTCCCTGCCCATGGCAGGAGTGGGATAAGATGAACTCTAAGCTCAACTCTGAGGTCCTTTCCCACCCAAACCATTCCATGATTCTCCAAATCTGCTCCATTAAATCAGAGCCTGCCTTTGGGCTTGGCCATCTTAGGAAGACTGAGACTCAAATGTTAAAATCATGGAATGATTGAGGCTGGAAGGGAATTCTGAAGCTCTCCTGGGCTCTCAGAGTGGAAGGTGTCCCTGCCCATGGCAGCAGGGTTGGAATGACATGAGCTTTAAAATCTGTGCCAGTCCAAACCATTCCGTGATTTTGTGATGCATTTTCCAGCCTTCACTCAGATTTGGGAACCCATAGAAGTTGTGAATATCAATTTATTTCACAGGACACAGAAAATGCTGTGGCTGACCTGGGCACCAAGAAAGGTGCTCTGAAGGACAGCCTGGCTTTAAATCCAGTTGCTAATTAATCATTTGTTTGTTAGGATGGGAGCAAACCCAACCCCTTAAAGTTTGAAAATAAAACAACATCCTCCCCCTTCCGACGGAGCCCGCTGGATTCCCGAGCTTGGAGCAGGACTGGGAGCAGGGAGGTGACATTACACACAGCCTGTCAGCACATAAAGAGACCAGGACAATCTTTCTTGAAACAGGTGGAAAAATGTTTTGGAAGGAAAGCTTTGGGAAGAATTACAACCATGGAAGACGCCGCCGATTTTCTTTGCGCTCTGTCAGCCACGTTTCCGACGAGCCCTGAGCTCTTGGCTCGTCCTCTGGGATGGGATGTGAGATAAACAGGCAGCTTCTGATGGAGCCAGGGAAATGCAGGATATAAAATATGGGAGAGCAGGTTCTGGGATAAGTTGGAGATGCTCCACAGCATCTGTGGGGCTGCGCTGGTTTCTCCAAGCTGAGAAATCCAGGTGAGAATTGAGGATATTTCTCTGCCTTGAAAAAGA
Source organism: Sialia sialis (assembly GCA_009812075.1). Lineage (NCBI taxonomy): Eukaryota > Metazoa > Chordata > Aves > Passeriformes > Turdidae > Sialia > Sialia sialis. Next base: position 2,551,568 of record VRYO01000704.1, read on the forward strand.
GGACTTGTGATGGTTTTGAACGAAGGACTTGGAAATGCCTCATGGGGAATGTCACAGCTCAGGGGAGCAGGGTCCTTGTGGAGTCCTTCCCACCCAGGATATTCCATGATTCCAAACCCTTGGCTGGCTCACAGGTGCTCCCTGGCACAATTCTGGGTGGCTTTGACCAACCTTTGTGGGAAAAAAAAGCATCAAATTAAAAGTCTGTGAGACTGATTTAGCTGCCTTGGGTCAGTAATTACCAGGGGTATGATGCAGGCTGTGTTGTGGGAAGGTATCCATGATTAATCCTTGGAATTCACCACCACAAGACACCCCTGAAGCCAGAGGAGTCGCTGATTTCAAACCCAGCCTGCAGGATTATGTGAACAAGGTTGTGTTTGACTTGATTAGTTTGGGAAAAGCTCAAAGCCACAGCAGCTTGGATGAAATCAAAGCTTCCATGTTTTGGTGCAGGGCTGAAACCTGAGCCAGGGGCTGTAGGGAAGGCAGGGAAAGTTCTGACAAGTTATTCCACAACTTCCCAAACCGGGAAGTGCAATACCAGACAACAGGAAAAACTTCTCCAGTCCAACAGAGAAATTATCCAGACCTAAACTCTCAGCTCCAGAGGTAAAAAATCTCTTCCCTGCTCCACAGCTTCCCAAGGAAAACCCAGGGATATTTGCTGATGCTTTTGCTCATCCCAGCCTCTCCCCTCAGCAGATTTGTGCTGTGCCCTTCAGCTTGAACTTGCCCACGAGTGGCCAGGAGGCCGTGATGGATGGCCAGGGTCCTGGGTGTCTCCTCAAGCTGCTTCCCTTCAACAGGTGTTTGCTGTGTCTGAGGCTCCTCTGTTTATAGAATCCTTGTTCCATTTGGAAGGATGAAAAATATCGCTGGCTTTTATTGTAAACAGCCTTCCCTTCTCCCAAACACTGCGAGGAAAGGTTACAGGATTAGTCACAGCTCTCCCCCCAGCCCCAGCAGCTCTGCTCACACTCCCAAAAACTCAGGACAGCCAAATCTGCCCCATGCTGGTTCTGGAGCATGCTATGGGTATGGGAAAGGGGGAAAAACCTGCCCTGGGTGAGGGCTGTTTGCTGCTTTTCAAACCAGCTTGGATGAGTGTCCAGGTTTTATCTTCCATTTGCTGCTCCAAATCAAGCACAGGCTGCTGTGTTCTGCTCAATTAAAGTCCACACAGAATGGCTTCCTTGAGCCCCAGTTTCAAGGAAAGGCTCTTTAATTAGCCAACAATTAAATACGTTAATTTCAATGAGATTAAAATACAGGTATTATATTATGAGTAGGGGAAACAGTTTTGGGACTTAATTGGCTGAAGGATTTAAGGTTTCTGGTTTTGTGCTCAAAGAGACTTGAGAGTCACTGAGAGGTTGTGGAAAATTTTACCCCCAGGGTTTTCCTGAATTGAGTTCCTAAGAATTTGTACCCAAACCTTCATTCCCTGTTCCTTTTGTTTTCTTGTGGATTTTGGTTTAATTTTATCATGTATTTGTTTTCCATCATGAAATACCAGTTTGTTACAGGGGAAAATGACATCTACAAAGGAAAAGTTACTGGGGAAAAGTGGAGGATTTCTCTTTTTTTGATCTCTTTTCCCTTTTTTTTTCCTTTTTTTGTTTTTTTTTCCCCTAATTTTTTTTTCCTTGACTGAAAGCTCCATCACAGAAAGTCAATCTTTTCTAATGCCAGGAGCAGAGGCAGGAATCTGTGTCAAAGCACAATGAGGGCTGGCCTGAGCTTGGTGCCTGTGTGAGGTGGGTTGGAAGAGATGGAAAGGATGCGATGGGTTTGGGGTGGAGAAAGCCAAGCTGGGAGCAAAACTAGGAGGATTTGCAGTTGCCCTAATGTGGACAGAGCCCTTCACAACTTTCTGCAAGAGGTTGGGACGTAGATGGAAATTTTCCACGCTAAGGGTCATAAAACACTGGTGGTGGATGCGCCACTCTTGGCAAAATTCAAGGTCAGGTTGAACAGGGAACAACCTGATCTAGCTGAAGATGTTTCTGCAGACCTTTAAAAATCCATCCCAACCTAAATGACAGTAATTTCACGACTATAAGGCGCACCTTAAAGCCTAAAATTCTGATCAGAACCCGGAAGTGCGCCTCATAAGCCAGTGTGCCTTACATATGGATGGAGTTCAGAAATTTGCCAACCTGAAAGTGCGAGCCCCGAGCCAAGCCCGCGTTTAAAGTCTGCGCTGATCCATGAAAAATGTTTGCAAATCGAGCACATGCCAGTAAACCTCGCGATCACACCATTCCGTTACTAATTCATTACTTTGTTGTGCGTGGATCCTCGCTGAAAAAAAAAAAAGTGCGCCTGATAGTCCGGTGTGCCTTATATATGGACAGAGTTTGGAAATTTGCCAACCCAGAAGTGCGAGCCATGAGAGCCATGGGAGCCGCACCAGGGGCGGGCGGGAGTGCCGGGGCCCACAGCACGGGGAGGGCGCCTGGGGCTGCATTTAAAGGCTGCGCCGATCCGTGAAAAATGTTTGCAAATTGAGCACCTGCCAGTAAACCCCGCGATGGTGCCATTCCGTTACTAATTTGTTACTTTGTTGTGCGCGGATCCTCGCTGCAAAAAAAAGAGTGCACCTTATAGTTCAGTGCGCCTCATAGTTGTGGAATTACTGTAATCTGATTTTTTTTAGCCACCACCACCAGGGCAGGCAGGCTCAGATTTCCCCTAGGGATGGGGATAAATGAGCTCTGTGCAAAGTCCTCCAGCTCCAGAGGGACGCGAGCATCTTGACAGGGCCTCTAACATAAGGCATGTGTGTGTGAATCATCAGGGCCTGGCAGGGAGCTTTATTTAGGAGGCAGAGGCAGAGAAAATTCCACCCTTGCCCTGGGAGTAGGGGAAGGCAGGTGTTTTTTTCCATAAACTGTCCTTAGCCCTAAAGTTAAAGGCCATAAATTAAACCAGGCAGGGGAGCAGCAGATGTTGTTCTGGGAATCCATGGAGGTGAAAACTGCAGGCTTTTTCCTTTTTAAATCAAAATCTAAAGAAATGTCCTTACCTTTTTTTCCTTTCTGACAGCTCACACAGTTTTGAGAGCTTTGCACCCTCCTGCCTGGGCTGGCTCACCCCAGCACAGGGATGGCAAGATGCAGGAATCCCAAATTTCCAAATCCCACAGCCCCTGCTTCCCTCTGCTTTGCCCAGGTGTCCCTCCCTCGAGTGAGTTGCAAGGGATTTGTTGCAATCTTTTGGTTGAAAGAACCCCCCCAGTATTCTTGATGAGATCTAATTCTCCCTTTTTTTCCCTAAAATCTCTCAGTTTCTCTCCTGTGGATGCCTGGTGAGGCTGTACTGGGTTCCTGGCACCCAGAACCATCCAGGCACATCCCACTCCAGCTGCTCCCAGAGATGGAGAAGGGGGAGAAACTGTCCCTTGTGGAAGAATTCCCTTGCTCATGGCAGGAGTTGGGATGATCTTTAAAGTCCATTTCAACCCATTCTGTGATTCTGTGATCCTCAGCTCCTCCTTGGACCTTATTTCCAGGTACTTTTCCAAGCGGATTTACCTCTTTCCCATTCAATTCCAAAGCAGTCAGAAGGAAAAAAAAAAAAAAAAAAAAAAAAAAAAAAAAAAAAAAAAAAAAAAAAAAAAAAAAAAAAAAAAAAAAAAAAGAAAAGAAAAGAAAAAGAGGAAAAGAAAAAAAAAAAAAAGGAAGAAAGAAAACCAAAAGCCCTAGGGCTAAATCGAAGCCATTAGTAGCCTCGAACTGATGACAGGGCAATAAATTACTAATTAACCTTCGGGGCGAGTTCAACACCTTGGGGATAAGTGTGAAAACACGGAGTAATAAGCCCTGACACAGGCAGGCAGCGCTGCCTTGGCTTTTGCGGGAATTCTGCACGGATTAGGGACCAGCACAGCGGGGGCACTGGGGCTGGACCTCGGACCTCGCCTGGCCTGGGTCCTGAAAAAAAACCACAAAAAAAGCATTTCTGCCTTGTTTTTGTAGAGCTGCTTCTTCCTCGGTCATCTGGTTTAGTGCAGCCACATTAAAAAAAAAAATCTATATATGTGTGTGTGTGAAAATCATATAATGTAAAAGATTTTTAATGTCCATAAATGCAGATTATGGATATCTCACTGATTCCAGAATGGTAATTATCCCGACCTGAGCCCAGTCCCTGCAGGTTTTCTGGGGTGGTTTGAATTTTGTTCTCCAGCAAGGAGGGGGAAATGCAATCCTGACCACCCATGGAGTGCACGGAGCTCTTGGAAATGTGACCGGGCTGGGGACAGGGAGCTGTGATTGCAGGGGGCTGTGGCAGGAAGAAATCCTCATCTCTGGCCGGGGTGATGATGAAGAGGCAGCACAGCTCCAGGCACAGAAGGGCAAAGCTCTTCCCACATCAGAAAAAAAACCCCAAAACATCCAAGCTTCCACCTTCCTTCCCTTAAAGAGCAGCCCAAAGCCACCTCAATCTGCACAACCAATGCTCTGAGACCCCCCCCAAACTTCTCCTTTTAATTCTTTTTAATTCTCCTCCTCCTGGGGTGAGCATTTGCAAGGTTCCATTTTTGGCATCCTGCTGCTGCTGGAGCAGGGGGCTGTGCCAGCAGCGTTGCATCAAGGTCTTTTCAGCTGTAATGGTGTCTGACAGTTCTGAGAGCAGATACGGCTCAGCTAATCATATTTTAATAGCCCTACCTTGTAGGGAAGGGCTGGCTCGGAGTGTACCCAGTAATATTTTAATTTCTGAGCTCTGATGAGCATAATTTTGAGCAGGTATTTGGTTTCTTTGTGTTCTAAATCGTGCTCCCAGATGTTCGATGCCAACGGGCTCTAAAGAGCAACTGCACAAATATAATATTTAATACCCCATGTCAGTTTGGGTGTTCCACTCAATTTCCTGGAGAGATCTTTAAATTCATCTTATTTAGCTTGAATAGCCAATCAGTTCCATACTCCAGCTCTGTAATTCTGCATAACTCAGTTCTCTAATTTCTGGGATGCAAATGTAGAGCAGATGGAAAAGGGGAGTGGAGGGAAGGGGGGATGTTCCTGCCCTTTCTGCAGTGCTGGGGGGATCAGGGGAGAAAAAGCCTGTCAGGATTTGCCACAAATGCAGCCCCAGATGCTTGGGACCCTAAATGAGAGGAGAGGACAACCTGATGTCCCTAAAAAGTCAGCCTGCTGCGGGGAGCAGCTCATGATGGGAATGAATGCTCCTGCCCCACTGAGCCTGAGCTGGCAGGTGGAAAGGGGCACTGAGATTCAGGGTGCTGATGATGAAGGTGAGCTCACGGCTTTCTGGGCAGTGGGAAGGGCAGGGAATGAGCTGTGATCCTCTGGGGTCCCTCTGAGGCAGCAGGAGCTCATTTCTTGCTGCATGTTCCTCTGCCAATCTGTGACCACCAGCTGAGTTACCTTGCTCAGTTAAAACACCTCCAGTCTGCCCACGGAGCTCCTGGCATCACCCTTGGCTTGTCTTTGCACTGGGGATCATCAGCAGCAGCAGAAATCCTCTCTCCAGGCTCTGATCCCATCTCCTGCTGTCCCCACACCAGCACCCCAGCTCTGCTCTGGAGAATTCTGCCCCAAACCCAGCCCAGCTCCCTGCCAAGCCAGCCCATGATGCTCAAAGCTGGAGAATCCCAAAGGAATGGGAACAGACACATCACTGCCCTGGCAGAAGGCAGAGGGGCATAACCCCTGTACCGCCCCAAAAACGCTCTCAGGCCTGGAAATCCAGCAGCTGCATTATCCATCACCACGGGCTCTTTGAACACAGCCCAGTTATTTGACCTTTTTATTTTATTTTTTTTCTGCTTTTTACAGAAATACAATAAAAATGCAATCCTGGCTGCTGCTCCTCAAGCCCAACTGACCATGAACCATATATAGTATCAACGACGGACAACCACATTTCCTTCCAGGTTTTTCAGCAATTCCCCTTCCTCCAGCTCTCTCCAAGCTTATTAATCACAGGCTTCTTCAGAAGAAACAGGATTACAGTAATTTCACGACTATAAGGCACACCGGACTATAAGGCGCACTTTTTTTTTGCAGCAAAGATCCATGCCCAACAAAGTAACAAATTAGTAACGGAATGGCGCCATCGCGGGGTTTACTGGCAGGTGCTCAATTTGCAAACATTTTTCACGGATCGGCGCAGCCTTCAAACGTGGGCTCGGCTCATGGCTCACACTTCCATGTTGGAAATTTCCAAACTTTGTCCATATATAAGGTGCACCAGATTATAAGGCGCACTTCTGGATTTTGATCAAAATTTTAGTCAAAAGGATGCACCTTAAATCTGTGAAATTACCGTAATCTGCCCTCTCTTCTTTTCCCCGGTGTGCTGCAGCAAACCTTGGATGCCTCTGGGATCTGTGCATCTCCCAGCCTGGCTGGGGATGGGATGCAGAGCAAACAGAAGTTATTTCCACCAGCTCGAGCCTCCCAGTTTCCTGCTGCTCTGAGCAGGGCAGTGCCGGGTGCTCAGAGCCCCCTGAACACTCAGCTAAAAAATCCTTCCTTGCTCCTGGCTTCCTTGCCAAAAATAAAAATGTTTTTTTTCTGGGTGACCCATCCAGCTTCTTCAGTTTAAAGATCTCAGCAGCTTCAGAAGCTTCATCCTGATCTTTCTGGAAGAGCTCAGGTGCTTCAGAGTATGAAGAGTTGAATGCTTATTTCTACATGTTGGCATCTTTAATTGCCCAGGAGTTTCTCCCTTTTCTCCCTCCCAAATGCATTTTCCAAAGGACGCCTTGGAGACATGCTCAGTCTTAAGCAGACAAATGTGATGCCATGAATGTATTGATAAAACACTAAAAATCTCCAAATTCTCTGTTTTATCTGAGCTAATTACAGTCTTTCACATGGACAATGTAGAACCTTCATGTCATGTCCTTACAAAAAAAAAATCTTTAAAACGTTTTTTTATCATCTTTATTTTTATTTTAATGGGAAAACCTCTCGTGTTCTGCCACATAAAAGCAGATTCCCCTTCAGCTGATTGCAAAGCCTGGGAGATCCTTAATTACATCACTTGGGCTTTGTGTATTTCTTTCAGAGAAAACCATCAAAATAGCATTTGTGTCTCGTTACAGCAGCGTTATCATCTCTGCCTTCTTGTATTACTGATTTTCATCCTCAGCTTTGTAGACAAGGATGGGACTCACTCCTGCAGGGACACTGGGAATTGTGGATTTCTGGGGGACACCAAAACCATCCATGCCCTCTGACTGTGCAGGATCTCTTCCTAAATTTGCCTAAAATCCTTCTCCTCCTAAATGTACAGAATTTACCTCAGGGAAACCTCAGAAATGACAGAAAGGGATGAGGAGATGAGGAAAAGGCACTGGGACACTTTGTGGGGAATGATCTCGGAGTTATTCTGAGATGTTCCCCTGCTTTTTTCTTTTTTCCTGGTGGAGATGCTGAGGTGTTTCACAGCCCCGTGGCTGCAAACTGGGGGAGGACCAGGGATCAGAGCTGTCTCCACTCTGCAGGACCCATCCATGGTGGCCTCAAAATACATTTATTCATTTTTCCTAAACGCCCCGCTGAAATTGTCACTGTGATTGAGGAGGTGCCAGATTTTCTTGATAGTGATTTTTTTAAATGGTTTTTTTTTAATTTTATTTTTTGACATCTTCCACTCCATCTCTGGAATGTCGCTTCAGCTTTCACCATGGATTTCCCCAAGACTGGAATATTCTGTTGAAGTCTGATCTCTGTGTCTCCAACCTTCCCCAGGTGCTTCCTCAGACAAAGAAGGCAACAACAAAATTATCCTTTTTATTTACCCATTTTATGTACTGAAAATAGAAATATCATTATAAACGAGCTGCTCAGAGAGACACATTCACCTAAATACAGATGAAATCACTTAAACATTTTGAAACTGGCAATCTCATATATTTTAATTACAGACTGCAGTGATATTCTGCTGAAAGCAATTATCTTGCAGCTCTTCCCACACACACAGGGAAGTCCTGGGAGTTGAGCTTCACAATGACTTCAGCACTGAAGGCATCGTGGATGGTTTTATTTAAAAAATCCATTTATTACAGCATTTTGCAACAAGGCAGGAGGTTCGTTGTTGTAGACACAGCCTGGTTGGATGCGTGAGGGGTAATTGAGGTGGGTGAAGCTGGCTGTGTTGGTTCCTGAAGCACAAACACACCACAACAACATTTTCCCCCCACTTTTTGAATGGCTTCTTGTTTTTGCTGGGAAAAGACGCCCGGCCCTGCTTCGTCAGGACTTTTTACAAACTTGCCACAGCCAGCAAAGATATTCCTGTTTAAAATCAGAGCAATGCTCCCCTCCAAAGCTGCAAATGAAAGATATCTGTTTCGCTGGGTTGGACCGGCCAACGGCGAGGCTTGCTCAAATGTGGTCGAGACGCTCAGATCCAGTTCATGCTACTGATACCCCCTTGCTCTCCCCTCCAAACGAGCCCAGATGAATGGGCCCTTTTGTCATGAGCAAGGAATCACAATCATCCCTTTCTAGGCAGGCTTCTGGAGCATGGGGTGAGGCCATAAGAGAAGGAAAACAGCAATTTCTGCGCGGTTTCCGCGCCGTGTTGGAGGCTCCGAGCACCTCGGGCTGCTCACTCCCCTTGATTCCATTCCAGCCCCTTAGTGCCCTGGGGCTGGGGACCATGAATGGCATCCTTGACGTGCCCTGGTGGCCCTCAGGTGATGGGAGGTGGCCAAACATCTCCTGGCTGGCCAACTTTGCACGAGACAGAGGGGTGAGGAGCTGCACTTCTTTCCTGTTATTCTAGAACTAAGTGCTTTGCACATTTGGGAAATATTATTAAGTAATAGTCTGAGTGACGGGCTGTGGTCGCTGCTAATTTCTTCCAGTTCTCCAAGTGTCTAATTACAGCCTCTTCAGTGCTAAGTGGATGGATTGTGTCGAGTGTGCAAAGACCTCTTGTTGAAATTTAAAACAAAACACACAGAGAGAGAGAACCCTCACCTCATCAGTGAAAGTCGGGACACAACCCAAAACTCTTCTGACAGCTGCTGTGGTTCTGCACATCTTCCCCCAAGCACCCTTGGAAGGGCAAAACCCAGTGGGCAGATCATACCTGGAAAATCAAATCCTGCCTTTGCTACAGCTCCAGTGTTCCCCAGATTAAAGCTGAGCCCGGCTTAATTTAGACCCAAGTGAAGACCCATTTTTAAAGAGTTTTTCTCCATTTCCTTGCAATCCCTGTGGATTACCAGCTGCCCATTCCTAGTCCAGAGTGCTGCCAAGTGAGTGGGCACTGGAAAGGGCTTTGGGCTGATGTGTTTGATCCCAGAACAGGGGCAGGAGAACATCCATGGGATCTTGGCTTGGTCAGTCCTCGTGGCTGGGCTGTGCCTGGAGAGAGTCTGACAATGTTTGATGGAAGAGCAGCAGAGCTCTCCATTCTCCATTTTACATGGAAACAGCTCTTAGAAGAACAAACTCTGCTGGGAGGAAATGCCCACCTCTGCTGTGGCCAGTTCAGAAAAAACAAACAGGATTTTTCTGGTTGTGATTTAGAATTCCTTGGGGTTGGGGTGGCAGGGGAGAAAAGAGGGGCAGAGCCACTCGA
>VRYO01000704.1:2562143-2573260 GCA_009812075.1 Sialia sialis
TGGACACGCTCTGTTGGCTCCTCCAGGAATGATGTTTTCTTAATTTTTACATCCCTGAGACAAAACCCAGGCCCTGTGAGCTTCACCTCCCTGGTGTGATGTGTGGCTGTTCCCACAGCCAGGAGCTGCATCCACACAAAAGATTTTTCCCTGAGTTGGCTGCAAAAATATCCAGTAATTTTGATTTCCTATTTACAATTGTGAGTAATTAAAAAAAAAACCAAAACAAATTGCAGAACAACAATGCCACCTCATCCAAGTTTCCACTTTGGTAAGTGTGTGTTGGTAACTCCTACCTGGTGTTCAGGATGGTGTAGGAGCTGAATTGCTCTGTGTGGGTGAGGGGAGGTGGTGAAAAATAACAAAAGTTCTGAGAGAGACAGCATTTGTTAAAAGAAAAAAATTTATTTCTCTGTAGGGAAGAAAAAGGGGGAAAAAATGTTTAAAGTTTCATTTCCACGGTGTTAAATTAACAACAGCAAAAGCCAGCCAAAGGAATAAAATGCTTGTTAAGGAAATTTAAAAGAGTTATTCTGAAATGAGTGCCAGCTTGCTTCGCTGAGCTCCTGAGTCACCAAAATCCCACAGGGCTCCTAAAAATTTTTGGCTCTCCCCAGCTCCTCAGGATGACAGAGTTTCCCTGAGGAATTTGGGGAAGCAGAGATAACCCCTGCAGAGGGTCCCAGCACAGCTCTGCCAACACCTCCCTGGTACCTGTGCTGAGTGCTCCTTATCTCCCTGATACTCTATCAGCCTGGCCAGGGCAGGGCTCCCCGAGAGTCAAGTGCCTCAATTAGCAGTAATTAACAGAGTGAAAAACCCTCTCTGTGCTGGGATGGAGCAGATCTGGGTCCCTCCAGAGGAGCTGAGGGGTTGGTGCCCATGGTCTGGTAGCCAGGGTGGGGTTTGTGCTCTTGGTTCTGTTTTCCTGCTGGGTTTGGTGGGGCTGGGTTCAGGGGCAAAGCCTGGAAATGGGAAAAGAGGGAGATGGATGGGAAAAGAGGGAGATGGATGGGAAAATGTGGAGATGGATGGGGAAAGGTGGAGATGGATGGGAAAAGGTGGAGATGGATGGGAAAAGAGGGAGATGAAAAGGTGGAGATGAAAAGGAAAAGGTGGAGATGGATGGGAAAAGGTGGAGATGAATGGGAGAGGGTGGAGATGGATGGGAAAAGGTGGAGATGGATTGGAAAAGATGGAGATGACAGGGAAAAGGTGGAGGTGGATGGGAAAAGGTGGAAAAGAATGGGAAAAGGTGGAGATGAGTGGGAAAAGGCAGAGATGGATGGGAAAAGGTGGAGATGGATGGAAAAAGGTGGAGAAGAATGGGAAAAGCCAGAGATGAGTGGGAAAAGGTAGAAAAGAATGGAAAAAGGTGGAGATGAAAAGGAAAAGGTGAAGATGAATGGGGAAAGGTGGAGATGATTCCATGTGGGCAGGGAGAGGGAGTGAGAGGCTCCCTCCTCCACAGGGATTGCAGAACCACTGAGCTTCCCAGAACTGCTCCATGGTAGGGGCTGGGGGGCTCCTCAGAGGGGCAGGGATTTCTCAGTTGGATGGGAGAACTGGGAGATGTGAGTTCCTCTGGTACAGGGATTTTCTACAGCAAAAAACAAACCCTTGGGATGCCCCAGCCATCAGCACATCCTGTAGCAGAGGAGGGAAATCCTCAGCCAGGAGGTTCTGGATATTTCCTGCACACACACACTGCTCTGCATGGCTCCTCTCTCACTCTTCCCAGGTTTTCACTGCAGATTTGGTTTTTCCTGCAATTTTAAGCACTCACACGGTGAGGGCTGTCCCACAAGGTTGTCCCCTCTCCTCCTGCAGGTTAAAACCCAACATCTCCAAATGAAAAGTCCTCGGTGCTGCTGGCCAGAAACCTGCAAAGCAGAAGAGAAATGGTTTTGGTGGCAGAACTACAAATGCTGCACAAAGCCCAGCTCGTTTCATGTGGTTCTGTGCTGATTTTTGGTCCCCTAATTCACAGCAGAAGCGGAGCCGAGCACGGTAGAGATTGAGCATGGATCTCTGCTGCTGGGTTAATGGGAACAATTACAGAGGTTTCTTCTTTTTCTGCTGCCAAGCTGTGATGTGAAATCATTCTCTGGGTTTCTGTCTCCACGGGAACAATTAGTTGCATGCCATTTTGCTCGTCGACATCAATGAAGTGTTTAACGAAACGAAGGCCAACACTTCATAAACGTATTGTCTCACGCAATAATCAAGTGGCTACCAAGTGCCACAGCTAAATGCACTTCAAATGCAATGAAACCGAGCCCACAAAATGCTCCTGCAGCGTGTGAGTATTTCTTGATCTGATAGAGCACATCACCCGTGAGCCAAAAATGCCAAAAATTCCAGCTGCTGGTGTTGAGGTGTGGGCAGTGTTGGAGCCAAGCCGTGTTTTCTCAAAGAGTCTGCTCACCTCGAGCCATCTCCAGGAGAGGCTTTGGGGACCTGTTGGGTGATGCTGATGGGTGTCAGCTGCCCCTCCTGTGGCCAGGGGACTTGCAGGACCTCGTAGCCCCTGCGGTGCCTGAGCTGCCAGGGCCGTGCCTGGTCCCCAGCCTTTCCTCCGAGGACTCCGCGTTTTGGTTTTTTTTCTCCTTCAAACAAAATATACAAAGAGTCCACACACGGCACGGGCTGGAATTCAGGGCTTTGCCTCTGCTCCCTCCCCAGCACATCTGGGAGCCGTTCCCTCGCAGAGCTGAGCAGCTGCACAGGAGGGAGGGAGGGAAGGAGGGAGGGAGAGACTCCCAAGCTCTGCCACGGAGCAAAGCCAGGGCTGAAATGGGAATGGAATCCAGGGATGCTGCCATGGGTGGCTCAAGTGGGACAGGGACAAGAGTGGCTTCCTGGGCTTCACTTCAGCAAATGAGCTGCTCAAAAGGCACAGGAGGAGGTGGAGCAGCTCATTGGAATGAGTTGTTAAGGGAGAATTCACCGTGCAACCTTGATGTCGGAGCCTTCTTACTTCACTGGATCACTTCACTTAAAGGCAGGGGATCATATCCTTTGTTGATTCCAGCCCTTAGAGAGAAGGAAATGATGTTTTCCTCTGCATTCAAGAAGGATTTATACATCAAAAAATATAGAAACCTGATTTCAGTTTGGCAACTTGAGAAAAATCAGAATTTTGCTCAGAGCATTCCCTTTTACCCCTTTTCATTCTCTTAACTGAAACACGCCCTGGGAAAGGTGTCACACACAGCCTTTCCCTGTGCCTGGTGGACATCAAACCACACTCTGTGACCTTTTGAACAGCTTGGATGAAGCCCCTTTGCTGGCCCTTCCAGCAACTGAGATTTCCCAGAGAAACTCCACAAGAAATCATTTTCTGACCTGATCCCAAAGAACATTTCCACACAGGAGGGAATGGTTCAGAGTGGATCCATGGTTCAGAGTGGTTCTCTCTGCCCACCGCTGTCCCTCTTGTCATCTGTCCTTCCTGCTGACGAGCTGGCAGGTGCTGAATCACCAAAACACCACGCAAAACATCCTGTGCTGGATGAAGGAAATACCCTGAGCTGTTTCTCCATCTCCCATGTGCCCTGCTGATTTTCCTGCTGATTTTTCCTTCCCTCTTGCTACACTCTGAGCTGAAAGCAGCCTCGTTGTCCTAGGAAGGAACCAGGGGTGGAATGATGCCTAACAGGACATATCCACATCCTTCCTCAATCCATTGGATCTATTGAAGGAAAAGGTGTGAAGGCTCCCTCATGCAGGACCCTTGGGAGCTGGAGCTCTGTCCATACCTGATGCAAAATTCCAGCAAATCTGGAGAGGGGAACAGGCTCAAATCTCCACTCCACGGCCAGTGTAAACATTTCCATGAGATCTTGACTCTCTCCCTGCTATTCCCCACTCCCCTTTTACCACCCAGCCTCCTGACCTCGCACAAATGCAGCTCCCCTGAGCCTGGAGCAGATGCTGATTCCTGGGATTAGGGCTGGGTGGCCCGAGGGCTGGACAGTGCAACATTCCTGCTCAGGAATGGCTGAGATAAGGCAGCTCCGTGCTGTGATTTACTCCTGGGATGAGGAGCTGAGTCCTGCAAGTTCCCTGGCAGGCAAGGCAGGGAAAATTCCGCAGGATAAACCCCTTTCAATCTCTCAGTAATGGCTTGCTTTGGAAAAAAAAAAAACAAAAAACAAAAAACAAAAAATTCCCCAAAAACCTCTAATTTTGTACAGCTAAAAGCAGCAGGGTGGGCTGGACCACAAGCCAAGGCTCAGCCCCTCCGAGCCCAAACACACAGGGATGCACCAGGATGTGCTGAGCTCCTTTATTCCTGCTTTGCTTCACCCTGACCCAAATCCTCCTGGGTTTGCAACCTTCTCCTGGCAGGATTTCAGTAGCAAAGTGAGGCAGCAGCGTTTCCAGGTGAGAAAACCCATGTGAGATGCTTGAATTTCAGAGCTTGGCAGGGTCAGAGCTAAAAAAAAAAAAAAATATTCATCTCCCTCACCTGGCTGGAAAAGAGAGAATGAATTCCCAGAGGTGCAGCAGTATGGAAAGGTAACACAAAATTAAACTCTTTCTCCAGGGGAGATTTCATTGATCATTTGGTGGAAGGATGGTGTGTATGTCCCACTAACACCCTCTGCCTTTTCCTTCCCTGATCTCACATTCCCACCCTGCTGCACACATGGGAAGAGCCAGCTCCATCCATGTGAATCCTCTGGCCATTCTCCATGGTGAAAAACCTGCAGGAAATCTCTTCCAGCCCCCTGCACATCCCCAAATATCACCCCAAGGCTCACAGCTGAGGAAACCTGAAAATATCAAACCCATGAAACCTGCAGATCTTCCCACACCTGCAGTGCTGCTCCCTCTTTTCCCAGCTGGGGCTGGTTCTTCCTTGTGTCCCATCTGGATGGCTCCAGGTTCTTGCCAGGAAAAACATTTCCAGGGATGTTACCAAGACTAAAAGAGAGACTAAAACATGTTCAAGGTGAGAGGAGCCTGAGTTGGGGCTCCCCACCGAAGGTCACCCTGAGAATGTGACATCAAACAGGATTGAATTCTTTCAATGCATGGAAAAAATCCATGGAGCACAGCAGATGACTTTGGAATTTGAGCTTTAGTCATTTTTTTTATTATTTTATTACACAACTCCTTCCCCCCTCGAAGAACACCAAGTTCTCCTCCCAGTTTGTGAAGGAAAGCAGAGGAGGTGACTCTGGCAATCTGAGAGGGCTCCTTTCATCGCTTGTAGTGATCTCAATCCCATCTCAGCAAGGTCACTGCCATGAGTCAGGTGACAAATAGAAAACACACAGTTTGTGCAACAGCCTGAAATGGAGGAATCTCCCCTTGGAAAAACAACAGGGCCATTGTATTCCCCGTCGGAGCAGTCGGGAAACTGCTCCTGCAGGGCTGGGATGAATTAAAGGCTTTTCTGCAGCTGATGCTGGGGCTCTTTGCTGCTCAGCAAAGCTGTCTGGGTGTCTGCAGCACGGTAAATCCGTGAGCCCATGTTCCCAGCAGCACCAGAACTCACAAAATAGTGCGGGGGAAAGGAGATGACCAAAGCTGAGGGACTCAGCTCCAGGCTGGGCTCTCCAGTTTTGTGGGATATTGTTCCTCAGTGAAACAGTGGAGGGAATTACAGTAATTTCACGATTATAAGCCTCACCTTTTTCATTGAAGAATCCAGCCTACCCCAGCAGTGCGGCTAATCATTAAGTGCGGCTTATTTATGGACAAATCCCAGCAAAATGCCAACCCGGAAGTGAGAGCCGGCCGGGGAGGGCGCCTGGGGCTGCCTTTAAAGGCTTGGCTGGTCTATGGAAACTGTTTGCAACTTGAGCACCTCACACCAAACCCCACGCTGGCGCGATTCTCTTACTAACTTGTTACTTTGTCGCATATGGATCCTCGCTTTAAAAAATAAATAAATAAATGCAGCTTGTATTCGGGTGCGGCTTATATGTGGACAAATCCCGTGGTCTACCGGATGTGCGGCTTATAATCAGGTGTGAAATTACCTGAACATCCAAAATGACAGATCTGCTCTGGCTGCATGGACACAGGGGCACTGACAGCTCCTCCCTGTTGTCCTGCTTGTGGAGCCCTGCCCCTGGAGGTTTTCAAAGCCAGGCTGAGCTGGCCTGATGGATCTGCCTGGAGCAGAAATTTGGGCTGGAGCCCTCTGGGGTGCTCTGGATCATGCAGAGACCTCCTGAGGAGGTTACACGAGGTGCTAGCAAGGCAGCAGAGCCGTGTCTTGACCTCATTCCCATTTCTAGCCCATCAGCCTGGCTTTTATTGGATGTACTCTCCTCTTTTGGCTGGAAGAGGCCACCTGGCAGCAGCTGAGGGACATTTCCAGTGGGCTCTGAAAAGCTGGAGCTGTTTGAGCTCCAACTGCTCTGCCAGCACTTCTGCTGTGCCCCAGCAGCAGCCAGGAGGGAGAGAGGAGAGATAGGAGCTCCAATCCCAGCTCTGGAAGCAAGGAAATGAAATGCCAAGAACAATAAGCACAACAATGCCATTAATTTCCTCTGCTGCAGCACTGGAGAGGAGTGACAGGGAATATTTTGATGGGGCTGAGCAGTTCCCAGCGTTGGTTTCACTTAAGAAATTCCAACCGAGTTTTGTTGTTCCAAAGGTTGGAATTGCTCTCAGGGGCACGAATCATTGGAGTGGATCCTGAGCTCCTGTCTTGCTGCTCCATGGGCTCCAAACCAGTGAAGCAGCTGGGAAAAAAGGAGCTGAATCCTGTGCTGCATCCCCAGAGCACACAATCCCACGTGTCTCATGCAAACTGGATGCACCTGCTGGAGGAGCTGCGTGGGGGCTGGCCTTCTCCACCAGTTATAAATCCTGGGGCTATCAACAGCCTGCAGTAAACATTTGGACAATCCTTCCTACCTCCAGCTCCTCCAAATATTTGCATCACACGGGGCTGCTGCCTGTTTCCTGACACGCTGCACGGCTAAGAATATCCCTGGAGCCAGGTCGGTTCCAGCTCGCTGTGATGGATGAAATAAATGGCTCAGGGAGAAAGAAAAGGGAAAAAAAAAAAAAAGAGAAAAAAATCTGTCTCCTGATAATAAATCCAGGGCAGGATGGGGTGAAAGAGCTTTCAGTGGGGAATGGTGTTTTTAGGAGCTTTTAGGATCTGATCTGGAGCACCCAAGATTTAACAATGAACAGCTCTGGGCTCTTTTAATGGACTCAAAACTCTGCATCTGCTGGAGGAATTGTTGGAGATGCTCCTGGAAGCTCTTCCTTCCTGCTGGGTTGGGAACAGCTTTGGATACAACCCCAATAGTTTGGATACAAAATAGGAACCTATAAAATAGGAACCTATAAAATAGGAGCAGAGCCTCTTCCAGGTGAATCCCAGCAGGAATCACCCCTTTGTAACCTGTGTGCAAAACATTTCGTGCAGCAGAGCTGCCAAACAGAAATAAATAATTTTTTTTTCTCTTAATGCTGAGAGAGGAAAACAAGCTGAACTCTCCTCTAGCAGTTAAAAGGGTTTAGCGGTTAATTTGGTTTAGCAATTAAGAGTTCTAAACACAAAATCCGTGTTTTGTGATTTAGACCACTGCGCTGAGTAACGACTTTAGGAAGATTAAGCCTCACAACACAATAATTTCAGTCTTTTGCTGGAGAATTGATGTGGCTGAGCACACAGCAGAACAAGCCAGCAGATTTTCTGATAGAGTGAAAAGAAAATAATCAACCCTCAGCTTAAGTGCAGGATAAACAGCAACCTGGGCTGGTGGAGGGTGTTGGAGCCGTGGCAGGGAGCTGCAGCAAGAGGAGTTTGAAGATCCCTTCCAACTCAAACCATCCCAGGGGTTTATGGTCAAACTGCTTGGGGCTTAAAGTGGCTTTTCCACTGCAGCTTCAGCTGGGAGTTTTTGTTTTAATCTTCCCCCCATCCATGAAACCAGCACAAATAAGAGGAGTCGGATAGCTGGGCCATAAACGCGTTTCCTAATCCTGATCTGGGACAAATCAGGGTTTGCTGACCCCAAATCAGATAAATCACCTCCAGCATCTCATCCCTTCTGGGAAACCCAAAAACTCCAAGCCCTCCTTTAGGACAGACTAAAAATCCCTAGCCCTGTTTTAGGACAGCCTAAAAACTCCAAACCGTCTTTTAGGACAGACTAACAACCTGAGAACCCTCTTTTTGGAGAGACTAAAAACCCTGAGCCCTCTTTTAGGACAGACTAAAAACCCTGAGCCCTCTTTTAGGACAGACTAAAAACCCCAAGCCCTCTTTTAGGACAGCCTAAAAACCCCAAGCCCTCTTTTAGGACAGCCTAACAACTCCAAGAGCTCTTTTAGGACATACTAAAAACTCCGAGCCCTGTTTCTGGACAGACTAAAAACTCCAAGCCCTCTTTTAGGACAGACTAACAACTCCGAGAGCTCTTTAGGACAGCCTAACAAGTCCGAGCCCTCTTTTAGGACAGACTAAAAACACCAAGCCCTAGTTTTGGACGGACTAACAACTGAGAGCCCTCTTTTAGGACAGATTAACAACTCTGAGAGCTCTTTTAGGACAGCCTAGAAATTCTGAGCCCTGTTTTTGGACAAACTAAAAACTCCAAGCCCTGTTTCTCGACAGACTAAAAACTCTGAGCCCTCTTTTAGGACAGCCTAACAACTCCGAGAACTCTCTTATGACAGACTAGAAACTCTGAGCTCTCTTTTAGGACAGCCTAACAACTCCGAGAACTCTCTTATGACAGACTAGAAACTCTGAGCTCTCTTTTAGGACAGCCCAACCAGCACGTGCGAGCTGGCCGGTGTCCCCTGCCGCGCTGCCGGTGTCCCCGGGGCGGGCGAGCGGCGCTGCCGGGGGCTGCGGGCGAGCCGCGATGTGGCGGAAGCATGAAGCACCTGTCGGGAGGCTATTTAGGGATTAGCCGAGTGCTGACAGACAAATTGGCAAGATTAATAAGAGCAATCAAGGCTGTGTGGGCCGGAGCTGCGAGCTGACATTAATGTGACACCGCTTTCATCTGCTCCCGCCGCATCCCCGGCGGGATGCGGGGTCACGGCGCGGGGGTGTCCCCGGCTGGGTGGCAGCGCAGGGGACAGCTCTGGGTGTCCCTGTGCTCACAGGGGGACCGGGCAGCTGCTCCCGGTGTCCCCCAGCTTTGACATCTCGGCAGGGCCTACGCGGCTCTCGCAGAGCGGGGTTCTTTTTTGGAGGCGTTGTCGCGTTTGGGGTTTGTTGGTTTGGGTTTGGTTTTTTTTTGTAATCTGTCCCTCCTACAAAATTGTTTTGTGTCACGGAGAAAATGTTCGCCCTCTCAAAGAAAAAAAAAATTAAATAAAAAGGAAACAGGGAAAAAAAAGAGTCAGGGGGTGGAATAAAGGTTAATTCCAGGTGAGAGAACAAAGAAACTCTGCTCGCTCTGAGCTCCTCACTTGGAATTTTCGCTGTCTCGGGGACACGGTTTGACACTCTGAAGATATTTCAAGGCACAAAAAGCTGTTTTTAGAGTGCTCCTCTGCCTCCAAAACCCACGGGGAATTCTTCCCTGCGTCCCTAGTTCAGCACGGGGAAAACTTTTGGGATCTTTTTAGGGATTTTTTTTTCATTTTCCCTTTTTCCCTTTGTTTTTTTTTTCGAACACCTTCCTTGCTAAACTCTCCTTCGCCCCGAATTCTGCTCGCATCCGTAAATCGGATGGATTTTCTTTGTTCTCCAGTCAATGAGGGATCTAAACCGAAGTAAAACATCCGAGTGTCCAAACGCTGCAGGTCTGCCGGGCTCTGCCGCGCGGGCTCCGCCGAGAGATTTTGCCCACAAAAGGAAAGTGTTGAAAAGGAGGGAGATGACAAAGCGCACGGGAAAAAAAAAAAAAAAATCCTCTCCCTTGGACCTAAAGCGGATCCCTCCGTGCTGGGAATTTATCGAGTGCGGGGGAAAAAAATATCTGTAAAAATCGGATTTTTTAACTATCAGCTGTTCAAACGTAGATGGGGACAGAAGCAGCTGGGGGGTCAAGAATAATTTTGGAGAGAGGTTTTATGAATAAAACAAGGAAGAGGCTGACCCCAAAACCAGTTCCTGAAAGCAATTATGATTTTGAGATTATGATTATGAAATTATGATTGCTGCTCCACCCCCACCCCAAATTAATTTTAAAACTCCTTTTATTTATTTTTACGTAAAGTAATGGATTTATTTTTTCTTAGTTGCGCCTATAAGGACTGGAGTTATTTTATATGTACAAGCATCTATTTCTCATCTTAAATGGGTGAATTAACGGGCTTTTTGGAGTGAATTTCAGTTCTTCCAGTGTCCACCCTGCAGGGACAAACCCCTGAGCAGCCGAAGTTTTGGGGACATCATTCCATTTGCCACTGGGACCCTTTCAGCCGGGTCGGGGTGGGTTCAGGGAGGCTGAAATGAATCCCTCTTTTCCCTGCCCTCCTCCGGGGTTGGATTTTGTTGGATTTACTGCTCAATTTTGGAGATTTTTCCCTGCCACCCTTCCCCATCCCCTCCTTCTCCATTAGCAAACCGCACGGAAAGTGGCAACCCCGGCGATCCCTAATTCCTCCCCGCTACAAACAATCATTTCCCATCCTTTTTTAATCAGATTTTCTGTCCCTCCACCTCCCCCCCGCAAAAAAAAAAAAAAAAGCGATTAGCTTGAAAGTCCCCATCTCCCACCAAGCCGGCAGCCACGCGGCGGGCACTCAGCGCTCTGTTTGTAATCTCAGCCTTTTTCACCAACATAAACACGGCTTCAACCCAAATATACACGGCCACCTACGCAGCGCGCTCCCCGCGGGGGTTGCGCCGAGCTTAACGCAGCCCCCGCGTGGAAAAGCCACGCTGCTGGAGCTCGTGTGACAGAGCCCAGGCGGGTTTGTTCTGCTCCATCCCCGCACGGAGAGCGGGGCAGAGCCGGGCCTGGCCCCGGCCGCGCTGCTTTCGCTCCCGCTCAGCCCCACTTTGCAGGGAAAATTCAATTGTCTGCCTGGTGTTCTTGGTTTTGTGGGGAAATAATTCCCCCTTTCGTGCTCGCTGCCTTGCGTTCTGTGGGGTTTTTGCTTTTGGGTTTTCTCTCTCGTTCTGTCACTGTTCTGTCTATTGCGTGTTTCTTCTTTTTGTCTTTTCTCTT
>VRYO01000704.1:2635929-2647265 GCA_009812075.1 Sialia sialis
TCTTTACATTTTACCTAGGCCAGCATCCTTTAGTCCTCTCCACACCCAGGTGAGTTTTGGTGCCACAAGGACCTGAGGAGCTGCAGGGAATTGGTGCCAATGGTTTCACACCTGCTTCACCAAGCCAAAAAAACAGCTGCCAGGCACAGAACTGCCACCCAGCACTTCACTCAGTCCTGGAATCTTCCTCCTCCTGGCTTTCCCAACCTCTCAGGGCTGGCTGTAAACATCAGTCTGGAATAGTGGGGAGAAGTGGAGAGAATAGCAGAATAAACAGCACGCTGCCTGTGTGGGCGATGGAGATGCCTTCCCCTTCCTCTGCAGGAATGACCTCTCCCAACCCAGCAAGGTTTCCCATCTCCCAGCCATGCAGCCAATTTTAACTCCTAGGAGCAGGGGAGATCACAGAGTGGGAGAGGCTCACAGAGGAGTTGTTTGGTTCCCAGAGCAGCTTTGCTCCAAACGCCAGTTTCCTATGAGGGGAACTGAAAATTGGGCACATTAAAATAATTCCGGAGTTTTGTTTCTCATAAATGGGGCTCCCAGCCTTTAAATAGGCTCAGTGTGTGTTCTCCTAAAGTTGGTCCCAGAGCAGGTATAAAACATAATCAAATATTTCTGCATTAGCAGAAGCCATGTTCAGGATTTGTCACTCGAGGTGTGGCTGTCCATGCTTGATTCCAAGCTGACATAAATTGGAGGGACTTTGTAGACTCTTCTCCTTCTCCCATCCCATTTTAAAAATCAATTCTCTCTCCATTCTTTAGCACAGAAAGCACATAAAGGAGAGATCATCCCTTTCCACACCAAAACCTGCTGGCTTCCTGCTAAGCCTGGCGTGAGGAGCAGCCAATTCCTGACGCAAGAAAAGGAAGAAGGATCTGCTTCCTCACTTGATTCATAGCCCCACACACCCAGAGAAGAGATCTCCCACGAGACAGCGCTCAGGATATTAAACAGATCACATATTGGATTTGAAGTGAAAGACCAAGAAGACAAGATCACAGAAGGAGAGAAGTTACAGATGGGAAAGGTCTATGAGGTTATGCAATCCATCAGTCTGGACGTTGCATAATTGCTCCCCACAGTATATTTTTAGTGCTTTATCCAGACAAATCATTAAGTGCTTTAAAATGGGCCAGATTCCTCAAACGCAGTGCGTGCTAAGTCACAGCTGATTTCACTGAGCCTCCAGCATCCAGCAAGACACCAAAAGGAAGTTTTGTGTGGTCAGAGAGAACAGAGCGGGCCCTTCCAGAAATAATCCAGGCCTATCCCTCACAGGAATCTCTCCTCAACTGGCTGAATTAGGCCTCTAAAATCTCATTTTCGGATTATATCGAATAATACATTATTACTTATTCAGATGTTCGCTGAGGCCAAAGTCAAACATTGCCCGTGCTCGTGCGAACACAACTTGTTTTAAGCCAGCTTCAAAGCCGGCTCAGCAAAGCGTAAAGAATGTTTATTTAAAATGTAGTTGCTAAATTTAGCATGAGCTGGGTTAGCCTACATCTCAGCGACATTTTTAGAGAGCACGTTGCAAATCAGGAATGCATGGAGAAATAAATAAACTTTCCCACATTTTTGGAAATGGAGGGAGAATCTGCGAGCTCGTTCTCGCACGGGTGATTTCCGTGGGTTGGATGCAAATTTCCCACTGAGCAGACAGTTGGAAATGCACAGTGCTGATGATTCTCCTTTCAAATAATGCTCCCTCAAGGAGGAAACAAAAGCTGTCAGGTTGTTTTTTTTTTTAATAGAAATTACGCAGAGCACCAACGTGTTTCAATATTTACCCAAGCTCTTTGCGAAGCAAATGGAGCTGGGCTTGGCCATGAGCCACATCCAGAGGAAAGCTCAGCTTTGGGTTAGGCCTCGTTACATTTCCTGGTGGGTCTGACACTGGATTTTACACCCACCTCCTGCACCTTGGTTCAAACATTCCCCTGCTGGATCCTGGGCTGGGTGAAATGCCAGCCAGCCTCTGGATTGGGCATTTAGACAGAAAATTTTTATGATTTTCCACAGAAAAGGCCCATCTGGGTCACCTTTGCTTCAATTGGCATTGCCTGAGAGACACGAGCCAACCCTAGTGGGAAGATGAGCTGACATGTGATAAACACTTAAATTCTCTTTTTTGGGTGACTTTTCATCCTCTCCCTCCATCCTTCCCACCCTTTGGTTGCTGTGTTTCTGCTCCTGAAGTGGGAGGATTCCAGCTGTGTCCCTCATGGGGCACAAGGGATGTGTCCTGCTTGCCTTTGGTGGGATGGGGATCAGCACACAGGTGAAACAATGAGACATGGAACAAAACACAAGGTTGATTCATTTTCCTTTCAGAGCTCCACCACTTCCACTGGTTTTAATCCCGTGACTCAACTTTCCCTGGGTGCCAAATCCCACCTGCAGACCCTTCCCTCCCTGCTGCCTCCTCTCCCAGACCTCTGCGGATCAGGCTTTGCAAATCCACTGCCGCATCCCAATAATTCCCAAATCCACATCAGCTGCACCCCCTAATTCTTCACTACCTATCTCCAATTGCTTACTGACTTTCTGTTTTCCTTAGAAGAGCAATATGTAATAATAGTTGTTACAATAATTGTATTTCTGTTTTTACATCTGTAAAGATTAAGTTAAACAGTATGAAGCCCATTAAACTATTTCATGTCATGCAGCCATAAATTTCCTCCATTCCCATTGCTACTATTATTCCAGAGTAAACTCTGAGATCAAGCTGCTGCCACAGAGAGTTATTTATAGGAGCTCATTCATCAATAAAAACTTCAAAAGAAATCTGTTACTCTTCTATTGGGAAGCCAAAGAAAACTAACATAAAGACAACCCTGTTAAGAAACAAAGCTAAGGAGACCACAAGACATTTAGTTAAGGAAAATCCTGATTTCTAACAAATGCCATGCAAGGCGGGGAAGAGTGAAAAAAAAAAAAAAAGAAGGGAAAGATTGCTGGCAGCATGAATCCTTTTTAAGTTGTTTCACCGTGATTGGGTGGTTAAAATAAACAGTTCAACAGTTGTGTTTGGCCTGGCTCAGCCCCCTCATTAGGCTCCACGTGATGGATTTGGGATCTCACAGTGTGTAAGGAGATCTTCACCCCTTGCACAAGCTGGTGCTGTCCTGCCACGTGTCCCAGCTGCTGCACCAGCAGAGCCCCCAGGAGAAGTGATGGCTGGGCACCAGAAAGCATCCACCTCCCTCAAGGTAAACTGATAAAACAGATAAAAAGTTGTGTGTCGTCATCTCTGCCTTCTCTCGTTGCTTCCTGTGCCTTTCTCCGTTCCCCTGAGCTGTGCAGGGTTGGATTTGGTCATGGGAATCCTGCAGAGAATTAAATGTAGGAGAGCTCGAGTGCTGCCCTTCCCTGTTCTTCCTGGAGAACAATCTGAGAACAGCTCAAGGGAGGGGATTCTGCTCCTCTGCTCTGCTCTCGTGAGACCCCACCTGGAATCCTGTTCTGGTGCCCAAAGAGAAGAACATGGAGCTATTGGAAAAAGTCCAGATGAGGCCATGAAGTGGATAAGGGGACTAAAGCAGCTCCTCTCTGAAGGCTGAGAAAGATGGGACTGCTCAGCTTGGAGAAGAGAAATTTGTTTTGAGATCTTGCAGCACCTTCCAGTATCAGAAAATGCTACAGGGAGGCTGGAGTGGGAATTTCATCAGGGAGTGACAGGACAAGGGGGAATGGCTTCCCAATGGAAAGAACAGGCTTGGATTGGATGCTGGGAAGAAATTCTACCCTGTGAGGCTGTGGCACTGAGTGCCAGAGAAGCTGTGGCTGTTCCTGGATCCCTGGAAGTGTCCTGGGCCAGGCTGGGCAGGGACAGTGGAAGGTGTCCCTTGGAACAAGATCATTTTTAAGATCCCTTTAACCCAAACCATCCCACGATCCTGGGATCTCTCTCCTTTTGGTGCCTGTGTCATTAACAGCTCCACAGGAGCGGGACCCCCTGGAGGTCCCTGTGGGAGCACTCAGGATCAGCCACAGCACAGAACAAGAGCCTCAAGCTGGGATTTTTGAGCTGGACAGAAACACTCCCTCATTTCCATCACAGGGATCTGAGTCCTGAGGACAGGATGGACCTGCAGCTCCTGGCATGCTGACATTTCCTAATCACATCCCCAAATCACATCACCAAAGCTCAGAGGGAGGATTGTGTTTCCCAAGGATCTCTTTCCATCCTTACTCATGCAAAGCTGGGCAGGGCACTTTGGAGATTCAGCTCCATCAACATCATCACACAGCAGCTCCATTCCTGCTCCGAGCTGGCCTCAAAATTACCTCCAGAATCTGCCAGGACAAAAAACACCTTCAGAGGGCAGAAAATTATCTCCAGAATCTGCCAGGACACCAAACACCTTCAGAGGGCTGAAAATGATCTCCAGAATCTGCCAGGACAAAAAACACCCTCAGAGGGCTGAAACTCCCAGCCACCTGAGGCTCAGGCTTTGGTGGAATCACACTTTGGTTATATTTGGATAAAACCTGTGGTTTAGGGAATTAGGGGAGGTGGAATTTCACTTGCAGCAAATGCAACTTTTGCCTAAACTGTGCTCTCTACACTCACCCAAAAGTCTGCTTTTATTTTCCTTACAACCTGTTCTTGGCAGTGCAGGTGAGGCTTCCCTGGTTTCCTTGTGCTGAGGATTCACAGTGAGAGCTCCCAAATCCCAAAAAAGCAGCTTCAGTACTTCTTCCCAAGACTGAGTTAAAAGATAAACAAATCTGTCAAAACTTCTCAAATTAAGGGCTGAATAAATCAGCCTTTGCCCATGACATCTGAAAGAATTACCCTCAATTTTGCCCATCTTTGCTTTGCTGCAAATTGAGGCTCGTGTAGCCAGTTTGAAACGGATGTAATTATATTTGTTCAAAAAGAGTGGCAGAGCCAAGTCAGTCCTGGCAACTCAACCATGCCAAAAGAAAAGTTTTTGTACAGTGCTACAGCTTCGATTTGGAACTGGTCTAAACACAAAGATTATTAATAAACATGCAGTGTCTCTCTGTACAAACCAGATTTATTCCCATTTAACTGTGCTCACTGTTAAATAGAGTTGGTTTGTTATGGAAAGGGCAAAGAGAAGCCCTCAGTTGTTGTGTCTGGTTTCAGATCAGACGCTACATAATTTCTGAGTAACAATAACAGCAATTGTGACCCACTTCTCATGGAGTATTTTTCACTGATTTCTCCTAAAGGGCTTTGCAGGGGAAGGTCAGTAGAAAGACCCATTGTAAACATGGGGAAATCTCCTGATTATTTGTTTTGGATGGTTAGAGAGGAAATTGCATATGCTTTCATGGAAAAAAAAAAAATCCTCTATTATTATCCTCCGTCCTAAAAAGGTGGTGGTGGGGGAAAGCCTGGTGACTCTGATCTGAATTATCCTAAAGCAAATTTCTGGCAAACCAAATGAAGCCAGACTCTGGATTTAATGAGAGTAAATAGTAGCAGCCTAAGTCAAAGCTTGAAACAGGGCACTCAGCTGCTGCTCTGCGTTGCTTTGCCTGTCTTGGAGCCTTTGATTGCCCAGTTTTATTTTCTTAGCTAATTTCAGAGGTATTTTACTTTGCTTGAGCATCCACAGGTCAACTGTTGGCAAAAGCGAGTGGCAAAAAGCTGTAGGCTTATTTTACAGACAATTAGGGAAATAATTGTGTTTAGAGCGTGAAATGCAATCATGCAGCCAAACTTGCCTGATAAAGCTTGAGGCTGAGCAGAGCCAGCCCTAGAGCAGACTGAGATGTGATTCAGCCCTTTGAAGTCTCCTGATCTAATTTCTGCTGCTGGGGAGAACAAAAATCCCAAACCCCAAACTCCCAGGTGCTCTCCTGTTTTTGGGCAGTGGAAGCTCCTTGTGGTGTGGAGCCCAGGTGAGCTGGGGATGTTTGAGGGGGTTCTGCCCCTCAGGGCTCAGCCAAGCTTTGTTGAGTGGTTACAGCAATTTCACAACTATAAGGTGCACCGGAATATAAGGCACACCGGACTATAAGGCGCACATTTATTTTGCAGCGAGGATCCAGGCTCAACAAAGTAACAAATTAGTAACGGAATGGCGTGATCGCAGGGTTTGCTGGCAGCTGCTCGATTTGCAAACATTTTTCGTGGATCAGTGCAGCCGTCAAACGTGGGCTTGCACTTCCGGGTTGGCAAATCTCCCAACTTTGTCCATATATAAGGCGCACCAGATTATAAGGTGCACTTCTAGGTTTCGATCAAAATTTTACTCAAAAAGGTGCACCTTATACTCATGAAATTACTGTAAATTGCCAGGGCAGGCACCTCCCAAGCTTTGTTGGGTTGGCCTCCCAGCCTTGATCTCTCTGCCTTGCTCATGTCAAGGCTTTCATCAAGACAGGACTCGTCATACTCCACCCTGGTGGCTCAGCAGAGACATTTTGGCCTTTCCTTGAGTTTCCAGAGGTGGGGGCAGGTTGTGAGAAAAGCAGAATGAAGGGAGGATTCTGTTCCCACTCTGCTCCTCAGCAGGGCCAGCTGGTGTAGGGCAATCTCTTGGGGTTTCCAAGAACTCAGAAGTGGTGGGCAAGTCGCCACTTCTTGTAGATTGTTGCTTGTCCATCCAGATAATATGAGGAATTAGTGACTCCATGGCCTGCTCCAATTATTTGTTAAGATTTCTTTGTTAACATCTCCAAATGAGACACACTTCCCTCTGCTCTTATCCCCCTTGGCTTTAAAAGGGATCTTCTTTTCTTCCATTAAAAAAACTCCAACTCAATAGGGGGGAAACATATATTTCAAATGTCTAAGGAATGAAGTTTCTCTCAAAAACTTTAAAACTACAGAGGAAACGTGAAGAATCAACTTTGACACACATGACAAATATTGAAAGGGAGCTGAAGCTGAAAGGCAACTCCTGGAAGACTTTGGATCATTAAGAAAGTGCATGAATGAGTTGGAATTCTTGAAAGAAAACCTATCCCAGGCTTACTCCCTTGGCTCAGTGCCAAGGGCTCTGTGTTTGCCTCCCAAACTCTATTGCAGTTGTGATGTCTGAGGGAAAATCCATCTCCTCTGATTTCCTAAGGTTGGCCAGGATCAGTGAGCTGATGAGCCAGGGGTTCCTGTGTGCTCATTTTGGGGCTTTGGAGCAGCCCTGGGAGCCCATAAATCCTGGCTGCCCTTGCCCCAGGCAGGGTAAGACCAGCAGCTCAGAGCTGGGCTCAGCGCAGAGCTTTCCCAGGCTCAGCCTCTCCCTGGATTGCTGCAAAGTGCTGGGGTGCAAATCCAAGCTCAGAGCCCCGTGGGGATTCTGAGCTGCGGCACAGGGATGGGAATGTGGAGTTTTCCACAGCGTGGGTTGTCTCTCCAGGAGATTCCTGCTGCTCTTAAGGAATGCTGTGGGATTGAGGGTGAATCACCTACCCTCTGTCCAGGGCAGCTACCCCCTCAGCTGAGGCAGCTTTGGTTTTTGGGAGCAGAACATCTCTCCTGGGTGGCCTGAGCTGAGCCTGGCCTCTCTGCACAGCTCTCCCTGCCTTAAGCAGGCGTGGGAGCTGAGCCTTGAGCTCTGTCCAGCCCAGAGGTGACCCTGTGGACCACGGGAGCTCCACATGTGGAATATCCAAGCCCAGACTCCTCGCTGTGCTTCCACACAGAGTCCAGCACTCCTGCCTCACACAGCAGCACTGAGGCTGTGGGAGTGATGGTAGGCAGGATAGACGGACAGATCTCTAAAGCCAGGTCTTGGAATTTGTGGTTTATTGCAAAAGGGCCCTGCCTGGAGCTGCCAGGGGTAATAGAGCAAGGGGTGAGAGAAAAGAGCTCAGAGAGCGAGGTTCCCGTTCCAATACAATAAATTTTCTTCTGTGTTGAATATTCTAATTTCCACTAACCAATCTAACACAAGATACAAATCCTACAGCATTTACACACAGCCTATAAGAATCATTACATTACCATACTGTGTTACACTTCAAATCCTAAAAACTCCTCTCTGGACCCTCCTGCCAAGCCAGCAGGGTCTGCTCTGACCCTTGGAGCTGTCTGCAAGCAGAGGGAATTGTTCAATCAACTTTTAGCTGCCCATCCTGTTTTTTTCTAGTTATTTAGTCACTGAGGTTTGGTATCTCAAAGATGGCTTTCATTTCAATCTCGTTTATAGTTTCCATATTCTCAGGCAATTGTATTTATAAGGTTTTCCTGTTTCATCCTGCCCAACGTGAGGTGACCCAGCTGAGGGCTCTGCAGGGCAAGCCAGGCTGTGTGGGAAGTGGCTTTGGGGGTGGTTTGGTGTGGAACAGGAGGGATGTGCAGCTGAGCTTTCCCATGGTGGCTGCAGCAGAATCCTCATCTCCTGGGGCTGCGCTGCGTCCTTTCTGCCATCCCCATTTTACAACCAATCCCCAGCTATTTTACAACTAGTTTTTTTTTTTTTTATAACCAATTCCCAACTAGTTTTACAACCCATTCCCAGCTATTTCCCTCGGAACAGCCTGGATGGAGCTGTCCCAGGCTGCTGCGATCCGCGCGCTCCGAATTTCACAGCTGTGGTGAGACAGCCTTTAAAAAAATCCCCGAGACAGAGCTGGCCCTGTGCAGAGCAGAAATTGTAAGTTTTGGCCCTGTCTCTAACCTTTGGAGAGCTGCCCAGCTTCTGACAGGCTGTGATGATGTCTCTGTGGAGGAAATCCTACGCTGAAGAAAAGCATGTTGCTTTCTCCCCAAGTTGGATTCTCCCTTTCATTCGGCCACCATAAAGGACACTTTGTCATCTTGGCAGATCCTAAATATTCCCTCCTAATTTTATGGGAGGGTGATGCGGGGACGAAAATTAAGGATTATTCAGGAGTGTTATTTATGGCTGAGGATCTGTGGGATTTGAATGGAAACAACAATTAAACTCAAGAAAAAATTCACACCACAGGTCACTGCAATCCCAACTTTTCCCCTCATGAACTCAAGCCGAGGAGGTTTTCTTCCCCTTTGTGACTTAGGCTTTGCTAAACTTCTCTGAGAATAGTTCATATATCACAGAGAGGAATTTCCATGGGGAACATAAATACATCTGTGGAAAGAAGGGAAAATTTTTCCTTGTCTCTGGGAATGGATGAGAAAGAAAGACAGTTGACGCCAGATATTAATGATGAGTGGGGGAAGCCATCCAAAGAAAAAAACTATTGAGAATACTAAACCTGCCCCAAAGTCACAGACCTATAAAAATCTACTATGGAACAATGACTTTTCCACTAATTCAGGCTTAGATTCAAGAAAATATTTAAGCACAGGCTTAAGCTGGTCCCAGTTTGCAGCAACTCTTGAGTGAAATGGGTGAATTTCAGCTTTGTGGAATGGTTTTTCAGCTCTGGGGATCCCAGCCGGCATTAAACATGCCCACAGTTAAATCCAGGATTAAGGACTCTTGGGAGAGGAGGTTTTTTTTCTTCTAGTGACACAATTTTCCATTTCTTTGGTCCTGGAGGAGTCTGTGTTAAATTGATAGCTCAGGGGACAGCGCTGAGGGCATTTTTGACCTTGCAGATTTTGATCAGAAGGAAGTTGGATCAATCTAAAGGAAATACAAACACAATATTCAAATATTTGAGGTTGATACACCGAGATATAATCATGAATCTGTTGTGGATGTGGATATAGGGACACATCCCCAGCTGTGCTGGTCACGCTGGTCACATCCAGAGGGTGACAGCCATGGAGGGACATTGCAGGAAGAGATCAGCAGGCAATCTCCTCTGCAAAACATAGCTTTTGTGATGCATTGGTGGATCCCTGGAGCCTGTCAGTGTGGCAGGGAAGCATTTTTGGGATGGTGGGTGTGAAAGCAGAGGCACAGCCCTGCACAGGCAAGCCCAGGCATTGCTGAGCCCTGGGGCTGCTGCCTCTGGGTGCCACCAGCCTGCCTGGCAGTGCGACCTCCCCACCACTGGACTCTCCTGCCATCCCCCAGTGTCCTGGCCATGGCAATTCAATTATTTGCAGCCCACTTGCCGGAGGCCACTGCTGTTCCTCACCTCTGAAAGCCACCAGCACGAGTTTCACTCATGACCTCGCATGTCCCCACCCTCCTGGTGGGTGTGGGGACACGGTCAGGACACCCTGGTGGTGTCCACACATCCATCCACCTTCAGATTTTAGCACTTCACTGCCTCAACCCTGCTCCAGACCCCTCTGGGGACGAGCTGGGCTCCGTGTCAGCCGCGGGGACATGGCTGTGGCGTGCTGCAACGTGGCCCAGGAATGGCAAAGCAAAACACAAAACACCTCGAGCCTGGGATTTGGCATAGCTGGCTGAGCAGTTAATTGGGTTATTAACACATCTCCAGCTGACATCAGCAGTGGCAGAGGCTGTGTAAATAGACTGGGAGGAGCAGCAGTGCCAGGGTGCTTCAGGCAGGAGGGAACTCTTCTCCTCAGCCCCACTGGGAGCTCTGATTAGAGATTTGTGTCTTTGCATCCCTGAGGGAGCTGCTGGAAGGCAGGAGGCAACAATCTCAGCTCATTTCTGAGCTGAAGACAGGGTTTGTGTGGTCCACACTAGCCTCATGTGGCATTATTGTGTTTCAGAGCATCCTGGGGGCTGCAGTGATGTGTCCTAAAATAATGTGGAGACCTCATTCCTACCACAGCTTCCTGTGGTTTCATCCCAGGAGGTGAGATGGGCTTCACAAACATCAATCCTGGTGCTGCTGCAGCCACTGGGTTCTCATCACTGCTGGGGTTTCTCCTCCTTCCCTGGGCTTCTTCCTCCTCACTCAGCAAAGGATAATTTTTTTTTTTTTTTTTTTTTTTTTTTTTTTTTTTGGAAAGGGCATTTTGGCCTCTCTCTGTCCTGTTTCACAGCAGCTTCTCCATCACCTTTTCTCTGCCTCAGCACCAACATTGAGGTGAAGCTGTCCCTGCTCCGAGCCGTGCCTCGTGTCCCGAGGGAGGGGAGGATTAGCAGGGCACTTCAAAGCCTTGTGTAATCGCACTTTCACTCAACTCTGTGCGCTTGATTTCCCCCAGAAATGTCAGCGAGTCTCCAGGGACAGGCGAGAGGATCCCTCTGATGGTGACACCGGGAAGAACAGAGCCCAGCACGTCTTGCTGCGTTTGGGATTTTTGGTGCTTCTGGGAGTGAAGACAAATAAATCAGCTCGGGGTTCAGTCCCTTTGGCCTTTTGGAGCCGCAGCAGGGAGCTCAGAGCTGCTCCTCTCTCTGACTGCAAGGGTGAGAGCCAGGTCTGCAACCCCTTCCCTGCAGCCACCCATCTTAGGATACAATACAAGATGTAATAAAATGTATCTATTCTGTTGAGGGTGGGGCAGTGATCCTGATCTCCATGGGATATCTCCTGCTAAT
>VRYO01000704.1:2671155-2703561 GCA_009812075.1 Sialia sialis
AAGAAAAAACTAAAAAGGGAGTCTTAAAAAAGAAAGGAGAGAAGACAGTGGAGTCAGTGTTTTCTGCTCTGTGCTCTGGACATCTTGAGCAACAGCATTCCCAAAATTGCCTTTTCAAATGAGCTATACCAGTTTGGAAATGGAGAGCCTGGTGAAAGATGATGGTGAAAAATCCCTCTCTTTCAGGATCATCACCATTGGCATGGATTCCAGCAGAAAAATGCAAAGTGGTGATTGCAGTGTGATAAATATTTGTGCTCTCATTTAAACAGGTTAAAGAACTGTACGAACACTGGCATTAGCTGGAAAATTTCCATAGCCAAATTCAGCTCTTCCTAGCTTCCTGAACACCCCCTGTCCAAAATTACATTGAATATGCATTATACATCCCCTATTATATATCCTTTATTATCATGTTCTCTATGGATTGTAATGACGGACTCAGAAATTCAGCTTTTGATTCCCCAACCTTAATCTTCCTGTATGACCTTGGGAAAGTCTCCGTGTGGTTCTGTTTATCACTCAGTACTTTGGGAAAAGGAAATAAGAACCTGGGATCCTCTTTTGTGGGAGCAAAGCACAGCTTATTGCTAAAATTTGGGCGGGAAAAAATGCCGATCACTTCCACAGCTGAGGAGACGCCATGAAACATGTTCACAACTTTAAAAATTCCCAGTGCTTCTGAAGATATTTTGGGTTTCTCACCACTAGCCAGCCTTCCTCTGCCATTTGTTCCTGGTGTCTTCCAGCAATTCCTTGTGCAGTGCTCATCACAGCAGTCTTCATCTGCTGCCAGCTGAAATATGCAGCCATAATAAAGATATTTTATTTCAGAGCTTCCCTCTCTGCTCATGGCCAAAATGTCTGAGCATCTTCTACTGTGTTTTTGCAAACAACAACAAGAACAACAACAATAATAAATCAATTAATAATGACAATCAGCAGGAGAGTTCTCAGCTTGTGCTTGGTTTTGGCAGGATTTTGCTGGTTGGATTCTGCAATTCAAGGTGTGCCATGGAATAAACACAGGACCTCCAGTGGTGCCCATCCCTGTGATGTGGCTGTGGCTTCCTCTCCCCATCCTCCCCCTGGACAGGCCACCAGCGTGGGCAGCATCTCCATTTAGCAGAACAATA
The DNA here is from genome assembly GCA_009812075.1 of Sialia sialis. Lineage (NCBI taxonomy): Eukaryota > Metazoa > Chordata > Aves > Passeriformes > Turdidae > Sialia > Sialia sialis. Next base: position 2,672,292 of record VRYO01000704.1, read on the forward strand.
AAGTCTGAGCTCCTGTCCCCCAAGGGAAAACGTAAATTGTGAGATCTTGCCGAAAAATATGGATTATGAAAGTGCATCCATTTCTATTGTCTGGGCGAAACATTGTGTTAACTGAGCTTAATCAGACACACATTATTTGTCTCTGTGGATGGAATTCTCTGGCCTGTGTTCCCCAGGTCACAGCAGATGATCTAATGGTCCCTTTGGCCCTAAAATTCTCTGAAACAATGAAACATGGGTTTCATTAATGGAGCTCAGCTTTTGGAAGGATGAAATATGAGCTACACATATCCTAAGAATACATCTTTCAGATTCCTAGGGAATTTGTCCATCTTTTTTGCCAGACTGCAGCTTGTGGAGTGAGGCAGGGCCCTTATCTCTCTCCCTTGGGAGCAGAGTCCTAACCTGGCTTTGTCTGTTGAAAGGCAGATGTCTGCATGCTCTTGCAGGATGTTTGACCATCCAAAACCAAGTCTCTGCAGATCCTTAATCTCATTTTCTCTCAGTCATTGATTGTATAACTCCAGTGTGTCAAATCCCAGACCAAAGTCCTGAAGGCTTTGGGATAACCTAAATCATGGGACATTCTCTTAGGAGTTGAATTTGATGATCCTTGTGGGTCCCTTTCAACTCCGAGTATTCTGTGATTCTGTGATTCTGTGATTGCAGCCTTCCTGTACCTGAAGAGAGCCTGCCAAAAAGATGGAGAGGGATGTTTCACAAGGAGCTGGAGTGACAGGACAGGGGGACTGGCTTCACACTGGCAGAGTTTGGATATTAGGATGAAATTCTTCCCTTTGAGGGTGGGCAGGACCTGGCACAGGGAGCCCAGAGAAGCTGTGGCTGCCCCTGGATCCCTGGCAGTGTCCAAGGCCAGGCTGGACAGGGCTTGGAGCAACCTGGGATGGTGAAAAGTGTCTCTGCCCATGGCAGGGGGTGAGAACCAGAAAACCCTCAAGATCCCTTCCAACCCAGGCGATACAATGTGAATGATCCCAGGATGATTTAGGGGTCAGGTGATCCCTGGAAATACAATCCCTGTGGCTCTGCTTGCATGGGATGACAAACTGGTCATCCCAGTGTCCACAATCCTGCAGAATCTGCGTTCTCCTGGTTCATCCCTGGAGCAGGGCAGGACTGGAGGAGGCTGGAACAGCCTGGCACACGTGAGGTTAAGCACAAAGACATCCAGTGAGTGCCACCAGCAAGAGATGGCACCAGGGGACACTGCAGCTGTCCCCTCAGAGCAGCCACATCTGCAGGAGCCAGGCTTCTCCATCCAACTCCAACCCTCTCTCTTCTCCCTGCTGTGCACAACCACTGTGGAGAGGGTCCCGGCCTCAGGATCGCCTGATTTGTGTGACAGACCAAGAACAAAACAAAAAAAAAAGCTGCAGAAGGATGGAATTGCACAAGGCAGCCCCCCAGGCTGTGATTACAGACAATACCTTCCGGATTTCCAAGAGGGAAGTGATCTATCCTTCCCAGGGCAGGCCCAGGACAGCTGTCATGCTTTGTGGCTGCCCTGGGTATGCAATGATGTCATTTCAGAGAAGGAATCAAAGATTGGCTTCGGTTTGAGGAGTTGTTTTGGTGTTTTTTAAACTTTGCCTTAATTTTTTTTCTTTTTTCCCCTGCCTTAAAATTTTGCCCAGAGATGTTTCCAAACCCCAGAGCCTTCCCTCTGTCCCTGCTGTCCCGTGCTGGCGCCGGGCAGTGGATCCTTACTGGGAAATGGGAAGGTCACACAGTTTACTGCCAGCCACAGAGACCTCTTTGGCCACGGCGTGAATCACCCTGGAGAGAGGCTCATTTTCTGCACCACCTCCCGAAATGTCAGAGAAAAATAAACCCCACTGTGTGACTGTAATGAGGCATATTCTGGGCCTGTTTATTTTGTAGGCAAAAAGCCACTACCAGCAAGCACAGTTAGCTATAGGGTTCCAAAAAAATCTCCTTTACCCGGAGTATTGTATGTGGAGGAGAACTGCCAAAAATTCTCCAGGCTGGAATGCCTGTTTTCCAAGGAACAGGCTCTTCTGGCACGTCCTCAGCAATCCAGGGTGAGTTGGGCGACCAGGAGAGTGATAAAGACCCAGCACCAGCAAGGGGAATGTCACTGCAAGGAGGAAAATCAAATATAACCCCAGTCCTGAATGTCTGTGCCACTCCCAGAATTCAAGGATGTTCTCCTGGAGGAGGAATCCCCCCAGTTGTGGGCTGGTGCCCAAATCCATCCTGGTTTATCCCTCAGCTGAGCAGGTCTGTCAGCACCAGGAGTTTCCATCTCTGAGGATGGGCTGCAGGAAGCCAAAATCTCCAAAATCTGTCACCTCTTTCCTCTGCCTCATTAGATCCTGCCTTTCACAGGATGCTGGAATAGAGCTCCGTGTGTTCACAGACAGATAAATCGCCTCAATCACCAAATGATGGGGATTCTAACACAAGGGCCTAGCTGTGGGCCTGGTGTTTTCACACTGCCAGTAAAGCTTTACGAGGAGGGAAGTGCAATAATTAAGGAGAAGTTTTACAAAAAGCACCAAGGAGCTTTTTAAAAGGGCTCTTGGGTGCAAGTCTGTCATCATGAGCGGGGTTTGCTGAGCCTCAGCATCAGGGTTTTAATAGCAGGAAGAGATTCTGGGGACAGCAAGGGAGGATCTCCTGTCTCACTGTGGAGCTGGAGGGCTTTGATGAAAACATTTTTATAATTCAAGGAGAGTTTGTTAATGTTGAGCCACCAAAGCTCACTCAGACTGGAATATCCAAAAACATTAAGCCCCTTGAGAAGTTTTATTTTTGTGGGAGCTCGTGAGGCTGAGAAGGTTTGTTTAGGTGGATTCAGCTTCACCAGCTGTTGAAGAATTTGACCCCAAATCACACAATATAATCACATCAAGTTTGAACAAAGCATCCAGACCGGAGTCATATTTCTGGCAGTGGAAATGTATAAGAAAAATACATTAAAAAATATATAAGTAGAAGGAAAATATGTAAAGCTACCTCTAAACTCTCTCCCAGCCTCCAAAATGACTCCTGGCAGTAGGTGATTATGTGTGTTTGTGAACTCTACCCTCCCCTTGGTAGAGCTGAGCTTCTTTGCTCTCCAGCATCCCCGTGCTGTCCCTCTGGCCATCGGGTGCAGGGATCTCCTCTGGGGTCTCTCCCCTCTCCATGAGATCATCAACACATTCGCACTTCTGTTCCCAGACCACTGCAGCACGGGCCCACCTTCATCAGCACAGTGTGATTCCCACACTTGGGAATGACAATTGCACTGGTAATTTTAAAGGTATTTTTCATCCGCGAGGAGCCAAGACCTTTTCAAAGCAGCGACATCAAGGGACTATTTGTTTTAAAAATTTTAGCAGGAGGGGATGGCTATTTGTACACTTTATGTTTCCTTTCAACTTCAGCTCAGTTTTTTGCCCTTGCAGGCAGAATTTTCTGTGTAAGCAGTTGCTGTGTGACTCCTTTTCCTCTTCCCTCTAAATGCTGGGCACCTTAAAGACCGAGAAGCCACAATTGGGAATGCATTCAGAGACCATTAGTACAGGAAGTCGGGTCAAATCCAAAGAAACCATGAAGCAGTAAGTTGGAAAACACGGGATGAATGGCCTTTTCATGCTGCTGCTTTCAGGTGGAGTTTGTTTTTGGATTAAAGGAGTTTATTCAGGTACTCACAAATATCCCGGCTCTCTGAACTGGCTGGAATGTGGAAACCTCCAAGTCATAATCAATTGCCGTAAAAGGGACTGGCATGTTCTAGCTGGGGAATAGAGGGATGAAAGAGGCATAATTAGGTGACACGCCTTCAAAAAGGGATGAAAGGCCCAAAACATCCTCAAAGAAGCGAGCAAATATGAAAATCTCAAATCACCTCTTTCTTTATTGGCAGTTGCCATGTTTCAAAAACGTTGGTTTCAGATGTTTCGTGTGCACCGAAATCCCACATCATTTTTTTCCCCTCACTTTGCCTGCTTGGCTGGGGAGTTAAAAAATAAAATGACACGAGAAAAATGTGGCAGAGCCTTGTTCTCTTCCCTCACAGGGGCTGCAGGAATTGGGATCGCTGTGTCCTGGGGAATAGAAAAGTGCCCAGAGGGGAAGGGTGGATGGTCGAGGTGTGATGCCATGGAAAATGCTGTCTTTGGCAAGGCTGTGCTCAGAGACACAGCCACAGCTTTTCCTTCTGGGCACACGAAAGAGGGAAGCTGCTGACCTGAGTTCAGTGAAATCAGGATTAGAAATTGTTTTAGTGTGGAGGACAGGTGTCTGCTAAGAAAGGCAGGAGCCTCTCTTTGAAATGGAGAATGGAAACCCCTCCCTACAAATTATTATCATTTTGAAATTAAGGCAAAGATATGGGAATTAGGAATAACAGTTCTTTACTAGGGAAATTAAAATAGAAATACAGTACTACAAAGAAACAAACCCCAAACCCTGCCAGAGTCAGAATCCAAGCTGACAGCCGTCAGTCAGTCAGGGTGTTGGCAGCAGTGCCATTCAATGGTGGCTGCATCCTCCTGCAGTGACAGATGTGCTTCAGTTGGAGCAGTGCTCCTGGACAAGGGGCAGTTTCCCTCCAAAGATCCAGTGGTGATGTGGAGAAGTCCGGTTTCCCTCTGAAGGTCCAGTGGAGAAAGGGCTGCCTTAGTGTCCCAAAATCTCAGTTTTTATCTTGGTAAGAAATGTTGGGCTCTTCTTCCTGGCTGAAGCATCTCCCCATGGGATGCAGTAATTTTATCAGTGCCACAGTGGGACTCAATGGCCATGAGCAGAAGAGAACTCCCTGCAGGAAGGATGGGTTGTGAAAAGATAAAGAACACTGCCCCAGCTGGTTTATAAGATATGGCCATGAACAGGAGATGTCCCCTTTGGAAATAAAGAACACTGCCCCACCTGGTTTCAACAGATGGTGACAGAACAGATACCTATGATCACATCCTGCACTGCAGCCCAAGACAGAAATCAAAGCAGAAGGAAACTGGAGTGGTGATCACCACAGGCATCAAATACAGAGGGAAAACTTCCTCTGGAGAGGAGAAAATGCAACAGTATTTTTTCTTCTAGGACAAGTGTAAGGATTTTGTCCTTTCTTCCCACCTGAACTTCTAGGAATGGCACCTTTCAGTGACCTGCAGGTGATGACCTTGATCTGGCTCAACAAAGACCTCAACATTTCCAGCACAATCCACCTCTGGCTGGTTCCAGGGCCAACCCAGGGCATGTTTGCCAATCACTCTGGAGATGCAATTTGCAAGAGAGGTGTTAATAATTGTCTCTGCAAAGCAGCTGAAAACGTGGATTCAGAGCCCACTTTAGCTCGGAACTAAACACTAAGTCAGGTCTTTCTGCACTCGTTAGGCTCAGCTTATTTCCAGCCTCATCTGCTTTGTGCTGTGTCAGTTCTGGACTATTGTTTCTAAGCTCGGTGTTAAAAGAAGTGAAAGTTTGTTGGGAGCTGGCAAGGTCTCTGGAAATAAGTGAAACCTTCTCTCCCTCTCATCCTCAGCACATAAACACCCCTTCTAAACAGCAAATACAAAATCCACATTTTATAAATCCTGAAGCACTTGAACCTCTGAGGGCTCTGCATTTAGAGAAACAGTCAGCATGGCTTCAGACATCCTCCAAAATAAAATCTACTCCCACTCCTATTACATGGTGGTAAGTATTTGGCACTTAGAGCCTAAATCACCTTTTTTCTCCCTCATGGCACACACCTTGTTCTTCCAAACCTCACAAAATGTCTTTTCCCCCTCCCACAGGTGCACAGACACGGAAGGACCAGAGGATTCAAGCAAGACTTGGAATTTGCTTTGAATCTGGCCTGCTGCTGGCAGGAAAGCAATATCTGAAAGGATATTATTGCTGAATTTATTACAGCAGAGTAGGATGTGTGCGTTTTTATGCAGGGTTTTTGCTGTGACCAAGATGCTGACCCAAATTCCATTTTGGTTCTCATATCAACAATTGTTGGGTGCAGCCAGCCAACATTTTTTGATGGAGCAATTTTCTACCCGCACTGGAATGCTGTCTAAATTATATATGAAATGCAGGAATTTGGGATAAATTTACAACTCCCTGAAAGGTGAGATATGGGATTTTGGCTTTCCCACTTCTTTTTAATAACGGCAAAGCCATTTTAATTTAGTGCCACAGAGACATTTAATTTTGATTTTCTTCCTTTGACTCATTTGGGTCAAGCAGTCCATTATATTTAATAGCATATTATTTTTACATTATGTTACATGTTCCCAGGGCCAACACTGGCACGCAGGGTGGAAACTTGTCCCTTGCACTTCTCTGCATCCTTTGGTGGTTTCCATTAGCTCCACACTGCTGAAAGCAGCTCTGCTGCTTCCTTCACTTGGGTTTTTTTCAAGAGATTTCTCTTGGACATGCTCTGCTGCACTTTTCCAAGGCTCAGCTGTGGGTGGTTGTGTCCAGCCTGGCAGAAATCGAGTGTTGGTTCCCGAGCTGGGTGTTTAAATCTCCAGGAAGATGTTCCATGTTCTCCCTCCTGGATTCACAGCTGGAGCTGAGCTGACCATGGACCCTTTGGAAGGATTTTTCTCCCCACACTGCCTCAAATCCCCTCCTGGTGTCAGGCCCTGCTTCCAGCTCCTGCAGTGTTCAAGATTTATCTGGCAGCTCCTTCAAGCTTCACCAGCAAACTTCAGTGCTGTGCTGTCCCCAAAATACTCAGATATCCAGAAAAAATGCTGGAAGAGGAAGAAATCTCAAATCTCTTTGCTGGTGATGAAATCTTTCCATACTCTGCCCTGACCTCCTTGGAGCCTTTTCCTCTTTTTTTAATTTTTTCTCTTGGAAAGCATCTTTTTTTCTGCCTGAGCCTCGCCAGCTCTCACAGCCCCAGATCTGAGAGAATGGCTGTGCTGAAAAGTCTGACTTTTGTGCTGAAGCTGCCCCTCTCTGCATTTCACGTGGTGCTAAGTTTAGGAAGTGCCACGCTCAGCCTTTCCAGCCCTGCTGTCACCTCCTCCTCGGGTCACTGGGCCAATCCTGCTCTGCCCAGGGAGGTGTGTGCTGGCATTTCCTGCTGCTCAGGAAACTCTTCTTATTCCTCAAACTCTTTGCCTCTCCCAGTTTTCGGGAGTTGTTGCTGAGTTCTGGGGGATTTTCATTCTATAACGTTCTATAAATGGTCAGGTTGCACAAAGGGCTTATTCAAGATAAAAAAGCTGAGTTTAAATGGCAGCTCAGGTTGGATTAGGGAGTACGTGGTGAAAAACAAAGACGTGCATTTTGTCTGAGAAGGAAATAAAAATAAATTCGTGCCCTGGCTGACTGTGCATTGAGAGCACATAAATGCTGCTGGGTTTTGCACACTGATGGTGGCTGTGTGAGTCCTTAAAAGCAAAAGTTGAGACTCTGCATTTTTGGAGAGGAATTGGCAAAAAAAAGGCAATTTACTTGCTTCAAGAAAGAGACAAACAGAAAACAAAATAAAACAAAAAAGGGCAGATCATTTCCCATCTGCTCATGGTGCCCTCAGAGGAGTTTGCAAGGGTTAAAAAAAACCTGGTGGCTCAGAACTCTGGAGATTTTGGAAACTGCACTGGAACTGTTCTGGAGACAGTTCTGTGTAAGGATAATCTGTGCTGCTCTGAATTCCTCACTGTTCCTCATGCTTCCATGGGTCTGGAAAATCCATGGGGCTGTCACTCCAGCACCTCATTTCTCTGCAGCAAAAATCACTCTGAGAACAGAAATCCAATTTGTTGAGTTGCTATTCCTAGACAGTTTCTGGAGCTTTGTGGAATTAGTACAAGACCCTTTTCTGACAACTCTTCCAGCATCATTCTGTGAGACTGGGTTTTGCTGAGTGAGGAACATTTGCTATTATTAAATGAATATGTCACAAATGTGGAAAACACGGCTTAAAGAGGATATTTCAAGTCCACTGAAATACTTCATGGTAAAAGAACAAACCTGAGTGAAATAATGACTTTCTAACAGGGATTTTCTCTTATCCCAGGTTGCTCCAAGCCCCGTCCAGCCTGGCCTTGGACACTTCCAGGGATCCAGGGGCAGCCAAAACTTTTCTGAGCACCCTGTGCCAGGACCTCAGCACCCTGACAGTGCTTGGGGTGCAAAGTTTGCACATTTAGGGGCATCTCAGACTTGTTAAAAAATGTGGTAGTGCAGGTGGAGGGTGCAAGGAGGAGGCAGCTGGGCTGAGGCAGCTTTACCCACCCTGGACAACAGCAAATGGTGCCTGGGCTTTCTGAGCACTGGGAGCCGCGTCCTGCCTCACTCCAGACGTGCAATGTGCAGCCCAGTTGGAGCAAATGGATGTGTAAACACAGCAGGAGGCATGTGTAATGTGGAAACGGGGGAGCTGGGTCCCTCCAGGGCCATTGTGCATTCAATGCACTGTGCTGGCTGGGCAGCCTGAATAATTGCACACATTGATATGGGGAACCAGCTAGGCAGGCAGGGGTTTGCTTTTAGTGCAGACCAAGGGCTTCCTGTTTTGGAAAACTTGCCTCTTCGGTGCACAAATGCATAGTTTTGTATGTGCATAATTTGTGGCTGTAATTTTAGAGGCTCATTAAATAGCTTGGCTGTGGAAATCAAATTGCCTTTCATCAAAATCCAGCGAGAGCTGGACCGGTTCTGTCCATCACAGCAGCCCTTCTGGTCTTCGTTACATGGCTGTGCAGCACAAATGCAAATGTGGCTGTGGCTGTGCAGCAGGGGAGGGAGGGAAAGGCAGCTTGGAAGAGGGAATGGTGCTGGCAGCAGGTTTCCAAGCTGCTCCTCTGAGGAGAAATCAGAGCTGCTCTGTTTTGCTGCCCGGGCAAGAAGGCAAAGGCGAGTCGTGAGTGATGTCCAGGAGCCTGTGACACATCCATGGTGCCCTGCACTGCTTAGGGGACCTTGTGCCATCTCTGTCCAGCAAAGGCAGGCCTGGCAGCTGAGCACGGAGCCCTGCAGGTCCCATCAACCCAACCCTTCCATTCCTGGCCACCCTGAGTAGCTGCAGTGGAGATTTTTGGCAGGAGGTGCCAGGCTTGGTGCCATTTCTGGGGTTGCTCCCTTCATGTTGGAGAACACTAAAATAACTCATAAAGTTCAGATTTGTTATCAGTGCTACATGGCAGGAATGAGAAATGAGTGCAGGTGAAGATGGGAGAGACAGAAGCTCTTTGATGTTCTACAACACTGTCCAAAGTCGAGCTGGGATTTCTTTTAGAATTATATTTTAATCTTAATATAAAAGTATTCTCCCATTGCTCCTTTTTAGTGGCATTGACACTGAAATGAAGGCAGCTATGACACAAGAAAGGAAATCTGTGTGGTTTGTGTGCTGTGCTCGTGCAGCTGATCAAAAACTCAGACATTTTCTGGGACTTCATCTTTCTTCTGCACAGCCTCCTTCCCTCTCCCACCCTCCCTTCTGCGCTGACCTTTATTTGCAGGAAAGTGCATTGGAAAGAAGGAAAGACAAGATGCCCTTTCAAAAGCTCCAAAGTCTGAAAGAAAAGTTTTGAGAAGGGAGACAAATAAAGACATAAGACAGATGCTGCTTCCCGGGAAGGGGAGCAGGTCTTTGGCAGCTGGGGAAGCAGAGATGGGATTCCCCCTCCTCTGATCCCTTCCATTTGGGGTTTCAGGTGTCTCCTTCACAAAGCCAGAGGTCACGCAGGGGACAGCGTGCTCAGCAGCAGGGCCACGGGGCTGCCGATGTGTCAGCCCCTCAAAGAGCTCTGGCGGAGATAAGAACGCGGCAGAGGTGTCACTGCAGTGACACCGCAGCCACCGCAGCTCAGCCCCGCTTCAAAGGCGAGCAGGGAGCTTGAAAGCTCGATGATGAGCTCTTGTGTTCCCCGCTGGGTGTGTGAAAATGGGCAGCAGAGACCCTCACACTGCAAGGGGAGTGCTGATTGAAGGGATGCTTTTCCTCCAGCAGGCACTGAGGATTGGGAGAGCTCCTGTACAAAGCCAACAATGCTGCTCCAGCTGTTCCAGCTGCTCCAGCCCCACTGGAAAAGGTGAAATGCAGCAAGAGATGGCCAAGATGGGAAGGATATTGTCCCTTGCTGCATTTCTCCCTTTCCAGTGGGGCTGGAGCAGCTGGAGCAGCCTTGTTGGCTTTGCACAGGAGCTCTCCCAGTCCTCAGTCCCTGATGGAAAGGGTGAAATGCAGCAAGGGAGGATGTCCAGGGATGGCTAAGATGGGAAGGATATTGTCCTGCTGCCATCCATCCATCTGAACAGATTAACTCCATGTTTCCCTGCTGAAACATTGCAGCTGATGCGTTAGAGATGCAGGTCATGAGAATTTGTTCACTGTGCTGAAGTCACCAGCTTCCAAAGCAGAGGAGCAATAACTCCTGTTAGCACACACCCAAACTCTTCATTTCTTACTATTTTCCTTTTCCTTTCCCCTCAGTTTTTTTTGTTGTTGTTGTTTTGTGTGTGCCAAGTGTCCCTCAGCATCTCCACGCTAGCCCCTGGACTTTTCCAAACAGCAGAGGAAGCAGAAATGGCTCCAAGCTTTTATCTGTGCTTTCAAAAGAATGCAAATCAGGAAACCCAACCTCAAAAGCTCGGGCTGGAAAGAGCATCCTCCCCACTGCAAAACATTTCACCTTTAATATATTCGAACCAGCCTATGAGACCACTTCTCCTGCCAAGACAACTTTTCCTCATTAACTGTTGTGTTCCAGGAACCTCTTGGCTTGTTCTGAACTTTTCAGCACTGAAGCAGAACACAAATGTCCAGCTCGCATAGATGAGGAATTAAATCACATTTCAATACCTTGGCAGATGCTAAATGCTGATAAGGAGGCAAATGCCCTGAAGGAAGCACCGCTGCTGCAGGGATTTTTGAAAGTAACCTTCAAAGGGTTGAGGATTGAGTTTGCACCTGTCCCTGCCATCCTGGGGCTCCCATGGAATTGTGGAATTAATTTTAACTCGTGGCTGTAGAATGGGGATGTGATTGGCAGTCCAGGAGTGATTTAGTGAAAACTAAATCTAGATGTGATTGCTGATAATGGTCCCAGATCCAGCTGCTGAGACGGACTGAGGTTCTACCTGGATTTCTCATCAGGTCCTGTTCTCCTGGGCTAAGAAAATGGACAGGAAACTCTTCTGTCCTATTAATAATGATTTATTCCCATTGACACTCAGATGTTGGATGATGTCCACTCAGTTGTAGCATGAGGAGGAAAGGGACTGAAAAAAATGAGTCCTTACAACCTGATTTCTAACTCTGAGACACTTCCACGAGTTACCTACATATCCATGCAGGTTTTCAGCAGATGTCTTTATGCAGGTGTAGAAACACAGCTTTGACAAGACAGTCCTAAAAATTTTGAGCAAAGCATCTCCACAGCTCAATTTTCCCCCAGGTAAAAAAGGGGCAAGAAACAGAAATCCTTTGGTGTCCTCTGGTTTGGAGGGGCAGGTTTGAAATCCTTTGGTTTGGAGGGGCAGGTTTGAAGTCCTTTGGTTTGGATGGGAATGTTTGAAATAATTTAGTTCGAAGGAACAGGTTTTGAAATCCTTTGGAGAGGTAAATTTGAAATCCTTTGTTTTGGAGGGGAATGTTTGAAACCCTTTGGTTTGAAGGGGAAGGTTTGAAATCCTTTGATTTGAAGGGGCAGATTTGAAATCTTTTGGTTTGGAGGGGCAGGTTTGAAGTTTGGAGGGGCAGGTTTGAAATCGTTTGCTTTGGAGGGGCAGGTTTGAAATTTTTAGTTCGGAGGGGCAGGTTTGAAATCCTTTGGTTTGGAGGGGCAGGTTTGAAATGTTTTGGATTGAAAGGGCAGGTTTGAAATAATTTGGTTTGGCGGGGCAGATTTGAAATGCTTTAGTTTGGAGGGGAATGTTTGAAATGCTTTGTTTTGGAGGAGCAGGTTTGAAGTAATTTGGTTTGAAGGGGGCAGGTTTGAAATCCTCTGGTTTGGAGGGAAATGTTTGAAATCTTTTGTTTTGGAGGGGCAGGTTTGAAATTTTTAGTTTGGAGGGGCAGGTTTGAAATGCTTTGGTTTGAAGGGGCAGGTTTGAAATTTTTAGTTTGGAGGGGCAAGTGCCAAGGGAATGCCTTTGCTGAAGGACTGGGATTGTGCAGAAGGGAGACTTTGGGCTGGGGCAGGGCAGGAAGCTGTGGGAAGCCTGAGTTTAATCTGCTCTCTGTGTGAGTCACAGCCCTAAATCTTCACATCTCCCGAGGTTTTGCTCTGCTGCCACGTTGGCTACAAGCAGCCAGCTCTCTGCTTTGCCCAGCTCCATTTGTGTCAAGGCCAGTTTGGGGCTTTTTCACGTGTCCTGATGGGATGAAAGTGGTTGGGGTTGCTCTGTCCTTTCCCAGAGAGGTCCAAGGCTGCCTCAATCTCTATTTCCATCTCGACAGCTCTTGTCAAAAAAAAAAGACAAAGCCAGAATTTGTTTAAAGTGGAGTAACACATAAACAAAGCCTGTGGAAGTAAAGAAATAATGAAATCAAGAAAATGCCAGCAGCCAGCAAGAAGCCTTTGCCTTGCTCTCCTTTCTTAATCTAATTTTGCAACTGCAGAAATGTGGTGGAAATGGGAAGCTGGCAAGCAGCACGGGCTGAGTCCCTCAGACAGGGAGCTGAGAATGTCTGATGAGGGCTCTGTAAATCTCAATTACTGAATTGTGTGAGCAGGATCTCCTGCCTGACACAGGCACACAGCTCTAACCCTAACCCGGTTTTGGCTTCTGGACCAGTTAAATATAATATAATATAATATAATATAATATAATATAATATAATATAATATAATATAATATAAATAATATATAATATAGTTAATATACCAGTTAATATAATATCTGTCTGGCCAAACTGGGAGCACAAACTGGGAAAATAACCTGGGCCTGAACCTGTAGCAGGGCTGGTCTGGAGCTGGGTTTGACACCTTCTTTTCTTCCTGATCACCTGCAATTTGTTAATTTGAAGTAGTTTGCTTCATCCATTTTTGCCACATTCAGGCCAGGGTGTGATTTATTTCTGATTTATTTCTTCTGCAGATTTGTCCTGCCCACATGCAGTTTTTTGGGGGATATTAGGTGGACATAAATCCATGTAAGAAAAAAAAAAAAGCCTATTTTCATCCTTGATTATGGCCCTGATCCTAATTAAATGTTGTCAGGGACTGGAAATGGCACTCAATTAATAAATTAGTCATCAAAGGTTGGTTTTGATGATCTTGGAGCTCTTTTCCAACCTAAATGACTTTGATTCTGTGGTCACACTGAAGATCTCAGCCTGACCCTGCTGCATTTTGGGGATTTCCATGGGCAGAGAGGCATTGTGGCATCCCTGGTTTCCCCTAAATGTCCTTGTTCTGGCTCAGGTATCACAGGATTATAAAATTATTAAGGTGTGAAAAGTTCTCCAAGATGATTAAATCCAAATTTCACATCCTGGGAGCTCAGCTCTTTCTCTTTTATGGCTCTCTTAAAAGTTTCTCTTTGACCCTGAATCCCAGCCCTGCAAATCCTCCTTCCCACGAGGATCTCACCTTAGTTTTCTCCTCAGATGAATGCTAAAAGTGATTTACTCTGAAATATATCTGCTTCCAGCTATATGGAAATCAATTTAACAACAGGTACTCTTCCTAAAAGCACAGATCCCTGACTGGTCAGCTTTTGGATTTTTTTTTATTTATTTGGACATGTTTTATATTCCTCATATTCCCTGATTTATAGGGACATCCTGAATGGATATGGTGATGTAGAAGGGACATAGCCCAAATTATTGAGGTGATATATGAAATAATCTATTTAACTTTATGTAATTTATTAGTGACAAGAGAGGGAGGATCACAAAAGGAAGCAGCTCAGGGTCTTGTGCATCCTCTCCTTCCCTCCCCACATACCCATACAGATTCCTCACCCAAGAACCACCACTTGTGTTTGATCCTATGGGCAACTTCTTGAAATTGTTGCTACTTTTTAAAATTAACAAAGCAAACAGGGAAAATCAGAGGGTTTGGCAGGGGAGGGAGAAACCACATCTCTCCCTTCTCTTAGCTACATGTCATAACAAAACCCTGGGCCAGAGAATTAAGAAATTTTCTAAAAATGTCCCTGTGATAATTGCCAGGGTATCTGTCTGAGCACACACATGAGCACATCTGCAGGAGTTGTTTAATGCTTGATTTTAAAATAAATGGGTTCCTTTCTTTGTAATCTGAAGCATCATCAATGGATGCTGTGGAAAACAAAATTTTCTTTTCCTTGGGAGATGAGAAACTGCTGTTAATGTGCACAGAGATAAAAAAAGAAGGGATCTTGTCCCTTTGGAATGTGGTTTGAGGGAAGCCTGGGGGGGTTTAGCAGGCTGCAAAGGGTTAAAATGTTCCCCTCTCACCTGGGGCACTGCAGCAGGGCTGGCTGTGCTGCCCAGAAAAGGTTTAACCTAGCTCAGGGCAGCCCAAGAGCAGGAGAGAAGCTTGTGAAATGACTATTTCACTTTTCCAAGTGCTGCAATTATTTATTTTTATTTTTCCTCAGTGTTTTCTACAGATGCACTGGTGTTCCCATCACTGGGATGGCTCCTTTGACTTCCATGATCCTTAACCCCACAGAAAATCCTGTTACGTATCACACACATTACCTGTAAAAAAACCCACTTCAAATTCTTGTACAGTGTGAGAAAACTGGAGGATTAATTACAAAAAAGCACATTCTGCCACATAATTCACAGCATTGCAATGAAAAAAATCTCCCTAAATCTCATCCTTGTGTTGTAACACGGCTTCCTCTCCAACAGTCAGCTAATATCATCTCTTAGGAATTTATTATGAGTGTTCTATGCCCTATAACTTTTATATGTCAGGTTGTTAATCGCAGCGAGCAGGATGTGTTGAACACACGTTTGGGTAGGGAAGATTAATTCCAGCCTGGCATTTGCCACTCAAAGATTTGGGGGGAAAAGGAATCTCCTTACCCAACGCCATCAGTGCTGCTTTAGTGCATCCAAAGGGATGCAGGAAATAGAAAAACAATTCATAAAGAAGAGTTTTCCAGTTGGGAGGAGTCACAGAGTTGTTTTTGGGACCAGCCATGCACAGCCCCCACGCTGGATTTCAGTGCCCAGCACACATTTATTTCCCTCTGATCCATCCTCCCGCCTGTCTGCTCGCTTTAATTGCTCCGCCGTGGCTTTCAGACTGTTTCTCACTGTATTATTTTAATGATCCTTTGACTGAGTCAGGCTGGAAGAATCCCATAAACTGCAGTGACACTTGGGGTGATGCTCATGGGCACAAATCAGGCTCACAATCCTTCCCGGGACTCCCAGGGGAACACATACGGTTTCAAGATTTGACCTAAAAAATTTGGCTGTGGCTTGAGCTGAGCCTTACAAAGCAG
The DNA here is from genome assembly GCA_009812075.1 of Sialia sialis. Lineage (NCBI taxonomy): Eukaryota > Metazoa > Chordata > Aves > Passeriformes > Turdidae > Sialia > Sialia sialis. The sequence goes on from VRYO01000704.1 coordinate 2,687,673, forward strand.
CACCACAGATGGGTCTCTGTGGTCCAGCTGATAGGAGGTTTCCAACAGCTTTTCCTAGCTTGACCATGACCATTTTTGCTTGAAAAGCATAAAACATCTCTGGCAGCATTGGTGCCTGGCAGCTCTGTGGGGTGAACACCAGAGGTGACAGTGACAGGAGAGGCAAGGACAGCCAGTTCCAACGTGTTTTACATCAGTTTGTCCAGACAGGGACATGCATGTTACAGAAATTCACTGAGCCAACCCAGAAACCAAAGCATTTATGGCAAGGGAGGGGAGGAAAGAAAAGCAGTGTCACCTGCTGCTGCCTTCAGGCCAAAGCTGCTACCAGAGCAGCGTGTGGCACAGTGGCACAGGTAAGGACACAGCTGGAGCAGGGACAGGATTTTGAGGTGCTCCTGGCCAGCTGTGGGGTTGCAGCAGCTCTCTGAGCTGGGTGACTGCAGAGATAAATTCCTTGCAGGCAGAACCTGCAAGGCTCAGGTATCACAGAATTATAAAATTATTAAGGTGGCGCTGCGTGGCTGCACAGATTTACCCATGGCTTGGAACAAGAACAGTAATTTCACAACTATAAGGCGCACTCTTTTGACTAAAATTTTGATCGGAACCCGGAAGTGCGCCTTATAATCCGGTGTGCCTTATATATGGACAAAGCTCGGAAATCTGCCAACCCGAAAGTGCGAGCCACGAGTTGAGCCATGAGAGCCGGTGCCGGGCGGGAGTGCTGGAGTCTGCAGCACGGGGAGGGTGCCTGGGGCTGCATTTAAAGGCTGCACCGATCTGTGAAAAATGTTTGCAAATTGAGCACCTACCAGTAAACCCTACGATCGCGCCATTCTGTTACTAATTCGTTACTTTGTTGCGCGCAGATCCTCACTGAAAAAAAAGGGCACCTTATAGTCCGGTGCACCTTATGATTGTGAAATACTGTAATTCTATCACCTCTGCTTGTAAATTTTTTCCTGCAAATAGCTGGAGTGTGGTGTCTTAGTGCTGGGCTTTGTGCAGGTGATGGGGCAGGAGGGAATTTGGTTGGTGCTGGTGGTGCCAGGGGATGCGGGCAGGAAAAAAAAGAGGGGACGCTGCTGTGCCCTGTGGTTTCAGCTTGTGCAAGGCTCAGTCTGGCTTATTGTTTTGGGCAGAAGCAGCAGATGAGCTGAGGTGTGGAGGGTGACACCAGCTTTGGGATTTCTGCTTTGGTTTCACTGCAGGCAAATCTCTGCACTTGTGGCACATAAATCTGGGTACACAGGGTCCTGCTGTGCTGACAGAATCATGGTGTCACTGAGGTTGGAAAAGAGCTCTCAGATGATCAAATCCAACCTTTGAATGATCCAGCTTGTCAGAGCACACCCAGAGCCACATCCAGTGGTTTCTTCAATATTTCCAGGGATGTGACTCCACCACATCGCTGGGCAGCCCTTCCTGTGCTCGACATTTTAGGATTAGGCAGAGCTTGGGGAGGGGTTTTGTGGCACCTGGTTGGGGGCTGAGCCACTCCAATATCTGCAGAGATATTGACCAAGGATTAAAACCATCCTGGTGGGGTTTGGTGCTCATTCCAGTCAAACACGAGGGAGGGAGAAGAGGGTGCTGCACACCCTGGTGGAAGTTTGCCAGCTCCTGTAGGGCTGATGGGCCTGGTTATTCTGACACACTTGAAATCTGAACCATGGTTATTATTTATGCGCTGGTATTAGCAGCAATTTTGCTTTTTTCTTTCCCTCCTGAAACCCGTCCTAAAGAACAGAAAGAGAAAGATATAAGTAACACATTTTCAAATGTTCTTTCTTAGTGAATTACTTGGCCTGACATTGGAAATGAATTATTTTCCATTGTACCAGTGACCCCTGTTGTGTGTTCTATTAACACCACATGTTAAACTTTTATATTTTTAGTAAACCATGACCTTGTACATTCTCTGTCATTTCCCACTGGCATAAGTACAACACATGTGGTATGAAAGTTAACGGTTTTCATTTGTATACAGAGCTTTTCTATCTCAGCCTTGTATGAAAACACACAGGTCATGGCAATCAGGGCATCCCATCATTTCACCAGCTCCAAACAGTCACAACAAAGTGGATGTGTTTTCTAAAAAACATATTTTTGGCATCCTGCTTTCTTCTGTGTTGTGCAAATCCAGATGAAAATGGGATCTTGAAAGGCTGTGTTAAATTTTTTGATCGTGCTAATCCAAACAACTGTCTCCAACACATGCACGAGCAGGAGGAAGTCCATAAAATGTCAGGTTTGCTCTAAATATCTGCAGAACAAATGTGGCTCAGGAACAGCACCAAGTGTGCAGGGCCCTTCAGATAAAAGATGATGTCACAGAGGTTCGGTATTTTATTTCATCAAATGGTAACACTGCCCGAGACATCGAAAAAATTATGGATGATTTATGGATAGAGCCCAGGCTATGGAAGAGAGAATAATTCCTTCCAGTTGCCCAAATATTTATTTTTATATTTTCCCCCTTATTTTTCTTTTTATCTTTTTTTTTTTTTTTTTGTAGCCTGGGCTCTTTGCATGTGAGGTTTAGGTGCACTGGGGTGTACTCCCAGCTCATGCTTACACAGAGACCTGTGCTGGGTTTTTGGGTTTTTCCCTGAAATCCAGCCTGTCCTGTCGGCATTTCCAGCACTGATCCTCTCTTTTCCTGGGCTGATCCACAGGGGTTCCCGAAATATGGCTGAGAAAAAGAGCTCACATCTTGGCACAGCTGCCCAGGGCAGGGGTGGAGGGATTTGAAAGCCATGTGGGTGTGGCACTTGGGGACATGGTGGCCTTGGCAGGGCTGGGTTAAGTGTTGATCTGAGAGAGTTTTCACAGCCTTAAGGATTTTGTTTTTTAAAAAAGGGCAAAGTTTGCAGTCAGGTTGAGGTTTCCTCAACTGCTTTTCTGCTCTCAAGGCCAGGGCATCATCCAGCAGGGATTACTTTGCAGCTTTCCATGATCACATGGCAGCAGTGAATAAAATGGCGAAAAAAAAGCAAAAATGTGTAATTTAATGGAATCACAGGATAGCTTGGGTGGGAAGGGATTTTAAAGGGACAACTTCCACCATCCCTGGGTGCTCCAAGTCCCATCCAACCTGGTCTTGGACACTTCCAGGGCAGCTGCAGCTTCTGTCACCCCCCTGTCACATTCACCTGTCCCCCACAGCATTTGCTCCCCTTTCCCTGCTGAACCTCAGTGTTTTCTCCACCTGGAGATCTCACATCTCACTTCAGGAGCTCAAACCTCTCCCCCATTGATTCTGGCAGTGCAATCTCAATTAGGCCTGAGCTCTTCCAGGATTCTACCTGCTCTTTGCCTCCCTCTCTGTCCCCACCCCCTCTCATGGGGACGCTCTGGGTCACTGCTGGGGACAGGGACAGTTGTCCCCTCCTCCCCAGGGCTCCAAGATGCTGTCTCACACTTCCAGGCTGGCAGCTCCCACCATGACATAATCCTTGTGATGTAACACCAGGTCTGCCAGGACAAACTTCCAGCCTCTGGCTCGGGACCAGCCAGTCTCACATTCTATTTATGACAAATAACTATTGTCTCAACAATCCCATAAAGATTTCTTTTTGTCTCCTCCTGGTGCCACGGCCATTGGGGTGTTTCTAACAAAAAAAGCACGTTCCCTGGGAGTAAGACCTTAAAACAAATTGTTTTTGCACTCATCCTCTGTGGCAAAGTTTTTTGTTTTTTTTCTTTCTTTGATTTGTCCTTTAGGATTTTATTCAGAGTGGGGTTTAATGTTCTCCCAGCACTCAAGCCAGAAAACAAGAACGGAGAGGAACAGGTAGGTGAGGAACAAAAATATGGGAAAAAATTGCTCAAAGGGTTGCCCTGGTTTTGGGATCTCCTCTCCAAATCCTTTTGCTGTGTTCATATTTATGCTTCAGATTTGCCAAGAAAATAATGCCTGAATTTTCTGTGCTCCTGATTCCTGGAACAGGAGAACTTGATGCACCCATGGTGATAACCAATAAAGCAGATTTTTTTCAGGGAGCCCAGTTATAAATATAGAGAAGTTGATAAATACTGGGATTTCAGCATCTCCTCTGTGTAATGCCAAATAAACCAACTCAGCTCCATTTATCCACCAGGGTTGAAAGTGTGACTTGTCAGACACTTGTCCTCCAAACTAAGACAGGGGTTTTTCCCACCCTGGGGGTGGCAGATCCCTCCCAGAGGATCCTGGAGCACTGGTGGGCTCTGTCCAAGGGCAGCCTGGAGTGACACAAACCACAGCGGGGCTTGATGGAGAGCAGAGCAGCCAGTCAGGAGACACTGGCTGGCTTTTCCACTGCAGCTATTATTTATATTCCATTTCACTTGCTCACATGTAACTTAAAACCATCCCAAAGGCAGCAGCCCCATCCAACCACCAGTGAGGCTAGACTTGCTCTCTCTCCTCTTCTTTCTCCCTTTCTCCCATCGTTTCTGCAGGCAGGAATAAGGCTGGATATTGTTAGGCATTCCCAGAGGTGGCCCAGCCTGGGTGCCAGTTCAGTGGCTGAATATGGGCCCTGTTTGTTTTTTCAGAGTGGCAATTTTCAAGGGGTTGGAAGAGCCGTTAAAATTAGCGTCAAGAATTTCAGCCACAGAAAAGGTCCTTTCACCTCATTCTTCAAAAAGCCTGTTGTTCCCCCACAGCAGCCACCCCTTCCAACCTCAATTTCCATCTGGGAAATTAAAATCACCACCTTCAGACCCCAAAATGAGGTTTGGCCAGGTTTGGGTGGATCAGGCTCATTTCCATGGGTGGGAATGGCACCTGCCAGGAGGGAAAGCATCAAAATCCATCCCTCAGAAAAGCTGAGCAAAGCCAGCTGAGCTGGAAAGGATTTCCAGGATGCCAGGAGGACACAGATCTCCACCTCAGCATCAACAGAAATAAAAATCCCCTTCAGGACTGATGGCTCTTGACATCCCAAGGTCTGGGCAGCATCAGGAGGGAGGAAGGTGATGCTTTCTGACAGCTCGGCGTGACATCTGGCCAGATCCCCTTCCCAGGAGTGGAAAGAAATTGGGATTCCCTAAATATTTGGCAGCAGTAGAATGGGATTCTTCATGATTGCTCCAAGTCCTAGAGCCTCCCTGTCCTACAGGATCTGAGTGAGTCCATGCTGTGGGTTTGGAGTTGGGCTCTTTGCTCTTTTTTTGGAAAACAAATGGCAGATAAGGAGCCTGGATTAGTTTGGTTCCTCCAAAGCTGCTTATTTAAATTCAGGCCAAGGTCTCTTGAGTCAGCAAAACTCAGTGGGAGCTCTCACAAAAATAGGGTCTCTTTTGAAAATCTGCATGCTTCCTGTTTGTGCAAAGGCTGTGAGAACTGCCTTTCCCATGGCACGTCTGGGCTGGAACCAGGAAATGGACGGGGATTTGGAAACGAGGAATAATTGCTAAAAAAAAATATTAAAAAAGAGACAAAGATAATCATATTTCTTTTTCCCTCTCAGGCTGAAAGAAAGCTTTGTGTAGTGTTAGTCAGCTGTCCCTAACCAGGTTTGGATGGATGGTCCATGCTGGATTTAGTGATCCATGTGGGTCCCTTCCAACTCAGGATATTCCATCAATCCAGCCCAGTCTGCTGCAAACCAGTGCTGGAAATTTTGTGTTTAAAAAAAAAAAAAAACCATCCTGAGGGTGCCACTGTCCATGGGTTTGGAACTCGTGGGGACAAAATCCTGCTGTGGGAGGGGATTCAAACCAGAGATCATGGGACAAAATTCTGCTGTGAAAATGGATTCAAACCAGAGATCACAGAGAGATAATCCTGCTGTGAGAGGGGATTCAAACCACAGATCATGGAGGGAAATTCCTGCTGTGAGAGGGAGTCAAACCAGGGATCATGGGACAAAATCCTGCTGGGAGGAGGTTCAGCCTGGAGATCATGGAGAGCAAATCCTGCTGGGAGAGGGAATTCAAACCAGGAATCATGGGGAGAAAATCCTGCTGGGAGAGGAGATTCAAACCAGAGATCACGGAGAGCAAATCCTGATGTGAAAATGGATTCATACCAGACACCATGGGGACAAAATCTCCTTCTGGGAGAGGGGATTGAAAACAGAAATCATGGAGACGGATTCAAACCCTCTCTGCCAACGTTGTCCCAGTGAATTCTGCTCCACAGCAAGCTCTGAGAACGTGTTTGCAGAGCCTGAGTTTCACCCGCTCTCACTCGTGGTTGGGCTGTGGCTTTGGCAGCTCACCTTGACATAGAATCATGGAATTGTTCTGGAAAAGATCTCCAAGACCACTGAGTCCAACCTTTAACTGATCTCCACCTTGCCAACCAGACCACAGCTCTGAGTGCCACGGCCTTGAACACCTCCAGGGATGATGAAAGAACATCCAGTGATTTCTTGAACACCTCCATGGATGGTGAATCCCACACCCAGTGAATCCTTCAGCATCTCCAGGGTGGTGAATGCCACACCCAGTGATTCCTTAACATCTCCAAGGATGGTAAATCCCACACCCAGTGATTCCTTAACATCTCCAGGGATGGTGAAAATGGTGGATTCCACACTCAGTGATTCCTTGAATACCTCCAAGGATGGTGAAACCACATCCAGTGATTCCTTGAACATCTCCAGTGATTCCTTGAACACCTCCAGGGGTGGTGAATCCCACACCCAATGATTGCTTGAACATCTCCAGTGATTCCTTGAACACCTCCAGGGATGGTAAAACCACATCCAGTGATTCCTTGAGCATCTCCAGGATGGTGAATCCAACCTCATCCACCCTTGAGATGTGTCCATGTCCACACTTCTCCAGAAGCTGCTTGTGCTTGAAGCAGACACAGGGCCTGCCCAGCAGCATCTTCCTTTCCATTGAAATTCAGATTTTCTCAGGTTTCTAACAGCTGGCAAAAGCAGGGGTGAAAAGAGAGCATCCTGCAAGCTTGTTAGCAAGTGGGATGTAAATCCAAGGAAACTTCACTCAGCCCTTTCTGTTTCCTCCAGATCTATTTGCGGATAATTGACATTATTTGGCTATTTTTTCCATTGTTTTGAGTACCTAGATAATTAATTATCAAGTCTGGATAAACATATAAACCTCAGAACAATAACTTATTCAGATGGGTGATTACTTTTAGAAATTTTTGCTGCATTTTTTTTAACATTTCCACCTTTAAATTGTTGCTTTTTGGGCCGCTCATTAAGCCCTGAGAATGAGTATTTTGATAATTTAATTCATAAGATGAACACCATACAAGTTTTTGGCAGGATGACCTTGGTTAAATTATTAGCTGCTGCTGTTGTTTAGGCCACAGATACAGAAAATATGTTCAGTTTAAGTCCCAAAGCCTCTGACTGCATCAGATGCATTTTTTTTTAAACATTTCCTCTTCCTGAATGTTTTCTAGAATTCATGTTGAATGACTGTACAGAATTATTATTTTTTAAAATTCTTTGAGGGAATCCCCCATAAAGATCATTCCTGCACAATAAGAATATTCAAATTATGACTTTCCTGATATTGTTCTGTGCAGAGCTGGGATTTTTTGATCTCTCTGGGGATTTTTCAGCCACTTGGCAGAGGGGCTCAGCACCACCCACATGTTCCAGCTCATTTTAGTCTCCAGGGTGAGCTAAGGAATTCCCTTTGGATATTGTTGGATATTTCTGCATTAAATATTTCCTATCATAACACAATATTTCCTTTCTTTTCCTTTCTGAAAATTTAAATATTAAAACACAGAATAAAGAAGAATATGGCACAACCTAAATACATTTTCAAGCTTTAAAAATCTGCAGGTTCTGTGACATAAAACCCATTTATTTTCACAGTAAAAGGTTTTTTTGTGGATTTTTTTTTTTTGCTAAAATGTGACTTCAGCATAAAAGAAACCTTCCCCAGTGGGATGTGGATTCTCAGGGGACAGCGTCACCTGTGGCTCCTGCTTCACCCCAAGCTCAAGCCATCCCTGTGTGCCTCTCCCCTTTCCCCAGGAAGGACTCATTTATCTCCCCAGAGCTCTGGCAGCTCCCTCTGGGAACTCTGATGGATGCTGAGCTATTTCAGGGCCCGGGGAGGCACAACTGGGAGACAAATTGTGTGCTGCTGATGGCAGCTGGCTCAGAGCCACTGCTGCTGCTCCTGAGCCTGCCCAAAACCCTCTTCTCGTGTCCCAGGGCAGCTCTGCTGTGTCCACTCCCTTCTGGGTTTATTCTGAGTCCATCAGAACCTCCCTGTGTGTCCATTCCTGCTGGGAATCCACACCTGGGACACCTGCTGGATGCACTCTGGGATTGCTGCCCCTGTTGGAGCAGCAGCTGGTGGCCAGATGTCGTGTCCCCATGGCGCTTGCAGAGCTCTGGGGACAGTTTAATCTTCTGCCACAGGCATTTCTAGGGCTTGTCCCCCCATCCTTCATGTCAGCTCTGTGCTTCTCTGCCTTTCTCATCTTGCTCTTTTTTTCATTTCCCTGTATCCTGGTGTGACCTGGCCTCAGTGATCCACCCACAGCTCTGACAACAAAGTTCTGCCTCTACAACAGCAAAAATTCAGCCTCAGTGAGCTGCAGCCACTGAATTTGTGCGTGCATGGGGGTTCTTGGGGCTTTCCCCTTGTTTGTATCCAAAATCCACCCTGCAGAAAATATATTACAATAATTTCACAATCATAAGCCACACCTGATTATAAGCCACACCTCCCAGTAGCCAGGTAGACCACGGGATTTGTCCATATATAAGCTGCACCTGAATATAAGCCGCACTTTTATTTATTTATTTTTTTTTTAAGCGAGGATCCACGTGTAACAAAGTAACAAATTAGTAACAGAATCGCTGCTGGCTGGGTTTGGTGTCAGGTGCTCAAGTTGCAAACAGTTTTCATAGACCAGCCAAGCCTTTAGAGGCAGCCCCAGGCGCCCTCCCCGGCTGGCTCTCACTTCCGGGTTGGCATTTCGCTGGGATTTGTCCATAAATAAGCCACACCTGAATATAAGCCGCGCTACTGGGGTAGGGTGGATTCTTCAATGAAAAAGGTGTGGCTTATAATTGTGAAATTGCTGTAAATATTTCTGTGCTCTGCAACCCTCCCAGCACTGATTTTTGTCCCTCTGCTTCCAGCAAAATGTCCCATTCCCATCTTGATTTCAAACCTTTCCATCAGGGACTCTGTGGGATTAGAAATCTCTAAAATGGGAATGAACTTTTCAAACCTGGCTGCTTCTAAAGGATTCAGTCCTGCTCCTGTTTGGGTCCCAGGGGGAGCTGGATTAGAGGGATGTAATCCCAGATTCTTCCTGGAGTCTGTTGTTTCACAGGAGTGCCTGTGGTAAAAGACCAGCAGAGCAAAAAATAAATAAAAGAAAATAAGGCTCACCCTAGAGAAATAAACAGAAGTGAGGCACATAAAGTTGTTTTTTCTTCCTTACCAGTTGTGGTGTGATGTGGGTGCCACACTGAGAAAACGATGGAGATCTGAATCCAGGATGAAACCACAACAAGGGAAGTTTGGAGAACTTGACCTTCAGGAGAGGTCTGAACTTTGGGTGGTCCATCCAGGACAGGAATTTGAACCTGGAGCCTTTTGGCCCCCAAATCCTCATTTTCCTCCCCTACCTTGCAAGGAAATGTGAAGTCTGCTTGGTTGGGGGAGATATTTTTGCCCTCTAAAAACAGCTCAGTGTTGGAAATCTCCCCTCAGCCAAAATGATCCCACAAAGCCTTTTTGAATTAAAAATACATTACAAATGAATTAAACATTTATTAATAAATAAATGCAGCAGCTCCTTTGCCACATTGCCCAAACCAAATGGGAGAAAATGATAAAACTGGATTGCAGAGTCAAATATCACACAATTCACCAAAAGCAGGAGCTGGATGTCTGCAAATCCTTTTGATGAGATCCTGCTCCTTTGCTGCTTATTTTTGAACCTTTTCTTGCTTGTCTCTCCTTTTTCTCAAGGCATCATTCAGGATCCACCGAAAGCATTGGGGGATTTTCTCCTTGAATGGAATCTTCACTGGGTTTTAATGTAAAAGGATCAAAAAAAAAAAAAAAAAAAAAAAAAAAAAAATTATAAACAAGCTCCGCAAGACCCCAGCAGCTATTTGGTGACTCAAAGAATGAGATTGCAATGATTTAAAAATAAAAACCCAATCCCTCCAGCCACTACAGCGTGGAGTGTGGAGTTGTTACAAATGCTCTGAAGAATCTTTCTGTATGCTGCCATCAGGTGTTTGCTTCTCTGTGTCAGAAACCAGCTCCAAAGTTTGTTTTTTTTTTTAATAGGAAGCCACATTAATCTTTTGATCATAATTTAACCCTGCAGGAATCCCCTCACTGCCACAACTCCACAAAAAGATGGCACAAGGACAAAACTTTTTTATCTGCAAGTCCATGAAAGCTTTTTAATGGTGAAACCTCCTCAGGAATATTTCACAGAGCATAAATAAACCAGTGCCAGGAAAACCTAAAGGAGGGAAACTTCACAGTGCATTTTATTTTTGTCATATGACAGATTATTACAATACATATTTTAGTATGTATTTATAATATTATATTATAGTACTGAAGAACTGAAAACACTGTTGAATAATTGTTATTTTTTAGGTGTTTACAGAAATCATAATCTTTCACCATTTTCTCTGTTCCTAAATACTGTGGGAGCAATCCTTGAACTTTTTCCTCAAATGGTGGAATTCCCACTGGAGGAGCTGGGAGGCTTGAAAGGTTCAAGCCTCTGTTTTTACAAGGCAACAAATGGCAGCAGTTTAAAAAGAAAAAAAGCAAAAAAAGAGAGGCAAAAGGGAAAAAAAAAAAAGAAGAAACCTTTTCATGCTCTACTCTTTAAAGCAGTTATATGGGATTTGCTTTCCTCCTTATCTTCCTGTTCCCACTTTTCAAAGCTAGGGTTAAGTTCAGAGGGAGGAATTTGGGATTTGGGGTGACCTCTTCCAGCAGGTTGGCATTCCCAGGAATGGGGCTGGCAAAGTGATGGAATTGCTGTGATTTCACCCCAAAAATGGATCCAGGAGCAAACCCCAGCTGGGGGAGGGCTCAGCAGTTTGGGGATTTGCTGGGAGAAGGGAGGTGCTGTTATCAGAGAACCCCGAAATCCAGAGGGGCTGAAACCTCAGCACTCAGTGCAACTTTCACTCTTAAAGGAACTTCAAGAGGTAAATCTTCATTTCCTGAGATTTAAGGAACTTTATTCATTTTTTTCCTCCCTTCACTGCATTAAATGTTGGCAGAGCAGAAGCAGCTTCAGTATGAAAGGGCTTTTGGAGAGGAATCCAAGGAATCATTGCCCTAACGAAGGGAAACCCAAGAGGAGGGAATTTTGAAGCTCTTGCAGGCTCAGCATTGTCTGAGATGTACAAATAAAATCACTTTCTCTTTACCTGTACAGTAATAAACTGAGTTTCTTATCTCATGGACCCGGGAATTGCCAAAGGAGTGGTTTGGGTCAGCACTGGGTCACCAAGCACTGAACAAAACCCTGATTTGCCAAAATGATGTGTGGGCAATAGAAATGTCATTTGGATAAACAACAGCATCTAACAAGAAAATTAAAAATAAAATAAATAAATATAACAAAAAAAAAAAGATTTATCTAACAATAAAATAAAAAATAACACCTTGAAAATCCAAGTTTTCATCTTTCATTCAGGATAGGTGAGGTTTTATTTCCAATTCATTTTTTTGGGGCTTTTGGTAGCTTAAATATATAAGAAGAGGACAAGGAGAAGGGGACAACGGGAAGAGGACAGAGGTTCTTTGAGGTCAAGCCCACAGCAGGATTCAGAAACCCTGTGAGTGATTTTTTGGCCAAACTGTGCTGCCTTGAGCAGCAGAAAGAAACCCCAGTGGAGCAGGTCCATAATGGCCAAGTGCTCGTCCACCCTAAGGAATGGCCCAGCATCCTAAATGTGCATGAAAAATGCAGCTCTTCCTGCAAGTGATGGCTTTGTTAGAATCTGAACATGGAATTTTGATTGCAGTAATTTCATGGCTATAAGGAGCACCGGACTATAAGGCGCACTTTTTTTTCTGCAGTGAGAATCCATGCGCAACAAAGTAACGAATTAGTAACGGAATGACAAGATCGCGGGGTTTACTGGCAGCTGCTCAATTTGCAAACATTTTTTGCGGATTGGCACAGCCTTCAAACGCAGCCTAAAAGGAAAATACAGAGAAAAAAATACAGAGAAAAAAATACAGGGAAAAATTACTCACTTTTATTAAACCTGATGGCTCCGCTCTCGCCCAGGTGAGGGGAGGGTGCAGCCCAAGGGGATGAGGGCAGCGGGGCCAGGTGGGCTGGGGACCTGCCACTCCAGGCTGGGGGAGGTGGTGGGGGCTTCAGGCAGGAGTTTCCTGGCTTGGCACAGCTGGCGTGACTTGCACTTCCAGGTTGTTTGCAAATTTCCAAGCTTTGTCCATATATAAGGTGCACTGGATTATAAGGCGCACTTCCGGGTTTCAGTCAAAATTTTAGGCTTTAAGGTGCACCTTATAGTCATGAAATTACTGTAATCCTCCCGGTGTTGCCAGCAGGGTTATTTTTGCAATGCTTCCCATCCTTGCTGGGTGCAAACTGCAAAGGATGGGAAACTTGAGCTTCATTTTATGTCCTGCTCCACTTCATCATAAAGTTTTTCCACCCCAGTATCTGCTTTAAGGATATTAGATTAATACCATTAAAAAAAAAAAAAAAAAAAAAAAAAAATTAAAAAGTCAATTGGAAAGCTTTCAGCTTCCTTTTTAATGAATATTCTGGAAGCTGTAAGGACAGGCTGCTGCAGGTATCACTGCTGTTCCTAAGGGGGATGGGATGCAAGCAGGACTCCGAGAATTTTTCTAGTTTTTCCTTCCCCTTTATCCTCACCCAGTTTGACATTTTCCTCACTCTGATCCCACAACCAATCCATCCACCTGCAAACAGGGGATCTTCAGTGCCAGGTACTGGTGCTGTCACAGCTAATTTGGCATCAGGTTCTGATAAAAAGGAGATTTTTTTGGAGAGTTTGTGGTTACACTGCCTGAGTTTGGATGTGTATCACGAAATTCCCAGTGCTGGAAGCCCCCCTGGCTGCATCCCCACCTCTGCATCCCCTTTCCTGCACTTCCATCCTCACTCTGAGCTGCAGGAAGGGATCAGCACATGTGTGCTGATCAGGTTTTTTGAGCGTTGTGAAATGCTTTTCTCTAAGGCTGAGACATAAAGTTTTGATTATCCCTCGGTGCATTTCACTCCATCAAATATGAAAACCTGAGATTTCCTAGGATTTAACTGGCAGGCAGATTCAGAACACTTAACCAAGCATTTTGTGTAATGAAAAAACACGCAGGCTAATGGGGAGAGGAGGGGTTGGAATCAGCTCCTGGAGAATTTCTTTCCATTCCTGCCACTGACTTGCCGCAGCTTTGGGGTGAGTCTTCAGTCCTTTGTTCATGTCACTTTGCAGAATCACAAAATGAATCTCACAAATGCCAGGAGGAGTGATGTTTGTGGAGTTTTCCCAGCAAACACAAAGAGTTTTTATAGAGATACACGAACCTCAGTTTGATGGGTGTTTTATTGCTGTTTATGGCTGTCCTGCTCTCTTCCCTGGGCCTGCTGCTATAAAAATCCCATCTCCAAAAGGATCAGATAGATCTCATGTATCTGCCAGAGGGAGGATTTCCTGAGATACTCAGTGCTGCCAAAGCTGTTCCACCAGCAGGGTCACCAATTGCAATTTGAGTTGAAAATTCCAGCAGCCACCTGTACTTTTGTCCCTTCCCTTTTTTCCAGGGGTGTATTTTTTGTCCCTTCCCCTTTTTCCATTGGTGTCCCATTCAATGGTGGCTGCATCCTCCTGCAGTGACAGATGTGCTTCAGTTGGAGCAGTGCTCCTGGACAAGGGGCAGTTTCCCTCTGGAGATCCAGTGGCGATGTGTAAAAGTCCAGTTCCCTCTGGAGTTCAGTGGAGAAAGGGCTGCCTTGGTGTCCCATAGTCTCAGTTTTCATCTTGGTAAGAAATGTTGGGCTCTTCCCCCTGGCTGGAGCATCTCCCCATGGGATGCAGTAATTTTATCAGTGCCACAGTGGGACTCAATGGCCATGAGCAGAAGAGAACTCCCTGCAGGAAGGATGGGTTGTGAAAAGATAAAGAACACTGCCCCAGCTGGTTTATAAAATATGGCCATGAACAGGAGATGTCCCCTTTGGAAATAAAGAACACTGCCCCAGCTAGTTTCAATGGATGGCCCATTAGCAGAATATCTCCCATGGAGATCAGGATCACAGCCCCACCCTCAATAGATGGTGACAAAATAGATACCTTTTATCCCATCCTGTATTGTAACTCAAGACCGTTCCCTTCCTTTTTCCAGGGGTGTATTTTTTGTCCCTTCCTTTTTTCTAGGGATGTATTTTTTGTCTCTTCCCGTTTCTCCAGGGCTGCAGCTCTCCCTCTGCCTTGCCTCCAGGCTGGGGGAAGGCAAAACGTGTTTTCTCCTGCCTCCCACCTCCACAGAACGATAACCCAGGAGCCCCTTGCAGTGCGGAGAGTTTGGCAGCGATTCCCTGCTTGTGCATTCAGAAACATCCACTGAGCTGTGAACTCACCGGTCTGAATGAAAATCCAACTGGTCCTAAGCCCAGGGGACACAGGAGACCTGCTGTAATGTATGGAAATATTTGACTCAAATTGCAGCTTTTGCAAAAGTGTCTGGGGCAGCAGCAGAAATAAATATTGGATTCTAAATCCTGAAACTCTGGGATGACTCTTTCAGTGTTTGCATCCTATCAGCTCTACGGTCTCTCTGCTTTTTACCATGGAAAAGAATCTTGATTTTAGCAAATATTTATTTTTAAAAGGCATTATGCAAGTGTTTTTAAAATGCGCATTTGGATTCTGATTTTCTATCATTGTTCTTAGAAGATGACTGAGGAAAGGGAAGAGTTCTTGTTTGGGGGTTAAGGAAAGTGGTGGAAATCCATTCCAGCTGAAAGCTGGCAAGAGTTCTCAGCCTGCAAGCAAAATTGGTCATTTTCCCCTGCAGATTAAGAAAAAAAAAATCCATTTGGCTATGTTTATTGTAGAGGAATGCAGAGAAAAAGGACAGGGAGAAAAAGACAGAAGAAGCAAAATGTTTGCATGATTTATGGGAATTTTGCAACTTCCAAGCAGCCCTGTGGGGTGACCTGTTGTCATGAAATGAAAAAAAAAAAACCAACAAATAAATCAGGGAATGATTCCTGAGGTTTATCCCAGCACCACTGGGCACCGACTTTCCATGATTTTGATTCCAGTGAGAAATCCCCCAGGGCACCAGCAGTTCTCAGCCCCAGGGAGTGCCACAAAAAGCAACACTGGGACACATTCCCAGGGGACTTTCACTCCCTCTGTAATCTGGGGTAGAAATGTCTGTGCAAATCGATAGAGCTGCCTCATATTTTGGTGTATCCCATGACACAGTTCCTTAAAATGACTGCAAATGATTCGCAGACTTCGTTGTCCCGTGGGATTCCGTGGTGCCAAAGGAGCTGGAGCTGGCTTGGCTCCTAGGAACAAGCACAAGTTTTTTATTTGCTTTTTCTTTATGCTACTGTTGAGGAGAAGGAAAGGATTTCTCCCAATCTGCGTGAAGGTGAGGAAGAAATGAGGATTTCAGGAGGTTCCCTGGGGCTGAGCAGGCAGGGATGCCGTGGACAGGAAGGTGGATGCTGTCTGCACTCAGCCTGCCTCGGCTTCCTAGCTATTTCTGGGTTGATGGAATCAGTCTGAATCCACAGACGCTCCTTGGAAATGGGGCTGCATCCTTCCAGCTGGCAGAACTGCTGATGGGAACCGAGCTGGGACCCCAGGAGAGGCAGGGCTGCTGCCAGAAGTTCCTGCAGAGCACTGCAAAAACCTTTTCCTTTTTCCCTTTTTTC
>VRYO01000704.1:2704561-2722162 GCA_009812075.1 Sialia sialis
TTCCCTGAAACTTCCCTTCCCTGAAACTTCCCTGAAACTTCCCTCCAGTCTCTAACACATTTTTACACATCACAGCTGAATTCCTGAATTCCTGCTCCTCCCACCATTCCCAGTTTTCCCCAGAGCAGCCAAGGATGGAGCAGCACTGGGAAAATCAACCCCAAGCTCAACAGGAGCGTTTTCCTTTGACGCTGGAGATAAATCTGCTCCAGCCTGGCTTTTGTTTTTTCCTCCATCCTTCCTTAAAAAGGAATTTCTTGGCAGCAAATCCTGTGGGAGCCGCACATTTCCAGCAGCCATGGGATTTCCACGGACGGGGAATTTCAGTCACCAGCGAGAGTGTTTGCATCAGGAATGTTTTTTTCCCCACAGCGATTGCACTTCATCAGAACCGGAGCCCTGGGGACTCCGTGTCCAGTCAAAACAGCTCAGATTTCACATTGCAGTGGGTGGACACCCCAACCAGCAATCCAGCACACTGGAAAAGTTGCTTTTTCGCTGGTGAAAGAGTCATTTCCTTGCCTGGTAGGAGGAGATGGAAAGATTCTCCCATGCATTGGGGTCAGGGAGGCAGAGATCCCACAGCTGACGCAGGGAAAAGGAACCAAAAGAGAAAGTGAAGTGGTTTCTCCTCGTGCACCAGCCCTTCATGGGAAATTTGCTCCAACTTCTGCGTGGAGAAGCTTGGCTGGTCTCACACGGAGCCGTGGGGGCTCTCTGACCTCCACACTTTCAGTTTCCATGGATTTGTTGGGATTTTTGTGCCTGTCTGAGTCACTTGGCTTCAATTTATTTAACGGCCAATTGATTTAAGGGCTCGGAGCCTGGGATTTCTGGGAGGTTTGTGCAGCATCATGGCAAGATCCGCTCCCAGCTCAGTGACATCTCTGTTTTATTTGTAATTTCATGCTAGAAAGCACACCCCTTATTTTTACCCTCTTCCAGGCTTTCCATGGCATTTTGGAAGCTATAAAAAGGCACTTTGAGCAGAGTGAAATAGCAACACACCTTTAAAGTCATATTTTGGACCGTGAGAGCTTTCACAGAAGGACAGAATGGAAAAATCAGAGATATTTTGCTCTTTAAAAAAAAAAAAAAAGAGAAACTATCCTTCCTAAATAGGGACAGTTGGCATCTGTGCCTCCTTCTTTGCTACAAAAGTCTGTCCCAGTCTTTGCTGTCGGACCCATTTCATAGTAAAAATAGCACATGGAAAAATTTTTGTCCCAGAGGTTCTTGCCAGCTGAGTGCTCCAGCCGTTTCTTTCAAGTGACTAATTTAGAGCAAGATCTGACTTGAGAGAGTGCTAAGTGATGGTGTCATTGCCTTCCTTGTCACATCCAGGTAAAACATGTGGGAAGAGCTGGGACAAGTTCAGCCTGAGTCTGAAATGGTGAGGAAAACAGCCAAGAGGATTGTGAGTGATCCCAAAATCATGGAATGGGTTGGTTTGGAAGTGACCTCAAAACTCATCTCATTCCTTTCCACTATCCCAGGCTGCTCCAAGCCCCGTCCAACCCGGCCTTGGACACTTCCAGGGATGTTTAATCCTATTCAGGGCCATGAAAATGAAGTTAAAAGTCACACCTCAGCGTGTTCATGCCTGGTGGTGCCTGAAAGCTGAACTTTGCAAGGCTCAGCCCCAAAATCCTGAGGCACGGAGGCCTCTGCGCCCCGGAGCTGCTGAACCCCGGAGGTGCTCTGTGGTTAATTGGCATGATTTAATTAGTGAGTCCATATGGTCCCTGCCTTAAAGCTGCAGCTCTTGGCTGTGATGAGAATCCCAGCTTTTATTTTATTTAATTTTTCAACACCCCCCTTTTATGTCTGCTGAACAAAACGTGATGCCGCAAGGTAAAGAAGGAAAACATCCCCAAAGTTGGCGTTTCCATTGAAAAAATCTCAGTTTGCCTCCTGTTTTTGAGGATTTAGGCAATAATTCAGCTGCACCGCAGTTCTGACAACAACATCCTCGCGAGGGAGCGGTGAGAAACACCCCGAGAGGACGCCCCTGTGGTTCCTGTAAATAGGTGTAGCCCCTGAAATTTGGAGAAGGCAGAAAGGAGCGTGTGTTTCTCCAGCCCGCTCCCCGCAGCGAGTTCACCATCCTGCAGCACACACCCCTCTCCTGCTGCTCCCAAAGGGATGAGGAGCTGCGATCCGGCCGAATTCCTCTCCTGGCTCCGGGCGTGCTCTGCTCCCGCGGGGCGCGCTGCCTGCGCCGGAGCATCATCGGCAGAGAGCTGGGAAAAGGGACAGGGACCGGCTGGAATGGGGCTGGGAAAAGGGAAAAGGATCGGCTGGAATGGGGCTGGGAAAAGGGAAAAGGATCGGCTGGAATGGCACTGGGAAAGGGGCAGGGACCGGCTGGAATGGCACTGGGAAAAGGGAAAAGGATCGGCTGGAATGGGGCTGGGAAAAGGGACAAGGACCGGCTGGAATGGGGCTGGGAAAGGGACAGGGACCGGCTGGAATGGGGCTGGGAAAGGGACAGGAATGGCATTGGAAAAATGGACAGGGACCGGCTGGAATGGGGCTGGGATAAGGGAAAAGGATCGGCTGGAATGGCACTGGGATAAGGGACAGGAATGGTCCTGGGAAAAGGGACAGGAATGGTCCTGGGAAAAGGGACAGGGATCGGCTGGAATGGCATTGGAAAAGGGACAGGGATCAGCTGGAATGGAACTGGGAAGGGGACAGGGATCGGCTGGAATGGCAGTGGAAAAGAGACAGGAATGGCACTGGGATAAGGAGCCGGGATCGGCTGGAATGGCACTGGGAAAGGGACAGGAATGGTCCTGGGAAAAGGGACAGGGATCGGCTGGAATGGCACTGGGAAAGGGGCAGGGACCGGCTGGAATGGCACTGGGAAAAGGGACAGGAATAGTCCTGGGAAAAGGGACAGGAATTAGCCAGAAAGGAACGGGGAAAAATGAGTAAGAATCATCTGGAATAGCCCTAGGAAAAGGGACAGGGATGGACTGGAATGGCACTGGGACAAGGGACAGGAATGGTTCTGGGAAAAGGGACAGGAATGACCCTGGAAAAGGGGACAGGAATCAGCCGAAGTGGCCCTGGAAAAAGGAGCAGGAATAGTCCCGGAAGAGGGGCAGAATCAGGCACAGTGTCCCCAGGGCAGCAGCCCAGCAGCGATCCCCTCCGGCCCGACAATTCTCCGGAGTTAAAACTTTGTCCTTTTAAAAGCGGCGTTATCCTGCCAGCGCCGAGCCTGGGGGTGCACGTCAGCTTTAGACTGCTAATTAACCGCCGCTAATTAGAGAGCGTCGCGCGGCGCCGTTATCCTGCCTGCTGCTGCTGGAGGATGCTCTCATGAGCATCCCTGCTCCTCCTCCTCCTCCTCCTCCTCCTCCTCCTGCTGGAGCCGCCGTGCTTCCCAAGCTGGGATAACACCCAGCTATTGATTCAGCTGCCCAAAAAAAATCCATCTGCATTTGGGGTTCTTTCTTGTCAAGGGGAGAGGGAGCTGTTGGAGTGGGGGGATGTGCGGAGAAAAAAAGAAAAAGAAAAGCTGAGAGATGCTGTGTTTAGTGGAGGCTGTGGCCAGGCCCGGATTTTCCCAAAATGCACTTCATTTTGCTCATTTCGACTCATTTCACCTCATTTTCACTTCTCTTTCCAGCATCATTTTCAGGGAGCAGGACATTTCTTTTTTCTGCCCGCTAAAGTCTGGGCTATGAATAACTCTGCATCAATCCCATGTATCGCTATTTTTGCCAAAACACACAAGTAGGTGTGATATGTGATTTATGAATGATCTAAGAGCCCCCAAATCCCAGTGCACACACATTTCTGAAGGTATCTCAGGCTGTGAATAGCCCTGAAAGGGAATTTTGAGAGCCAGGTTGATTTTCTCAGTGGGATTTATTTATTTATTTATTTTTTTGGCCAGTGTTTTCTGCTGTCTGAGCAGCAGTTGTTTCCTTTCTGATCAACAGAGGACAGTGTTCTTATATTCAGAGGCCACAACACTTCCTCATCACACAGCAGCAGCTCCAGCACAAATGTAACACCAGGAACTGAAAAGCTAAAGAGAAATTAAACCATTTATCTTACACTTCTCCCTGGGTACAATCCACCCCAATTTGGATGATGGGAACTGGATAAATGGGCGCCAAGCCTTGTAAAATCTGATTTATTCAACAAACCGTCACAAGATTGGGAATTACCAAAAAATCTCATCATTTCTCCAGTTCATAAAACACTCATCAGAAGGGGCTGTGAGAATCCAGCCAGGGATCTGGCAGTGACCACTCGTTTCATGGGACAGAGCTTGGGATAATTTTGGATACAACATTCAAAGCAGTGCCCCAGCTATTTCCAATTCCCTGTTACGAAAAAGCCATCTCCAACCCTGCACACTTCAATAAATTAACAAAGCGTGGAGACAACTTATTGAACCGAATTCCTGGAAGTTTTTTGTGATTTCCTTTGCAGAGGATCCCCGTGTCCGTGGTGTTCATAAACCCAGGAGGAAATTTGGCAGAATTTTTTGTCCCCACGGGTGGGGCAATGCAGGGATGCTCTGTGGTCACAGGTGGCACAGGGACAGAAGAGCACAGGGTGAGGGTGGGATGAATCTCTGGGCAGAAAATCTGCAGACACTTTTCCAGGCTGAAAGCTCAAATAACAAAAAAAAAAATTAAAAATGAGGAGTTAGGCTGAACCCAGGATGGGTGGGAGTAAATTCCTTTCCTCCAAGGCCCCGGTAGGATTCCCTGTATCAAATTTCGAAACTCCTGAGTTGGAGCAGGAAGGGAGGAGCTCACAAACCCCACTCTCTATTTATTAGCAGAGTCTTTTGCCCCCCAAAAATTTCAACTCTCCCAGTTTATCCAGCTCACCGAGCTCCTGCTGGACTGGTTTAGCTGATAAAAGCACCAGGAAAAAACCATCAGTGAGAAACTCAGCTGACTTGGGATGGATTTGTACTAAATCCAGCTGAAATCAGCATTCTTATCTTTTGAGGTGCAAATATATTCGTTTATTTGATGAGATCCATGCCGGTGTGCGAGCTCCTGAAGCTGCTCCTGCAGGGTGGAGCAGCTTCTGCTTCTCTTCTGATGGTGACAGCAGAAACTTTGAGATAAGCTGGAGGATTTTGGGATGAATACCTGACCCCATGGGGTGTCATCCATCCCAGTTTGGGGAACTCCTGGCACAAAGAGATTTGGGCAGCAGTTTCCAAGAAGGAATTAGATTTAGTTTATAAATTAGTTCCCAAGCTCGGGGCCAGGGTGATTAAAAGAGGAATCCACCCCAGGGAAGCCCGTCTGTGTCCGCATTGCTCGCGCAGCTCACATTTTAACCACGGCTTTGACACAAAACGCACAACAATTTCAGCTTGATGGTTTTACCCAAATTTCCTCTTTGCTGAAGAGGAAGCAAAAAGAAAAAAAAACCCAAAAAACAACAAAACCAACCCTTCAGCAAAGTTCCTAATGCGTTCCTCAGGCTCTGCAGGCATTCATCTCGCAATTCCCCAGGAAGGTTTTCCTGTGCAGGGTTCACTTCTTGCTTGGAAAGTTCAGCTCGGGAGCATCCCCGGAGCATTCCAGCATCCCGGTTTTGGATGAATACCTGCCCCACGCCTCCCGGCCAGCCCCGCTGGCTCCCGAGGGCCGCTGATGGATGGTTCCTCGGAGCAGTGGCAATTTCATGGCTCGTTGGGCACAACCACTCAGCATTTTCACCCGCAGATAATCGAGCCATTACGGGACAATGAGGAACAGATTGCATCTGCCCCGCAAAGCGCCGTGCATCCCTGGCATCTCCCACGCTGGAATGGCTGGGAAGGGGGAGAGGACAGGTAATCCCAGATGTCTGAGCATGGCTTTGGGGGCAGGTAATCTCAGATGTTTGAGCATCTTTTTGGGGACAGGTAACCCCAGGTGTTTGAGCATCGTTTTGGGCACAGGTAATACCAGATGTTTGAGCATCTTTTTGGGGACAGGTAACCCCAGGTGTTTGAGCATCTTTTCGAGGACAGATAATCCCAGGTGTTTGAGCATTGTTTTGGGGACAATTCCAGGTGTTTGAGTGTAGTTTTGGGAAAGGTAACCCCAGGTGTTTGAGCATTGTTTGGGGACAATTCCAGGTGTTTGAGCTTTGTTTGAGAACAGGTAACCCTAGGTGTTTGAACATCGTTTTGGGGACAGGTAATCCCAGGTGTTTGAGCATCTTTTCGAGGACAAGTAACCCCAGGTGTTTGAGCATTGTTTTGGGGACAATTCCAGGTGTTTGAACATCGTTTGAGAACAGGTAATCCCAGATGTTTGAGTGTGGTTTTGGGGACAATCCCAGGTGTTTGAGCATAGTTTTGGGGACAGGTAATCCCAGGTGTTTGAGCATCGTTTTGGGGACAGGTAACCCCAGGTGTTTGAGCATCGTTTTTTCCCCCCCTATTTCTGCTGCTGCCAAGGGAAAACACATCCCCAGCTTCAGTGACGAGCTGGGATTTTATTCCTGTTTTCTGTTTATTTTGTCTCACCTCTCACATTCCAGCATCAGTTCCTCCTCTCGTTCTCCTCCTGTGTGATTTACAGTGGCTGCAGGTTTCTGCAGCTGATAAAAACTGCAATACCTGAGCCCCACCAGCTTTGTCTTTCCCAAATGTTCCTTTTTTTTTTTCCCCAGCCCAAACCAGAAGGATCCAACCCCACTGTGCACAGGGAAACTGAGGCACGGTTTGCTACTTCAAATTCACCCTCCACAGATACCCAGACTGCAGAGCACCCATGGAAAATCTGCAATCTCCACATGACCACGGCCATGGAACCTCCCCAGGAAAACAAGGACCACAGTCACAGCCTAAATTAATCTCTGAAACTTCAAGCACTTGTGGTGAGGGATGGAAAATAATTTTTCCTCCATATCAGGGTTTGGGCTCCTTTGCTGCCCGTGGTGAAATCTGCAATGGCCATCACATGAATTTTATGTGAGAAATATGAAGTTTGTGAGACTATAACTTTTTTTAAAAAAGTGAAGATGATCTATTTCAGGCAGCAAATATGCAAATCCATTAGTTAGAAGGAAGGTTTGGATATCAGATTACTTCCAAAAAAACCCATAAGGCTCTGTACATACTGTACTAAAATTTTTTCTACAGTTCCACAGTAGACAAATATATTACATCTTCCTAACTCCATCTCTTTTATGTCTTTGCTGCTCGTTTGACCTTTATTGAAGCTTCTGACACTGACATGATTTTGTGCTCTTTGGCTTTTCCAGCCAACCATACCAGGTCCCGATGTTACACATGGTAAATAAAATAATGGCCATAATTAAAAACAAACAGGGTGAAGAAGGAGGTGCCAAGTCTGATGTGCCACCAAATCACTTAAGAGAGGTAAAATATTGCTGCATCTTAGGGGACATTTAATCAGCCAAAGAATTTCATGCAGTTGTCTCCCTTTAACCTTCCCGCCCCCTTCTCCTCCCTCCCCCCCAGAAGAGCCTTGAAGTGAAATATTTATGATTTTAATAAATTAGAGAACACGGCTAATTAGCTGCATCATCAACACCCCCAGGGCTGTTAAAGTGAGGGAGAGTTTAATGAAACAGCCAAGCATGAAGTTCACAGGGTGATCCCCACTCAGCGTCCTTTGGGATGTTCCCAGAGAAACTCCTCCCCAAAAAGGGAATTTCAGGCACCATCCAGGGCTGGGAATGGGTGGATGAAATGGGAATTTGGCTGTTGTAGATGGATAAATATTTAATACCTCAATGAGCTTCTCAGGGAGCAATTCTTTCTCAAAAAGAGAGGTTTAATCATCACACCCAGGAAGAATCATCCTGTCCTTCCTCCAGTGACCTGCTCTGGCTGTGCAGCAATGGTTTTATTAATTCAAAACACACCCTTAGCTTTAGGAACCAAATATGAATAAACTAAAGGAAATTATTAATATTTTCTAATCTGTGTGATGGAACTCACCGAAATTCTCACTGGGTTTGTGCAGAGGTGGAATTTTTTTTGTCTGCTTTATACCCTTGCAGCAGACAAAACAGATCAAATGGCAAATTCCTCGCACTCATCGTCGCCGGGCTGGGGTGATGGACACTGGTAATTGAGGGTGTCAAAATAATTTACTGCAAGTAATTAAATAAAATGGCAGGTTCCAAAGCCTGCTGAATTTGGATCTGAAGGCCCTAATCGGGGCTATAATTTAAAAGAACCTGACAGAAGCTTTAATTAGAGAACAAAAATGCGAGTGGCTGGTGGAGCTCAGTGATGGATGGTGGAAAGTGGGGGGAGATACCTGCTCATGTCTGTCCTGGGAGATCCCAAACAGCTGCCTGCTCCACATCCTTCTACCAAGAAAATGATTCCATGGAACAAATCCAAAGAGAGCCCTTGGTTTTCTCTGGTGCACCAGTTACTGGGAAAGGGATTCTCAGTTGGTGGCAGAGCAGGAGGACATTAACTGGTGGCTCCCAGCTGGTAGAACAATGAATTTTGTCACAGCACAGCTGCTGGTGGTGTTTGTCAGGGTTTCCCAGAAGGTGACAAACCTGGCTTGGCTGGCTTTGCATCTGAAAACAAAGCAGGGCAGCCCCTTTTGGCTGTGCTTTCTTCTTTTCTTCAGTTCTTTCTTCCTCAGTGGTTCTCCTGGGCACGCTGAGCTGTGCAGGCTGGGAAACACTTGCGGTGTTCAGGGCTGGGACCTCCCAACACGCACAGACACAACATATGGATTATTCTTCATGACAGTCCTGGCACCAGGGGGTCACCACCCATGCTGCTTTCTAATTCCCAGATCCAGCCCTCCTCAGGCAAAAAGGAGGGGAGGGAGGAAGGAGAGGTCATGGCTGGAGGTTTTTTGTAGGGTATCTAATACAACACTGAATTATGTCCTTACTGGGCGCTGTCACGTCTGGTTATGTCAAGGTGGAGGTGCCATTGTTGGCCACCACTATGGGGGACGTGTTTTTGGGAAGATGAATCTCTTACTTTTGCTTTCAGAGAGGAGAGGAAACCTTGCTCTTTTTTGTGCCTTATACAGGATCAACATTTATCTAAAGCCAATGTTACCCAAGATATTAAATTTTCAGTGTGAAATCTGAATATCAGAGAAGGGAATACAAGGTCCAAACTGGGACACCTTTAGGATCAATTATCATTTCAGTCTTTGGACTGAGCTTTTCGCATCACTTGAGTGATGTTTTTAATATCCCACAGTGTGAACCCATCACCAGGGACAGAGCTCCCACATGCATCAGACTGTTATTAATTCAGTTTATTCAAAACCCTGTAACTCCTCTGCTCCTGCTCACACATTCCAAGGAGATCTTTGAGGGATGGTCAAAGGATGAAGGAAAACCTGCAAAAAAGGAGATGTGCTGGGATCTCAGAGCTATCAGCTGGGAAAGGGGGGAAATGGAGCTGCTGGCAGCCCTGGCCAGAGCGTTTTACATACGTCAGTGGAACCAAAATATTGTTTCAGCAGTTATATTGTCACTATTCAAACAGAGCTGGGGGAATGGTGCCAATCTCCTGTTAGCAGGACTGTGGTGCACTGGACCATCAGCCCGAGGGATAACTGGGGCCACTCT
Source organism: Sialia sialis (assembly GCA_009812075.1). Taxonomy (NCBI): domain Eukaryota; kingdom Metazoa; phylum Chordata; class Aves; order Passeriformes; family Turdidae; genus Sialia; species Sialia sialis. The sequence continues at coordinate 2,714,132 of VRYO01000704.1, forward strand.
GAGAGGGAATTTGTGCCAGGACTGGAAGTGCACAAGGCTCTGGTTGCTGGTGAGGTTTGCAGAGGATGCTTCCCTCCAAAATCTCTGCCATGGCTCTCGAGAGAAAACATTTCAGTGAAACCAGGATGATTCCTTGGGGCTGAATCTGTGAATTTATTTCTTTTGAATGGGGGGATCACATTGGTGCTGATTTGTTTTATAAAAGGAGGATAAGGGAGAAAAATTTGCACTTTTCCGTGATTTCAGCTCGAGATGAGATCAATGGGAATTGGGATCTTTAGGACTCTTCAGGAATTATCCAGGACAAGTGGAAGAAGTGTTTCAACCCTCAGGAACAGAGTGGTGAGTATGGAGTTCAGCAAGTGCAGCGTGATAACAAAAATCATTTTAAAAGATGAGGTAAAAACATTCTTATTTCCACTTAATGATGTTTAATGAATTGGCAAAGCTCTGCTTAAGGGGGAAAAATAAAAAAGCAAACTCTACGTATCTGGATCTTAATGATTAATAATTCTGCATGGTTGGGATGCCAGAGTAAACATAATAAACACTTTTCTTTTAACCAATTGACTTTCGTTTTCCGTGGCCAATAAAGTTTGAAGAATTTTCTTTGGATCCAGTTACACCAGCATTGCCTGGAAGGGAGGACAGTCCACTCTATACCCAGAGAGCTGACAAAATAAATGGCCTAGAAAGCTCCAAAATGTGTTTTTCACATCAGTGGAGAGATTTTTAATGATGATGTAACAATGTCAAGCACCATAAACAGCGCAGGGAGGAACATACCTGACCCAGCTGTGTGGAAATGGAGGCAGGAGCTGTGGCTTGTGGGATCTCTTGGAATTTTGCTGCCTCCCTAACTTAGAATGGCAGAACTGGAGGGAAAAAACACAAATGAAGGACAAATCAATTCAGACACAGTTTTAAAAATAAGATCTCAACTGGTTTCAAATTTGTAACAACTTCTGACATTTTGAAGGCTTTTGCTAATTTTCCAAAGCCTTAAAAGCACTGTTCCTCTCACTGGCCTGTTCCAATTTCCATTCAGATGCCACTTCTATTATTTAAGACTCCCACTAAAAATGCCAAAAATATTAATCAAGCCATGACTCATGCCAAACAGCTCGAGTGATTTGTATTATATTTGGAGACTGAGAATTAACCAACCGTCCAGCTCAATGCAAAAAGAATGTTTCACATTCAGATTGATGTTTAATTCTGCAAAAGACCAATTTTGCTGATTTTGCTGGGGTCGTGAGAATAGATGTGTACAGCTGGTGCCTTGCCCTCATTCTGCAAATAATGAGGGTTTGTTCAAATTTCCTCCCTTTCCATGGCAGAATGGGCCATGTGGGCTCTCCCAAATCCAGGCCAGGTATGAAAGGAGATGGCAGTAATTTCACAACTATAAGGTGCACCGGATTATGAGGCCCATTTCCAGGTTGTTGACAAATTCCCAAACTTTGTCCATATATAAGGCACACCGGACTATAAAGCGCACTTTTTTTTTTTCAGCAAGGATCCACGCTCAACAAAGTAACGAATTAGTAACGGAATGGCGCCATTGCGGGGTTTACTGGCAGCTGCTCAATTTGCAAACATTTTTCATGGATCGGAGCAGCATTTAAACGCAGCCCCAGGCGCCCTCCCCATGCCGTGGGCCCCGGCACTCCCGCCCACCCCCGGCGCCAGCTGGCGCGGCTCTCACAGCTCGCACTTCCGGATTGGTAAATTTCCAGACTTTGTCCATAGATAAGGCGCACCGGATTATAAGGCGCAGTTCCGGGTTTCGATCAAAATTTTAGTCAAAAGGGTGCGCCTTATAGTCGTGAAACTACTGCATTTAAATATGGATGTCTTGAGAACTCTGGTGCCTTTGCTGTTTAGGAAATGGACAGCAGCCTCCACATGGTCAGTGGTGAAAGCAGAAGGTCACAGCCACATCTGGAAAAGAACAGCTGGATCCAGCACAGGAGAGCCCTCTGTTTACACAGCTGGCTGAGGACATACCTGTCCTTGCTGTCACCTGGATCTGTTTCTTCTGTACCTGGCACTCTGTGAGGGTCCTGCTGTGCCCAAGCTGGGCCGCTGCTCTCCAGAGGTGTGTCCAGCTCCCTCAGAAAGCTGGAAAAGGGATTAAAATCCCCCAAGTGTTAAAGATAAAGCCAGGATTTGCTTGGGTCAAAAAGCACTAGCAGATTTTCTGTTTGGATGTGCTCACAGTCCAACTCATTTAACACAACTCCAATGACACAATGCATTCATGTCCAATACTTCATTTTCCTTCCCCACACAGCACAGGCAGAACATTGTCCACTTGCATCATGTCTAATAGAAAAACTCCTGAATTTGTCTGTCTGGATTCTGCAATTCCTTCCCCCTCAGCATCCAAACCAGAGCACACCTCCTGCTAACAAGAAATGTTGACAAGCCCAACCTTTGCAGGTTTGCTGTCAGCAGGCACAGTGTCTGTTCTGATAACAGCAGCTGGGCACAGATCCACATCTGGCTCATGCAGGGCTTTGGTTCATGCCTCCCCTGGCTCCTGCTCCTTCCTCCACACACTCATGGCAGAAATCTGGGGGAATTACAGGAGATCTGGCAGCTGGGTTTAATTGCTGGGAGCTGATGGAAATGATGCACACCTATAGGAACTCTTAAACCCTGCACCAGTGACTGGATTTCCTGGAGAAAATAAGCCCAAAGGGAATTGTTTCCTTTTTGCTCCCATGCCATGGGTCAAGCTCAGCTCTGCTGCTGTGACAACACCAGGGAAATGTTGATGTGGGTGATGGGGCCCATCTACATCTGTCTGAGTGTCCTGGAAAAGTGGGAGTCTCTGGATGTCCTTTACTACTGCTGAACAGGACTGGATCAGGAGATTTTTGACAAGTCAACTTCTTCATATTTTATGCCACTCTTGCAAAGAATTTTTTAAAAAAAGGGGAAGAAAAAATGGATTAAAACCAACCCTTGACTGAAATTACCATGAAGCCATAACTCAGAAACCTTCTTCTTGTATTTTGCTGTGCTGCCCAAACAAATCCAAGAGGTTTCAAGTCTCTCAAAGCGAGGTGAGTGATCCTGGTGTAGCTCCGTTATTTACCCCATTTATCCCAGCCCAGGATGACTTGCACGGTTCCACACAATGACTCTTTGTCGGCTGTGGCAGACCCTGGCTGCGTGGGGATGCTGAGCAATGCCGGGCTCCTGAGGGTGAGTTCACTCCTGGGCTGGAGCCGTGGGTGTCTCTCCCCTGGGACAATCCCTGTTCCTTCACACAGACTTCCTCATTGTGCTCCACAAGTGCACTCGTGGCAAGGGGAATGCTGGTGACTTGGAACACTATTTTTTATTTTCCAAGAAAAACATTGATTCTAGCTCATTGTCTTGGAATTAACTCGTATCAGGATCTGTGGAGCAAAGCGAGGATCAGGATTAACAGAAAATCATTGACACCGGGGTGATTCCTGCGGAAACAAACCAAACATTCAAACCCTCAGGAACACTTTGAAATAAAATCTGCACTAATCTGGGCCAGTGCTGGCAGCAGAAAGGTATTCCAGACCTTCCACAATGGTTTTTCCATGATCTTACAAGGGGCTCATTGTCCAATGAGCGCTATTATGCATTCAAACGAGGAGAGCTCTTCCAAGCCTGAGTGCATTGTTCTTTTGTTCCAGGCACTTTGTGTCAGTGGAGTCATGGCAAGGCACTGGGGCTGCAGCCTCGCAGCAAACACTGGCTGTGATGGGATATTTCCACTTGGCTCCCCTCCCAGTGCTCCTGCTGGAGCATTGTTCTCCCAGACCCTCATCTGTAAAAAGTGACAATGGCACAACACCTACTTCCCCTGAACCCTCCACTTTTGGCATCCGCGCCTCCAAAACGCTCCCAAATTTTGCAGGATTGCTGCTATCCTTTCTACCAGGCCACAGCTGTCTCATTCCTGCGATTCTGAGAGTAATTAATGCTCCTTGCTTCAGCTTAGAATGCACCAAAATGCTTGGGGTGGTGGGAGCTTGTGTTCTACCAGCCCAGCTCCCATGAAACACCCCAGCTTATCTCCAAAGAAACCATTTAGCCGTGTTCCAGTGTCACTTTCTCCATCTTTAAAAGACTTCTAACAGCAAACTGCTCCATTTGGCACCAGAGCAAAGTGCTCAGGCAGTGTGAGCTGCCAAAGGAGCTCCTCGGGCTGTGCCAGCTCTCGCCAGCTGAGCCTTGTACCAGCAATGGCTTCAGTGTTCCTGCGCTTCCAGCCCCCTGAGGTTCGCTTCGAGTTTCAGACTCAGAGAGCACAAGAAGCTCAACACAAACTCCGACTGTAAATTTGACTTTTCCTTGGTCTCCAATCAGAACCGTAAATCAAGCCCAGATTTGCTTTGAACTTGGTCGCGCTTGCCCCAGAAAGTTCAGGAACTTTAATGATCCTCTGGGACGGAGTCAAGCCCATTTGAGAGAGTTTACAAAGAAAACATCAAACTGGATGAATTTTATGTGGTTTTGCTACGTGCCTTTGGCACAGCTCTGGCAAAGCCCGACAAGGATCCAATTCAAGTTAAAATCAAGATAAACCGGGCACTCGGCTGATGTCATCAGACAACAAGCAAGCAAACAAACAAACCGATGGCATCTCGGAGATTTATTTGGTTTCACTTTGCTAGAACTTTATCAGCACAACTGGACGGTTCTCCTTTCCTCTGCAATGATGTAAATCAGGAGCCAAGCCATACTTGAGCTGTGATGGTTATCAGGCTCAGATAAAGCTTTTCTGATCTTTTCTCTGTGGACTTGAAATGTCTGGCCAAGCACAGATTTGGATCCAAGTTAATGGGCTCTCTGTGAATATGCTGGAGAGCCCCAAAGGCATCTGTATTACTCTGGGACAGAGGAGGTTTTGAAACAGAGCTTTGCTGTTTCGACAGGAGCCGCTGTCACTTCTCAGATGATTCTCTTGACTTTCAACCAGGCGAAAATTTAAAGTAATCAGAGTAAAAAGTTGTCCCCCAGCAAGGTGAACGTGCAGCTCCCAGATTTATCCTTCAAAACGTGGCTGCAGTTTCTTCTGAACATTCTCAGTGCAGCTGACCATAAATGCTGAGACAAAACAAGAGATAGAATGTATTTTTTTGTGGTTTATAAATACAAGCTATGTCCAAAAATCTTACAGCGTGTTTCAGACGGGCTTGCCAAGAGTTCCTAGCACTTATCTGAAAATGTGCCTTTCCACTTCACAAAAATTCTAAAATTATCCAAGCACATACATACATTTATACATTTCCAAGTCAGGTGGGACCTTACAATAACCCTGCCTAACCTCCTTTTATTGGGAGGTGACTTTGAAAGCTGTTTTTCTTTCTTTAAGCTGAAGTCTCCCAGAATTGTGCACTGAAATCACCAGCTTGGTATCCAAGTGTGGATGCTCTCAGTGAGCCGGGTCAGGATCCTTGCTCTGTTTTGTTTGAAGCACTCACGCCTGGAAGTGTTAATAAATTGTCATGGAATAGCGAGCCCAAGTTTGTGGAAACCTTTCTGAAACATGAAGCTCAAGCCATGACACCCTGAACCACATTTTAAAGCATATTCCAGCGTCGGAGGGCGCATTTTGAAGTTGCTACCGTGGTTTTATTCACAAATTCTGCGGGACAAAACACCAAAATTCACGTATTTAAACCCAGGGCTTGTTTACCTGTCTATCACTCCCATGTCCCAGCATAATTTAATTTATAACAGTAGCAATAATCATGTCTCTGGTGGTTTTAGCAGAATTTCCCCACGTTTCTTTGGTAGACATTATGCTTTTGGTGACTTGTCTAATTCATTTGTTAATTATGCACTTTTCATCTGTTAATTTTGAGCTTTGTGCAGATTCCAAGTTTGTTTTGCAAGCTTTTTTTCAGGTTTTTCTGCATCTTTAGACTACCAGCCTCTGGTGGTATCATCTCATAAATGACTGGAGAGAACTGGTTAAAATATTTTAGTTTTAATGGAACTATGAAGCTCTCAAAGCTTGTGAAAATGGACAAGACGAGCCACATATAAGAGTCAGAAATCTGCTGAGAATTTCTGATAAGCACAGCTACATCTGGAGAGGAACTAAAATAACAAATTATATTAACATTGAGTTAAGGGATACAGAGAATTTTCACCAAAATTCAGCATTTCATTTAACTTCACCCTCTGAAGAGAACTGTTTTTCTCTGGGAAAAGCAGTTATAAAGGAAACAATCTGTTCTTAAATTGAACATGATGAAATTGAGGCCTGAATGCGCAGCTATGTAACTCTGCTTGCACAAACACTTCCACTGATTTTAACAAAGATCTTCACACAGGAGAATTACTCACATGGATAATTGCTCCTGAGATCAGGCAAGCTGGGTTAGTTAGTGAAACAAGGGCACTAAATCATTTTCTAATCTATATTGTTCTTTTTGACTGCCAAAGTGCTGGCTGTATTTATTTTTTATAATCCCGATAAGGAAACATTCCTAAAACATTAGCAAAAAAAATCCAGCTTGAGTGAGAGGACAAAGTGAAGCAAACATCTCTCAGCCTTCCTCTGCCGTGGCTGATCTTTAAATAAACTTGAGCCTCTGTCAAAGCACACTTTGGGTGGTTGTACAGCAAGTAGCTCCATGAGATGGGGTTGGAAAATCCTTCAAGGCCCTTAATCAGCCCTGGCTCTCTGAGCTTTTCCCTGCTCCTGCCTTTGTGCCTGAGGACGTTTAATCCTGCGCGACCCCGAGCGCTGTCCCTCGGGGAGCTCCCTCCTCTTGTTATCGTGTGCTGGCCGTGTCAGAGGTGAGAGGGGAAAATGTGCAACCCAAACCAATCCCCAAGCCCTTCTCTTGGTCAAAACTTATCTGCAATCACAGGCCAGGCAGGATCCAGATGGAGCAAAGCCTTTCTGTTAGCGCGGAGTTTATGGATGGGGAGCAAAGTCGGACGCCGCCTGCTAAATTTGGCCAGAATTTGCTTGAAACTTTGGAAGATGTTTTCCATTCCTGGGTATTGACTTTGTAACGGGACCTGCCCAAGCTTTAACAGGCGTGAGAAATTTAAATATACAACCCCCCTCCGACCTGGAAAAGGAAAACAGAATGTTTTAAACAGTCGGGCTAGTGGCAGGACGGGAAAGGAGCTTGGTTGGACCTCTGAGAGGAGTCACCACGAAGAGAGGAGGGTTAACAACGCCCTCCTGTTGGAAAGAAAATGTTTATGGGAGCAGGGAAATGTGAACCACACAGATATGGGATAGCCCAGGGGGGCAGAGGAAGTTTAAATGCATTCTGAAAAGGTCACGCTACCACACTTCATTTTTATATTGTCACAGAGAAACCTCCTCCACTTAAAACTCTTTTAATTCATGCACCTCCTCCCTGGAAAAAGTTCCCAAACCCCCTTTCTTATTGATACAGCTTCTCCCTGGAGAAGATTCCCAATAATGAGTGTCCTGGATGATTTCCAAGATGCACTCTTGTTTTCTCATCTCTCCTTTTGATTCTCCACATACAAAGTTGCTTCTATCTCATTCACCACAGGGCAAAGACCTTCCAAACACTCAGGAAAGCTCTGGAGAAACGCTGGGATCTCATCTTCCAAAGGAGTTTTGTTGGGCTTGAGTAATTTGCTGTGGCAATGTATGGGAACCCAGGACATCCCTCTGGCTGCCCTGCATGGTTACAGACCCTGGAAGGGGGGTCGGAAGCCTTGGCACAGAGCCCAGGACCCCTGTGCCTTTGATTTCAACTTCTGGGAAAAATTACCACCTTTGCATGAAGAGGTACAAGTCACAAAAAATAAGTAGAGTATAAGTTAGTTTGTCACAAGGTGAAAAGGTAGGTTTTTAAGATTTTTTACAATAGGTGTCTGTGGTCAAGATGGAGGAATTTGGGCATGTTCTGTCCTTCTTTCTCTTTCTTCTGGGCATCCATCTTCTGGGTGATGGTGGCACTTTTGAATTGGTTTAGAGTGGAACTGGACTGTACAATATAGGTGATAGGTATTGGAAGATAACTGTAAATAATG
>VRYO01000704.1:2723162-2743447 GCA_009812075.1 Sialia sialis
TTCAAAGAGAGGCTCCTGCCTTTCTTAGCAGACACCTGTCCTCCAAACAAGGACACCAGGGAAAGAACATCCTATATAAGATATAATAAACAACTCTGGAAACTGCAGAAGACAACTCCTGACTCTTTCTTTGGCGCTCAGGCTGGAAAACAGACTTTTAAACAACACAGGCGGTTGTCTTGAGCTCCTGAGACCCCACTGACAGCACTGTGCTGGTGGAGAGTGTGGGGCTGCTGCTTTCCCTTGAATGCTTTATCCACATGGGGCAGTAGCAGTGGAAAGCTCCAGAGTCCTGTAGGAGAAATGTTCCTGCCTTTCAGTTGTGGTGAGACCATTGATCATGCTGCTGATAAAGCAGCTTAGGCTGTGACAAGCAATTGGCTGCTGCAGTGTTTGCAGGGAGACATCAAGGCTTTGGAACACAACCCTTGGGCTTAAAATAGCAAAACTCCCTTTGAGAAGGAGCCCTGACAATGTGTGTTCCTTAAATAGAGCCACAACAGGAAAATAAACCCTGTTTTATACAGGGCCAGAATGAGGGGAAAATAAACTCAGTAGTTGCTGTGTAAATTACAAATTACAAATTACAAATTTCCTCTAAGCCACGTTGCTCTTTTATATGTGAGATAAACCTGGAATGGTTTTAAATAAATTCAAGGCTGGATGATTTTTTTGGTGGTACCCAGAGCAGGGAGAATAAAGAAAGGCACGAACGTGGTTCCTCACCTTGCTGAGGTGAGGAGGGAAGGAATAATGCAAACACAAACCCCGAGATTTGCTGTGGTCACCCTTCCTCCACCCTTGGACCTCACCCACATCAGCACTGCATTTCTAAAGGAAAAACGAGGATGCAAAGTGTCTGGCAATATGAAAAAAAAGTCAATTCCATATTAAAATAGTGGAATTGCCCATCTTGTCACCTCTGAAAAACTCCATCTCGCCACTCATTGTAAAGGTAGAGAACCTCAGCATGATTAATTCAAGCCTTTAGGAACTTGTTCTCGAAATGCTGACAGCTTGGTGGCATTTTTCAAGATCCAGTGGCTGCTCCTGGAAAAGCAGTCAAGTTACACTCCAACATTAACCATATATTCATCCCCAAATTCAACCACAATTAGCTAATGAGCAGAGCAAGGCAATATTTTGTTGGCAAATAAATTGGTGGCCAAAAAGTGCAGTTTTGCAGAGATCCTGATAGCTGGAAAATATTCTTTCTGCTCAAATGGAATATTTTGGAAACATCAGCATTTGTCATTTCAATTCATTGGATTCTCACATTTTGGGGTGCTCGTCAGGGAATGTGAGGCCTCTAAAACTCAGATGGAAGAATGAGATTTTCACATGAAAATATGATCACAGCAGGCAGGTGTTTCACAGACATTTCAAGAGTTTCCTCCAAGTGCCCCATTTGGGACCAGGAATCAATACTTTGCCTCTGGATGTCTCTTAGAAGGAGTGACTTGGGTCCCACGAGCACCACTGTGTGTTATCCTTCAATATATCATTAATTCAAAGCAAGATTTTATCTTTTTTCTGCTGAAGAAGAAAAATAACATGTGCTGTGAGAAGAGCCTTTGGCTAAGAATCTCATAAAGCTCAGCTACTGCCAGGAATCCATATTTAGACTCTATTTTTGGAGGGAAAAAAAAAAAGTTTAAATGTAAGTTGTGGGGAAATGCTTTAATTTTGTCAGCCAGGAGCACCTCAGAGTCAGTAGAAAACAGGATTGAGCAGGTGCCCAAACTCCGGGCACATGCTGAAATGCTTTGCTGCTTTCTGACCCTAAATGAGCAGCCTGACAAGCAGCTCTATTCAGGGTGGTCTTAAATCTCTTACTGGGAGCTGGTTTAAATCAGAGCCAGGGATGAGGCTGGGCAACATAAATGTTCTCTGGGGCCCATTTGGGTTTTTATGAGGAAGGTATTCCAGCCAGGAGGAAAGGGCTAAGATCAAGCCAGCCATCTTCCAGGTGAGACTTTAAACCCCTGTGTGAGGGGTTTAATAACTTTGCCATGTGTAAACATCCCTGGTGCTTTTGTTCTGAGCTCAGAGTGACAACCGGAGCGAGCAGAGCACGGCCGCTCCACACTTTTTGACATCGGCTCCTAAAATCCTGGGCACTTGATAACCAGAACGTGGGTATCACATTGCACAGCCTCACCAAGCAGCAAGCTCTGAAACCCCTCTGAGGTTTTTTTTGCTGCCCCATAATGAGCCAGGTACAATTTAACCCTTTAACCTCTCCCCACATGGGTCACGTTTCAGCCCAACGGAGGACACACACCAAGTGGCTCATGTTTATTTTCCAATTGTCATTTTTGGTTTACCTTGAAGAACCTGATCTTTAAGCTGGTAACAAATAACTACTGAAACCAGCTGAGGATTATTATTATTTTTTTTTTTCCTCAGCTATAAACTGGTCAGCCCCAAGAAAGACCCCATGAGACCGTGGAACATTTGCTTCCCACGTCAGCTGAGAAGCTTCCCAAAACAGCCAAAGACAAAGTACGTCAGATGGCTTTTATATTTGAGCTCTGCTGGGTCATCAAGGGATATAAAATGTATCAGACTCAGCTAATTTAATTTTCAGGCACAAAGAACATTTTATTAATGGCACTCTGGTTATCTGTGCTGTTACAGCCTGAGCCAATGGACATCAAAGTCACTGATTGTTCTCAGCAAACCTCCTTGTATTTAATTCCTCAATGCAGTTCAGGAATTTACTTTAGCACCTTGAATTCCCAAACAGGTAAATTGTTGCTGAGTTCTTGATTTAAATAGGTATGTTGATTTATTCCCATGAGCACAATTTCTTGAGCAGATCCAGATAAAGAGAGATTGCAGAGATAACACCTCAAAGTTCTGCCCAGGGACCAGATGTATCTCACACTGTGAAAAGTCTGATTTTTCCTCTCAAAAGTCTCATTTATTCTGTTTGATAGAAGAGCTATGCAGATTTTATGGTGATATGAAGCTTTTAGACAGAAAAAAAATCAGAAACCCCCAAGGAATCTGTGTCCATGGCTCCAGAGCCCTATCCCAGCATCACGAGTGTTGGAATTTATTCTGGATGGAGCCTCTAGGCAAATCTGATTTAATCTGGAGAAAGAACTTTGCAAGCAAAGCAGTGCCACATCCCAACGTGCAATTTCTGAGGCACAATTCACCACAGGTAACCTCACATCGGCTGAGAATCCCAAACTTCCATGGAAAACATCCTTTGCCATCTGATTTAACTGGGCCCAAAGGCTGGGGTTTGAATCCTGCCCATTTTGTGGTGCTCCCCAAGTTTGGAGCTTCTTCCTTTTGCTCTAAAACACAAAATTAAAGCTTTATAAAAACCCCCATGGCTGATTCATTGCTGTAAGTGCTTCCAGATTTCTTTCCCACTTCCTACCATGCATTTTAGATGGGAGTTTGTGCTCTTAGATACCAAGAACCAGGCAGATGTGCTCCCTGCTTCCTCCTGCTCCAACCATCCCTTCCCACGTGGCAAACATCCAGAATTCAGAGAGTTTGTGCAACCTGGTCTGGTGAACGGTGTCCCTGCCCATGGCAGGGAGTTGGAACTGCCTGGACCTTAAATTCCCCTCCAACCCAAACCATTCAATGGTTGTGTGATCCTGTGACAATGCAAGAGCTTTCAGGGCTTGCAAAGATGGAATTACAATAATCTCACAACTATAAGGCGCACCGGACTATAAGGCGCACTTCCTCCCCCCTCCCCCAGCGAGGATCCGCGCACAACAAAGTAACGAATTAGTAACGGAATGGCGCGATCGTGGGGTTTACTGGCAGCTGCTCAATTTGCAAACATTTTTCATGGATCGGTGCAGCCTTTAAAAGCAGCCCCAGGTGCCCTCCCTGTGCCGCAGGCCCCGGCACTCGTGGCGCTCGTGGCTCGCACTTCCGGGTTGGAAAATGTCCGAACTTTGTCCATATATAAGGCGCACTGGACTATAAGGCGCACCTCCGAGTTTCAATAAAAATTTTAGTTAAAAGGGTGCGCCTTATAGTCAAGAAATTACTGTGTTTTGAGGAATATTGCTGTTCTGGTCACAGGAGACTTTCCCCCCTCTTCCAGATGCTTTCGTTTTGGAGGGTAGGTGAAGCCCAAAGCTTTCCAAGAGGTGCAGGGGGTTTTAGCCCCACAATTTGCTTTAAAGTCCAAGAGAGCCAAGCAGCCAAAATTTGGCCAGCAGCTCTGGTTTGTGGCCTTTCCTAACTCCAGCATTTATTGGTTTGGTGAGCACTGTGAAATGCTCTTTGGGTGGCCTTGAACTTCCCCCACAAAAAAAAAAACAATTATGGGCTCCAGGCTGGTAAACACTGAGCTCCCAGAGCTGCTCTGGGCTCTGCCTTCCAGTTGGCCAAACCTTGCAGCCCCTTCAGCAGCTCTGATAGCATCAAATGCAGGATGAGGTCACAGCTCCCCAAATCCCCCTGATCCTTACCCAAACACGCCACAAACCCTTCAAACTCTCCAGATCCTATATAAAATATCATGCTTAATAAGGCTATTGTATCACAGCAGGGCCTGGGTTTAAGCCCCCTAAATCCCAGCTATTTCCTTAGGCACCTCGGATTTGGTTTTCTCTAATGCTGGATTCTGGCTGTTGTTTGTACAGCACTTTTATGGTGCTGCACCTCCAAGGAAATTCTTTCTTCTGAGGAGCAGAGCTGGAATCTTTTTGCTCTGAATTTCCTTTTTTTTTTTTTTTTTTTTTTTTTTTTGTGCACAGCCCCCAGTCCTTTTGCTTTAAATGAGCTGCAAGAATACGGTGACCACAGGATGGCATTTCTTTAGGACACTTCACTTTGCTTGTTATTTAGAAGAAATTTCACCCAGACCACCTCAATGCCTTTGGCTTTTCCTTCTCTTCAAAAAACCCTTTAGAAATTTGTCACTAAAACCACCACATTTTGTTCACTGCCCAGTTTTTACTCTGGAGGAAGACACTCCTGAGGTTTAATATCCACCACTGGAACATCAAAGCTCCTAATGGTGTTCACACAACTCCTCCAGAAATGCTCTCAGGATAACCTGACATGAAAATAAAACAATGACAGCTATTAAATGACAGGACCAATATTTTGACCACTTATTTTTCTTTGCTGCCTTTTAAAAAGCTGAGCAGAACAATGTGAAAACAAACAGCAAAACTCATCCCTGCAGCCTCAGCCAACCACTCCTGTCAGCTGGGAAAAATTCCCTGCAGGCTTCCCTCTCGAATTTACTGCAGGAAAAAATTTTTCAGGTACTGTTGGGTCAACAGAGGACTTATAAAGTCGATGAGAATGACAAATGTGACACTCTAGCCCTGCTGAACTGCTCTGCAGGCAGCTGAAGCCAATCCATCAGCAGATGCAGCAGCATTTGTTCCTCAAACATCTGCTCTGTATCAATATGCAAATCACACCAGCAGATTCTGATCTCAAAGCCTCATGTTTTTTGTTGTTGTTGTTGTTGTTTCAAGGAACTGGAACCAGCCACTGCTCAGAGTCACTTTGTGTTGGATTTTTGATTGTTGCTGCAATACTCCTGGAATGTTCAAATATTAACTCGTGAGGGTTATTACAAGGAGGTTTTGTTTTTTGGGATTTTTTTGGTGGAATCAAAGTATTTTCGTACCAGGGGGATTTAAGCCTGGTGAATTCCGAATCAAACCTTAATTGTATCCCTTGTCAATCACTTTTAATCTGAGTGGCAGTTGGGGCGAGGAGACCTCACGTGTTTTGGCAAGTCAATGGTGAAACGACTTGGGAGACAGCAGGGCAAGCTGATACTGTGATTAAACAGCCAGCAAGGGACTCAGCTCCCATTCTTTGAGGCAACTTTCTCCAAAATGTGCCAGAACTCCTTTCCAGAAGATGATAAATACATTTCTGGTGCAATAAATATCGAGTCTTCCATTTTAAAGCGGACTGGAATCCTCATCCCTGCTCATGCCTGCGGAGTGCTCAGCTCTTCTGGGAACCAGATCATTTATTTTACTGCTTAAATATGGCATATTCTTAGCAGGGTGGTTGAAGGGATAGAATGAAGACATCCCATGAAAAAAGAAAGCAATGTATAATTCAATTTTTAAAATATATTATCAGTGAGGATCTAAGTATGAGTGGAGGAGAATTGTTCAACACAGCTTTTTAAAAGCTTTCTTTTTTCTATTTGAAGTGTTTCTCCTTGTCTTTAAATATTTCCCTCCAGTTCTTTCAGTGTGAGAGAACTTCCGAGCCAAAGTTTGAGGGCCACAAATTGTAATTCACAAGAAATTATTGCTCTGAGAGAAAAAAAACCCAACCAAACAATTTAGTGATGAGCTGGTTTTGCTTATTTAGAGAGAACAAAATACGAAAAGGAAATAAATAAATGCTTTTCTAGTGGAAAAGGCTCCTTGTGGGAAGATTCCTGCATCCACACCAGGCTCTGCAAAATCACTTGGAGTCGAGGAGGGGGAAGGGAAGATGGGCACGAGCACTTGGATCGGTGACCTAGAAAAGATTTTTAAAATTCCTTCGCTTCTCACCATCAGATAAAAGCAGGGACAAAAAGCGAGTGACTCATCTTCTCTTGTTCCCTTCTAATAGTTTCCTAATGAAGTAATTATCGTGTACTCGTTTGGAAACACAAAACAGGAGGTGAGAGGTGAAATTCGAGGGGAGGGGGGAGAAGCCTCATTAGCTGATCCTGCCTCCCCGTGGATCTGTTCCCACTCACACCCTGCAAGGATGACGCCAAAAATTTCGCCAAATCCGATTTTTTACAGATTTACAGCTGGATACACAGACATGGAATTATTCATTAATTAGTGGGATCAATTTTGTTGCTGGACACACACTGAAATACATTTATTAGCTGTGTAAAGGGACATGTAAAGTCTACAGGAGGAGGTAATTCCTCAATTTCAGTTATTAGTCCAATTAATAGATCTGAAATAGATCTAACGGATGCAACAGAGCTAAAATCAGCCAAACTCCCAGGCACACAAACCTGAAACACAAACAGTAAATTTTTGTCTTTTAACCAAACCCATCACAGCTACAGCAAAACCCCCAGGGAGCACTTTCCTGTGGGACAATGGGAAAAAGGAGATGTCAGGACCAAACTTTAATGAGGAAAAAAAATCAGAAATACATAAATTAATGTAGCTGAGGAGCCTTTTGGAAATCGTGGCCAAAATCTGGAGCAGAAAGGGAAATTCCTGCACTGATGTGCTTGATCAGATGCATTTTTCTTGATTGTTATTTAGAGTTTTCAGAGCTGGGCTTTAATTTGGTTTAGGACAGTTCTCCTTTAGGGAAGGACAATTATTTCCAGTTTTTGGGGGGAAGGTTGGTGATGGAATGTGCCCAAGGCAGATGAAGCCTGGGGGCCAAATCTTCTTCCTCCTAGCCCATGGCACTGGCCAGTGGCAATTCCAGTGTGTTGGGATTCCAAATATCAGGAATCTGCTTCCCCATCTGCAAAGGGGGTGAATTTCTCCTTTTGAAAAAACTTTAGAATCCAGGGGTGAAAAAATATGCCACTCAGTCAGAGTTACATCCTTTGCCACCTGTTTTGGCTTTTGTTATGCAGAGGTGGAAATGAAAATCAGTGAAGGAAGAGATCCAGATTTTCTCTAAAACCAGAAATATTATTTCCACCCCTCCACCCATCCATCCATCCATCCATGAACCAGTAAAAATAATATGCAACAATATAAATATTTATTCAGCCAGAAAAATCACTGCCTTAACAACTGAGATCCTTATTTTTTTTTATCTTCCTGAGCCGAATGAGGCAAAAAACCTAATTAAAGATGAAAAGCAGATCAACAACTTCAGTCCTCCAAAGCTGCCACACAAGTCAGTCTTAGTGAACAGAAGAGTTTCTGCTCTGCCAGCTTTTTATTATGGTTTAAATTGTATTTTCTTCCCAGGAAAAACCCACTTCCTTGATGTGTGCACTGAGAAGAAAGCCCTTATTCTCAGTTTTCCATCAGCCGTGTGCATGGGCAAATTCTCCCTGGCTAACCAAGTGTGAATCCAACAATTCTGGCTGAGCTGCAGAGGAGAAGTGATCCCAAATTTTATTATGGACGAGGAGTGATCCTGAATTTTGTTACGATCGAGGAGAACGCCGCTCTGGTGGAGACGCTTTTGAAGCTTCTTTTCTCCCTTTTTTTTCACCCTTTCCCATTCTCCCTTGAGTTATCCTCCCAGAACTGCCAAAGCTGGGGTCTGGCAGGGCAGGGAGATGGATGTTGTGCTTTTCAAGTTAACAGAAGTTGGTTCCTCAGGGTTCACGGTGGTGTCACGGCGTGCGCCCAACTCCTCCACCTTCTGAAACTTGATCTTACACCTTGCCTTTTATGAAGATGAAATCCTTGGCAGGTGATTATTTTGCTTTCTCACATCATATCAGAGGCTGTGAGCAGCAGTCTGCCTGCTAAGAGCCAGCTGTTGGGGAGTGGAAAAAAGGAAAAAAAAAAGAGCTCAGGCATTCAGCTGTCCCCGGAGCTTTCCTGGGGTTTCATTGCAAAACAGGGAATGCAGGTGTTTTGAAACACTGGTCCCTGGATCAAGGTTAAATTAGGAAAATGTAGAATGAAGCTGTAAGGTGGAATTTCCTTTCCTGGAAAAATCAGGGAAGAGTAGAAGTCTGTAATTGTGCAGCAGTGTATTTGTGATGGAGCTGTGACACTAATGTGGGGTGGGGCTCTCTTCGGGCATGACAACTCTCTTCAGTCCTCCCAGCCCTGTTTTGAGCCCAGCTGGAATTATTTAGGTGATTCCAGCTCAGTCCTGCACATGAATTGATCTCCTTGGAGAGAGGAGCCTGTCCTGCTCACAAGGGAAGGGTTAATCTGGAGACCTGGGAGCATTTCCACATTGGGAACGCTGCCTTCCAGTGTTTGTCTTTTCCAGAGGCCTTGCTCTGCTCCAAATGAGTCAGGAGATGGGCAGGCTGTTCTTCCAGAGGGAAATGAAGAGCAGGAGGTGCCTTTCATCCACCCTCAGCTGCCACCTGCACCAGGGAACTCAAATAATTGTCCTTTGTCCTGTCAGGCTAGCACAGGACGGCAACGTGCTCACCCTGATCGTGGTGACTGCTTAAAAATATCTTCAAAAGTATCTTCACTTTCCTCTGTGCAAGCCAAGCAAGATTGTCCTGGACATTCCCACCCAGGAGGGGAGGGAGTGATGAGAAACCCCTGAGTGAGCCAGATGTGCTGTGAGAATTCCTCCCTGGGAGCCCCAGGACTGAATGGGACGTGTCACACACTGTGTAACTCCCTGGCAGTGACTGCACAGGGTTTCCTTCTCTGTCTGATAAAAATAAAAGTTTTTCATTTGCCAAGACTATCAGAGCAACTGCTTGCTCTTCTCTAGGACCAAAGGAAACACTCTTTCTTCCACTGTCAACAAAAGGAATATATTTATGTCTCAAACCTGCTTTTCCACGCGCACACACCCCCTCAGAACGCTGACTTTAAATCATTCTGAAATGAATTCAGTGTCTCTGTGCTGGATGTTCATTTCCTTACAAAAGCAACAACGGGACCAATTTTCTCTGGTGCATCTCCAGAATTTGGCCCAGCTCAGGCTGTTGAGATGTTTTTCCTTCCTTTCCTCCCTCTGAATGTAATGGCTTGCTCTCAGCTACTGTGAGCCTGACCCAAATCCCACTGTGGTCCATGGAAAAGCTCATCTGGGTCAGGGTTATAACCCAGCCTTGTGGTGAAAGGGAACTGGAGGAGGAATACAGTAATCTCAAGCCTATAGTATAAGGCGCACTTCCGGGTTGTTGGCAAAATCCCGAATTTTTTCCTTATATAAGGTGCACCGGACTATAAGGCGCACTTTCCCCCCCCCAGCGAGGATCTGCGCACAACAAAGTAATGAATTAGTAATGGAATGGCGTGATCGCGGGGTTTACTGGCAGGTGCTCAATTTGCAAACATTTTTCACAGATTGGCGCAGCCTTTAAATGCAGCCCCAGGTGCCCTCCCTGTGCCGCGGGTCCCGGCACTCCCGCCCTCCCCCAGCGCTGGCTGCCGCGGCTCTCGTGGCTCGGCTTGTGGCTCGCACTTCCAGGTTGGCAAATTTCTGAATTTCATCTATAGAAAAGGCACACCAGAGTATATGGTGCGCTTCTGGGTTTTGATCAAAATTCTAGTCAAAAGGTTGCGCCTCATAGCTGTGAAATTACTGTAATTTTGGTACCAGGTCTCCTCAGTGCATCACAGAATCACCAAATTGGAAGAGATCTCCAAGATGATCAAATCCAACCCACCCCTAACACCTCAACTAAACCATGGCACTCAGTGCCACATCCAATCTTTTTTTAAAATACATGCATGGAAAATTGCTTGCCTTTATTAGCTCATTCAGCACAGAACAGGATTCTGCTGCTGTCTGAGCACAGCAAACCTCACAGGCACATTGTTTTCTCTAGAAAAACACATTTGGATACTGGTAGGAAAATGAGCAGAAATCCCTGATGGGATGGGATTCTGCTCCTGTATGCACTCTGCCCTCAGTGGATACAAGGAAAGCATTTGGATTATAAAATTAGAAAATTGCTTCTTGCTGTTAGTCCCTTACTTCATCCAAATAAAAATCTGAGGGTATTGGAAGCTGGATGTGTTTGAGCATCAAATATGCCAAATGCAACGTTTGGCATCACAGTCTTTCATAAAGCAAAAAAATGCAAATAAATTCATTTTTTGTTTTGGCAAAAGTGTGGTCAAATGATTTTCTTCTTTGAGGCTAAGATTAAGGCATCCCTGACACATCAAGGAACTCCTGGTTTGTTTATTCTAGATTTGGGCAAGCTTGGAATTGATTGCTGGAATTGTTTTCTTGGACAGTAATTTTCCCAGTAGTAATTAATTCATTTTATATGGAGATTTAGAAGATTACCTGAGTGTGAGATAAAACCTACCACTGCTTAAATAACACTCCCATCTTTTCATCCCAATTTTCTATCCCAAAATGCAAATCTTCTCCTCTACTCTTTTCTCTTCTCTTCTCTTCTCTTCTCTTCTCTTCTCTTCTCTTCTCTTCTCTTCTCTTCTCTTCTCTTCTCTTCTCTTCTCTTCTCTTCTCTTCTCTTCTCTTCTCTTCTCTTCTCTTCTCTTCTCTTCTCTCCCTGTTTTTTTTCATTCCTTGCAGGATCTGCAATGCCCTAAGAGCACCCCAATCCCAAATTCACCCCCACCCACTTTACACAGCACAGGAAAACTGAAACCCTGCATTTTCCAGCTACAGCCTTTTGGGAATTGTTTGGGGCTGATGTCACAGTTAGGAATGAATATTAGAGAATGAAATTTCTTTATATGAATATTGGGGGCCTGAAGCAGGGACACTGCCACCAGATGTGTCACAGCACCTGGGAGCATCTGCTCAGCACAGCCACCCCTGGGGTTTTGCCTGTTTTGCTTTAGGCAGGGACAGAAATTGTTTATGCAGCTCTAAAAATTGCTTTGAAAGGTGCTGTGAAATGTTGATTATCAGCTCTGGAACCCTGTGATTTAAAAACTGAGATTGATTAATTCCTGCCTCTACGTAGTCCTGTGCATGTGCATGGGATTGTAGTAAAAACAACTCAATTAAGGCTTTTAATATGGAAATTTTAATATGGAAATTATGTTTTTTGTATGGAAATTATATTCTTGTGCAGACATTTTGAAGAAGTTCTTGATTTCTCACCGGTTCTGACATCCATTGACTGGATTGAAAAGAGCCAGAACTAGATAAAAATTATAATTTCTTTTTTTTCTTTCTCCCACTCTACAATGCAGGGCCAGCAGCACTTGTCATAACAAATAAAACAAAAGAGAAAAAAAAAAATAATGACCAAAAATTTGTAGTTGTAATCCAGCCAGCAAACACCAGGAAAACAAATTATTTCATTTCCAAGACACCCCCAATATTTTCTCTTGCGAGGAGAAACACGCATTTCTTCTAAAAGTAAATCCAGAAGAGCAGCACATTTGTAGGTGGCAGGCTCATTATTTTGTTAACAGAGGGCTAAATCAGGGGCCCCCTTGTTATTTTATTTTTTGCAGTGTACTTTAAAAATACTCACACGCCCACTTAGTGCTTCCTCATCGATAACACCAGCGGCAGGGGGGAGCCAGTGTCACCTTCCACAAACAAGTCCTGTTGACATCCAGCTTGTAAAATAGAATTATTTCAAACGGGGTGAGCGCCAGCTGAGGGAAAAGGTGCAGATAATGCTGCCTTATCAGACAATATTAGCCAAAAAACCACACCTGCCTGTTGAAGCCCCGCGTTTGTCTGATCCACACACATTTTGTTGAGCCCTTTCCAAAACTAACAGTGCCTCTAATTGGCTGTGCGGAGCAGACAATGATGTTCAGGAAGATGAAAATAATATTGGCCCAACGAGATGAGCTTTGTGTGTAGAGGTTGTGGATTTTCTGCTCCAGCTTGGGTTGGAGTCACAAGAGTCGACCGCAGCCAGCGCTTAAATGAGATTTAATGAAGCTGTTTGGCTCAGGGCAAGGTAACCAGACACAGAGCGTGGAGGAGAGAGTGCTGCTAATGCTCACTAGAGCCTTTCCAAAAAACCAGATTGTTTTTTCCTTAAAAACAGCATGGAGATGATATAATTCCTGAATTTTTATGAGGTTTTTCCCAGGGGTCTGGAGATGGTTTCATGTGTAACGAGCACAAACTTGGGGAGAGGAAAAATGCAGAATGCTGGAAAACCCACCAAACCAGAGAGCCATTATAAGGAAAAAAATTATGGGGAGGGTAAACGCTTGGAAAAAGAGAGGGGAGAAGTGGTGGCATCCCAGATTTGCAAACCTCATTAAATATATTTCAGCCAAGGAGCCAAGAGTTGAGGGTTGGTGCTGTGGTATTTCACTGCGCCAGAGTCGTGCCCTGGATGCCACTTTACCTTCAGAAAATACTTAAAAAATGCTCTGTTTGCTGAGGTCCCAGCCAGAGCAGGACTGTGTGGACCTGAGTCTGATTTCTTCAGTTTTCCCTGCTCTCATCCATTCCCTCCATTGCTAAATCCCCCTGGAAATTCCTCTGAGTTCATCGGTGAGAGAACAAAGGCTCTGCCTGCCAAGGCAACGCTTGGCAGACAGCAAAATATCTCATGTATTTACTAGATGAAACATCTGGATTATTGTCCCAGCGTTCAGTAGAGTTCTCCACTCGTGGAGCAGCGTTAGTTGGACACAGGGATTAGGATTTAACAGGATCAAAGTCTCGTAAATGGGAATGAGAACAGCTCGACAACAGCGAGACCTCAAATCCAGAAGAGCTCTGCTCCAACAACCAGGGCTGTTTGTATCTGCGAGGATTCCATCTTGCATGGATTTGCATCCCTGAAATTTTGCCCTCTAAAATTAATCTTAACCACCAAAAATTGGCCTGGCTCGGGCTCCGAGTGTGGTTGAACCACCGGCTCCCATCCCTGACGCGATAAATTTGCCAAGGCTGTCTCGAAATTTGGACACCGTTCATTAAAAAGTCAATCCAGTTTAGCTTGAAAGATTCCATCTCACAAATAAATAGAAATTAAAAAAATGCTTTGTCCCAGGCCTCCAAAGTCTGCTTCTTCTCTTATTTTCTATCATTCCCTTCTTTCCCCCCGCCTCCCCATTTTTATTTTAATCAGCAATTTTCATCAGTGAAATTCATTGCTTTGGGCTTGGCTTTTTCGAACCACACACATTTCGAAGAGTCACTTGCCAAGGAACATCTGTAAAAGTATTTCTAGATGTTTGGAATTTCCTAGCAGTAGTAGGGAAGTTTGGTTTGTTTGAATCTTTCACTCAGCAGGAGGAAAATTCAGCTCAACATGTTTATGAGTATAAAAGCCATCTGCTTGATAGGGATCCTGGAAGAGGACTGAAGGTCTGACTCTGAGATGATGAAGTGAAGAAGAAAGGTTTCTGTTTCCTGTTGCTGAGAATTAATTATGCTGTTAATAGTGTGTTAGAAGAAGTAGGAGTGCTTTATGTTATTACTTAAGCCCAAAGAAATAAATAGGACTTTAATGAAAAGCTTTCCTGAAGAAAAATCCGCCATAACTTTTTAAAGAGCTGGTCACGTACCCAAAAACATTTATGTGCTGGGATGCTTCTCCCTAAATGTGGTCTGGCAAGGTTTTTTTTTCCCCTCCTCCTTTTCCATTTCTTTGTGGATAAAATATTGGTATTTTTAAGGAAAGTCACTTCCTTATGTGCCAGATCATCACCTACAGCTTGGATTTAAATTGTCACATCAAGACACTCGATGTCACCTTGTTCTTTGCTGCATTTCTGATAACTGGTGATGCTTTGTGGCTTCCCTGGGATGCCCAGAGGAAGGAGGGCTGGGAAATCAGATTCAGCCTCTCATTGGAAGTGGAAATTAGAGAAATGGGAGATTTCTCACCAGAGCTGATAAAATAATTCAGCAAAAATACCCCACATCCAGATCACGGGTCAGAGCTGGGCTGTCTTTGGAGGAATTAAAATCTCTCTGCTCTTTGTAACAGGAACCAAGGGAGGTGAGGCTGAATTTTACCACTGGAACTGGATTTTTTCCTCCCTCCCTAAAATATTTAGATAATCCAGGTCAAAAGGTATTTACCACAAAGTGATTTTCTGATACTTTACAGTAAAAAAACTCCTCAGCCACAAATGAGTGATTAAAGGTTATTGTGAATGAAATTATTATGAACAAAACATGAAATCGGGTGGTTAAACTGAATTGTGTAACTTTAAATTCATCAGGAATTATTTATTAGCCAGTGTTAAGGAAGCAGATGCTCAAAACCAACTAAATAGTGAAAAAGAATTTAAAATATATAATTTTGGCTGCAATTGGTGCTTTTTGGGGTTTGATGGGGGTTTGTGTTTTTTATTTTCTGTGGACGTGGGTTTGTGGCAGACTTGGCAGTGTTGTGTTCAGGGTTGGACTCAATGATCTTAAAGATCTTTTCCAACCTAAACGATCCTGTCAACCCTTGTCCGTGGGTTTGAAATCCACCAGGAAAGCCCAGCCTGAGGCAGCCACTGATCAGGGATGGAAAAATATGGAAAATCTCCCTGGTTCACAGGATATCTGCAAACAAACCCCTCGCAGAGCTCCCGCGCAGCGGATCCGTGGGGGGAAACCAGTGCAGAAACTTCCTGCCCTTTCCCCCTCTCCCTTCTTATTCCCAGCCTGGACTCTCTCCAGCTGCAGAACCCCTCTTTTAAAATTCAAATTCTCGTGGCACAAAGCTGAATAAATACCGCGGATGGAGAAGGTGGGCAGCGGAGCTCCGGCACACACTGGCTTTGTCCCTGCTGGCTTGGGGACCAAGCTGGGGGGATTTTGGAGGGCTGCCAGCAGGGCAGGATGCCACCAGTATTTTCTTTAGTGCCTTGTAAAGCCCAGGTGAGCCCTGACAGCGTCCGTGTGGACACTCAGGGCTTTGTGCGTGTGAGCTGTTTGGAGCGTGTGGAGCGCCGAGCCTCCTGTCACGGCCAGGAGGATTTGGGTGTACGAAGAAAAATACAGCTGAGCTAACAGAGCTTTGAAAAGAGGCTGACTTGGGTGCCTGATAGCCCCTGAGCAGGCCTTGCTTGTCAACATTGCCAGCCCGAATCTCTGAAATCTAGGCCTTCAACCTGAATATCCAAGGAGAGCCAAAATAACACATTATGAGCGTTAATGCAGTTGAAAGCAAAACCGCATGTTTTCCAAAGGGTTTAAAAGCTCATTTGAAGTAGGGCAAAGGGTCAGAAAAGAAGGAGTCCCATTTATGGAGCTCTGGCAAGTGTTTCCAAATGAAGAAGCCCCACTTAGAACATGTACACTTCATTAGATCACTGCTGCCCTTGTCACTGGCAGGATGAGAGGAGATGCTCGCCCTTGCTCAGAGCTGCAAACTCCAAAAGTTTCCTGACATCCCCCTGAAAAACGAGAATGAAACAGCTCTTTGTTAGGAGGGAGTGGAAAGAGCATAAACCCATGATGTTGGTTTTTAAAAATTATTTTCAAAGGTTTTTTTTAATGCTTAGGCAATAGGAAAAAAACCCAAGCTGGGCATTTTTTATGGTGCTGAGTAATTTCTGGTGTTGTGGTGTGCTGGGGGCTCAGCACCTCCCAAGGCAGAACATGATGAGCCAGGATGGGGCTGTGGGATGGAGAAAGGAGTGGGGCTCCCTCCTGCCCCTTGCTCCTCCAGCTCTTTATCCCCCTCCCACACTTTCTGCTCATGCTTTTGCTTTGGCATTTGCCTCTTTGCTCTCTTTCGTTTCCGCTCTGCTCTCCAAGAAGTGATGTCTTTTATAAACACTCAGAGATCTGTTCCTGGCTCTCTCTGGCCACCCAAATCACCCTCCTGTTACCCACAGCCCCTGATCCTTTCTGTGCTGTCCCAATTCAGGAATGAGGGACAGGCAGGATGCTCCATGCCCTGCACACCAATCAAAGTCTGAAACCACCAGAGGATGCCTGGAGCAAAATTCCTTGGCTCTGGAGACTCCATGAAGCTGTAAAGATGTGATGGAGAGAAGCTGTCAGGCTACCTGCTTCACAGGATCACTGCAGGTTCCCTGCCAGCACACCTGCCTTGTAAAAACCCAGCAGGAACCACCAGGGTTTGGCCCCTCAGGGACTGGTTTCCAGTAAGTGCAGCCTTGTTTCTTGGTCCCATTTTAAAGAGCTGCAAAATTTCCTCAGCGCTCAGAGTGAATCCTGCCCATCACACCATGCCAGGCTTGCAAAAAACACGGGGCACTAAATGTAAAGTACTCACAGCAGGTTTGTCTGCTTTTTCTCTGGGGAATATTTTTTTTTGGCGGAAAAAAAAAGGTGTTTCTGTTAAAAAGAAACACATCCCTGGTCCACAGGCTGGAGCTGAGAGCAAAGGGAACATTTTTGTCTGAGGTTCCAGTTAAATCACTGGCAGGACATCACTGCTTTTGGAGCACTTGAACTCGGATCCAACACAAATCCATAAAAAGCTGTTAAGTTGTGATGAAGGGGAGCCCTGGTGGTAATGAGTTTACTCCAGGCCTTGAGGGCAAGCTGCAGCCTCCTGCAGGGCCAGGACTCTGCTGTTCCACACAGGTATTGCTGTGATGTCCTGTCCCTGCTGGACCTTCCCCTGGCCAGGAATCAGATCAGGAGCAGATCAGGAGTGAGCTGAGCTGTTGATCTATGTCTCCAGCACAACTTCCAGCTCTGTCAGAGCCTGGAAAGGGCCCTTGGCTGGAGCAGCAGCTGGGGCTGGTGGTTTTATGGGGAGGAATAGGATTAAAAGGTGAGAGAACTGGAGGGACAGAGCATGTTGTGGATCAAAGCTCGCCCAGGCACCAAGCAGAGCTTTAGGTGTGTCCCTCAGATCAAACAGGATTTCATTCCCTTCAACACAGGCACGGGAGAGAGGAGAAGATGAGCCTAAATAACCTCAAACTGAACAGTTTCAATAAATCCAGACACATGGGGAGAACCCACAGCGACCAGCAGCTGCAGAACATCCCAAAAGCCATCCCCAAAACCATCCCCAAACCCCAAATACCCATGAGGAAAAGAGAGAGCCCTTTTCTCTGGGGCTGTGAGCGGTGTGGGACCCTCTGGAGATCCCAGGCACTCGGGGTGCCAATGCTGGGAGATTTTGGTCCAGGGAGGGAGGTGACATTCCCTGTACACCATGGAGAACCTTGGCCTCCTAATCCAGCTTCCCTGCTCTGGGCACCCCACGGATGCTGGAGTGGCTCGTGCCATTTGATCCCTTCATTCTGCAAATCAGCCCCAGCACAGGGATTGTGTTAAATCGCAGCGTGGGATTGATTTCATCCCAGTATGGCATTGATTTCATCCCAGTATGGCATTGATTTAAATTTGCGCTCTGCTGCAGAAGCAGCTCTGAATCTGGGGACATTTTTGGGGATTTATGGCTTCAGGAAGGATAAAGCAGCAGGACAAGTCACAGGTTGCATCCTGCAGAGCAGTACAGGGGGATGGCTGAGATGTTCCAGATTTGTTTATACAGAAAAGGGAGAAGTGGCAGATTTGGCAGATTTTGGGTTGGTAAGAGTGACAGTGAAAGCTGGAGGAATCCAGAGTTGTGTTTCCCTGCACCTTTTCCTAAAAGGCAGGATTCTTGCAGCAGCAAGATCTTCTCTGTGTCCATATTTCCCTTTTCCTGTGGAAATCAGAATGGTTTGAGGGTCTTTGCATCTGAGAGTCTAAATTAAATATTGACAAAGAGGTTTCATGTGAGCTTGAGTGTTTTTAAAAAATCTAAATGAATCCCACAGGGTGAGTTGAGGGCTCCAAAGCAGATTCCAAGAGAATAAAAGATGTGTGAGTTAGAGGCATAGGAAAAGTCTCAAATGGCAGATGAGTCAGCAAAAACCAGAGACCCAGAAGATGCAGAAATAATATTAGGGATATTAAAAAACTGGAAGTAGAGATCATTTTCCTGTACTAAAGTAAGGAAAGAAAGTTTATCTAATATTCCCCAAATTACTCTTCTCCAAATATTTGTTGGTTGATTTGCTTTTCCCTTCCAAAGCCTCAACAGCCTGATTTTATTTTCCTGGCTGTGTGGAGAACCAGGAACAGCAGCAATCTGGATTGCAACGTGAAATCCTATGGCTGGCTGGAAAACCTATACCTGCTGTTGAAGGGACACGAGCATCAATTTTTATTAGAGCTTTATTTGCTACTTTTAAGCGATGAAAAAAGTCTGCTACAAAGTGAAAACACATGTCCCATAAAAATTATTGATGTGCACAGATAATGCTGAATATCCCTTGGGTACCCAGGGGATGGAAAGAGTCAGAAAGTCATTAGTAGGGAAGGACAAAATAATTATAAAACATGTTGCTTTAGACAAATTGTAGCTGAGACTTTTCAGTTCAATTTTGCCAGGCTGAATTTCAATTTATCCTTCTGTAACTCACTGCAGGTTTAAAGGAGGGAAACTGGAATAGTTAAATCATGTGTATATATATTTTGTTTTATATGGTTCATTTGTGTGAATAGATTAGGAAAGTGCAACATGTGAAATTCAGTAAATAGTTACAGCTCTTTCAAGTAGTGAGAGCAGAGAATTGATGCAAAGGTGAATTAATTGTATTCCCACATCTTTATCTCTCCATAGTATCAAAAATGGGAAAACAGCATTTGCAATGTTGTGGTTGCAAAATTGGAGAGCAGCAGACTTTTCTTCTGATTAAGAATGACCATGTTTAAGTACAAATTCTTATAAAAAATATAGCAAAGCAGTTTTTGGTCCTTTCTGCACTTTGCCACAGAGAAGATCAGCAATGCCAAGGACTTGTGTGGTTTTGATTAACTTTTCCTGCTCATTCCTCTTGTTAGAGTTCATTTTGAGGTTTGACTGATCCTCCTGTGCCTCTGTTTTGGTGCTAGGGTGGCTTGGGAAGCCTTTTATTGGGATCTGCTGCTGATGGAGGGTGGGACCTTATTGCAGAGAGGAGGGATTGATTTTATCCAGCAGCCCAGGGACAGCCAGTGGAGCAGGGGGTACAAATACAACTCAAACATCTCAGTATCAGCTCCAAGCTCAGTGCAAAATGCTTTAAAGAATTTTTCTTTCTCCTCCTTGACCCCTTGAATTATGACAGCTTTGTGACGGTTTTTGTGCTACTGTATTTTAATATTTTTCCTGACAATGACATCTTCTCCTCATGAAAGGTGGGTCAGGGAGTGAATCTAATAACAAAATTGTGGAACCCTAAGGAGCTGAAACCTGCCCTTGGCTTTTCAGGAAACAGAGGTCTTTCAGAAATACCAGAGAAATGAGATTCTATTTTTCCAAGGCATCAATTTTTTAAAATTTTTTTTAAAGCAACCTAAAATGTGGATAATCATATTATGGGCAATCAGGGTGCTATTCAGCTCCTATATCAAACAGGCAGGTCATTAGCACAGCAGGCTAATTGCTGGAGCTTTCCTTGACCTGGCACTCCAACATTAAGGCTCTGGGTGGCCAAACAATTTCCATCATTTCTCCAGGAGAGCCGAGAAAATCGAGGGCTGTGATTGCTGTGGTAATTTTCCTTTCAGAACAGATTGCCTGATTTGACATTTTAAGTACAGTGTCTCGGAGCTGCCAGGCAGAGGAACCTTCCAGAGGCAGTGCTGGGAGCTCAGCCCTGGCTCTGCCACCCTCCTATGCCAGGGGAGGCTCCTCCTGGTGAGAACTGTCCTAGGTTACAATGTAAAGATGTGCCCAAAGGTATGTGTTCAACCACCATCTCCATGAACTGTTAAAAACAGGAGGGGCAGTGTTTTCCTTGTCTCCT
>VRYO01000704.1:2748727-2758852 GCA_009812075.1 Sialia sialis
AGCAGCCACCTGTTCCCCAAACCAGGACAGGGACGTGGTCTTGTCCAACCTGGACATTCCAGGGGCAGCCAGAGCTGCTCTAGGCCTCAGCACCTGCACAGGGAAAAATTCCTTCTGATTATTGCATTTAAATTGACCTTCCTTCAGCTTTGGAGGTTGTTGAGGTGATTGGTTTTTGTAACATGCAGTATTTATAAGATGCTTTGGAATAGCAGGGGGGAAACCAGGCACCTGAGACATCCCAGGGTCTTTGGACACATCCAGAACATCAGGAATCTACATTTCATCAACCTGGGAGGTGACAGATTTTTCATGCAATTGGGAAATTTGGTAATAATATTTAAATTTGTTTTCTTGTAAGAAAAACCATCACACAGAATTGCATCTCCCTTTTGCCATTTCACTTGTGATACTGTAGCACCACAGAAATGCTGTCTGTGTAAAAGGAGTGAAGAATGAAGAATTTAAGCACTGAAAATGGAGGAATTTATCCTGATGCTGGAACTCCTGCAAGTTGTGAATAATTTGGAGGAATTAACTCAGCAGAATACATTTTTTTGTAGAAATTAGGCCATATGTTTATCTCTTTAGCTGGCTATAAACCACACACAAATAATTGATTTCTCAAAATCCCCTTTCCTTCCAGCTGGACACTCAGTTGGTTCTGCACATCATGACAGGAAGAATTGGAAGGAAAATCAACTGTGGACAAAACTGGCTGAAAATCGGGAGGGAGCTGTTCTCTTGGGCAGGAGAAATGCCAGGAAAGGAAAAGGAGAAGAATTGTGCAAGAGAGACAGGCTGCACACAGTAGTCCTAGTGTTTGCACTGGTTAAACCCCTTTTATCTCACATTCATAAACACAGGCTCTCTATATGATATAAACCACATTTAGCTGTCATTGAAAGGCTGTGATTTATGGAACAGGGCTGTCCCTAAGAGGGTAACAACACTTGGTGCTTATTTTGGCAGGTGCACTAATTCAAACTGCTGAGCAGCTCAAAGAACAGCTCATGCTAATGACAAAAGGTTAATGATTTTCATTTCTTTTCCTCTCTCTCTTTTTTTTTTTTTTTAATATATTGGAAATATTTGTTCAGTTTAGGCACCACTTCATATGTGGCTCCAGCTCCAGCTAAGCAGATGTCAGCTCACTTTACATTTGGCAAAAGCAGCATTTGAAGAAAATATTATTTCAGTTTCAAACATGACTAAATAGCCATCAGCATTGCTGGGCTAATAAAGAGACATCCACAGACCTTTGCCTTTCCTACATTTAACAGGTGAGAAATGCTGATCTATTTCCTTAATAAATAAGAATTGGCATATCCAGTAGGAAAATCAGCATCAATATATTTATTTTTCTGTTTATCTATCAGTTCTTTTTGCAATTTCTCCATGTTTAATATTCTTGTTACGTGAAGCTTCTTCTGGCCTGTCTGCAACATCTTAAATGAACACTGCTCCTTGGTAGCTCTCCAAGTTATTCCATTATCTGTTTGATAAGTGTTTGTGGTCTTGTTTAGCAGATAAAAAGTCATCAGGCAAACCTGGTTTTCTTCCAGCATGCATCAAACCCCAGGATAAAAAAAATTGGCAGGGACACCTTCCACTGTTCCAGGGTGCTCCAAGCCCTGTCCAGCCTGGCCTTGGACACTTCCAGGGATGGGAAAGACGAGGAGCCAAGCTCATGGCCAGAGTGTCAGTAATTACAGTAATTTCACGTGTATAAGGCGCACCTTCTTGACAGAAATTTTGATGCAAACCTGGAAGTGCGTCTTATACTCTGGTGCGCCTTATATATGGACAGAGTTCGGAAAATTGCCAACCTGGAAGTGTGAGCCTTGAAAACCGTGGTAGCCGGTGCCGGGGGCAGGCAGGAGCGCTGGGGCCTGCGGCACAGGGAGGGCGCCTGGGGCTGCATTTAAAGGTTGCAGTGATCTGTGAAAAATGTTTGCAAATTGAGCACCTGCCAGTAAACCCTGCGATGATGCCATTCCATTACTAATTCATTACTTTGTTACGCGTGGATCCTCTCTGCAAAAAAAAAAAAAAGTGCGCTTTATAGTCCGGTGCACCTTATATATGGACAAAGTTCGGAAATTTGCCAACCCAGAAGTGTGAGCTGAGCCAAGCTGAGACAGGAGGGGTTGCCGGGAACCGGATCCTCGCTTTAAGACAAAAAAAAAAAAAGAAAAAAAAAGAGTGTGCCTTATACGCTGGTGCATCTTATATATTGCAAAGTACAGGGACTTGCCGGTAACACAGAGGTGCGCCTTATACTCCAGTGCGCCTTATAGGCGTGAAATTACTGTGATTAAATCACATGTCCCTGCAGGTTCCTTGAGATGTTGATCATCTCTCACCTTCTGCCTTATCGTGCTGCTGGTCAACATCAAACCCCTCCCTTTGCCCAGGGAGCAAAGAGGTGTAAGAGAAAATCCTGCACTGGGAAAATAACAAACCCCAGAGATCTGAAACATTTCTGAGAGCTTCAGAGGACAGATCCTCCAGGATGCAAAGCTTTGTTGTCACTTCAGAGAAGTCCTGAGCACAACAAGGCCACTCAGCTCATGTGCAGCAGAACCAAAAGCAGCAGAAAAGTCCAACAAAAACAACGAAGCAGCACAAGGCTGGCCAGCAATGAAAAGTAGGTCATTGTGAATGCATCCAAGAGCTGTATCTGCACCAGGAACTGGGCAGCAGCCAGAGAGACATTTGTCAAATTAATCATGGAGGATCAGGTGCCCGTCCCCTCCCTGTCCCCTCCTCTTTAACCTTGGTCTCCAATGCAGGTTTGAGGGAAATTCCTAATAAGTGTGATTTTTCCTGGATAGTCCAAATTCATTATTACTATTATTATTATTATTATTATTGTAATTATTTTCTGAGCCACAGCCTTGCTCACAGTGCAGGTCACACACATTGCTCAGCCAAACAATCCCTGATACAGGGAAGGGAACTGGTCCCACCACTGACTCCTGGCTCTGGATGCAGCCTGACACGTGCAGAACTGCTCAAGGTCCAGCTGTGGCCCCAGCTGGATGTGCTGAGGACCAGCAGAGCATCAGGATGGTTGCTCACATCACAAACCCAACCTATCCCAGGACTGGATTAAAGCTGCAAAGCTCCACAGCCCATTCCAGTGGGAAGTGGTTGATAGCAGGAGAATTCTCCCCTGGAAAAATGGGGTTAGGTGATCCCTTTGTAATGCTCTCTGTATCTAAAGTGGCCACATTAGGAAAAGCAGAAAAGTGAACAAAAAGCCCCTGAGCTTTCAGGAGTAGCTGTTCAGAGCTCTCAAGTCCATCAGCTATTTGCTAGGAAGGGAAGAAGGAAACCTGGAAAGCATTAGGAGCAGAAAGACCACCAGACATGAAAAATGGTATTTTTAATGCTGAACTTATCAGCAGAAGAGGTTCTCAAACTTTACAAGCAGAGTTTCAACAGTAACACCACAGCAGGATTTGACAGGTAAAATGTGTGCAAATTGGACATATTTTTTTCCCCGCCGTTGGTCAATATTTCCCTGCCACCAAAGTCAAGAGTTATTTTGGCTTGGCACCAATTTTCTTTTCTGAAGGACTCCTCTCTGCAAAAGATGAGTAAATGATAAAATATGTGAGAGGATGACTAAAGCACTGGGTAAAAAAATAGATTTTGGGCATGGGGTGAAATATCTGGTAGTGCCTAGGAGAGAAAAAGACAGGCTGAGCATTTCAGTGAAGAGCAAAGAGAGGGATGGAAACCTGGATGTTGGAAGTGAGGCTTGGTCCAGGAATCCAAACCCATAAAACACATTAGTTCTGGGGTGAAAGTAGTAAAGAGTCTACTCCAGGTTAGCCAAATATCTGTGGCTTCAATAGAAGCCTTTAGGAAAATATGCAACCACTAAACCATTTTTACTCAGCCTCCTCCAAACACAAAATATTCCTTTAGCTGTTTGAGGCTGGCTTTTCCCTCCCAACCCTCCTGACCTGCCTCACAGGGCTGAGTCAGGAGCAAAACTGGGAGTAATGAAAAATCACCATCTGCTTTTGTCACCCCTCTGACCCTGGTACCAGTTGTTCCTCACTGGCCACATTTCTTCCAGCTTGTCCATGCAGAGAAGAAAAGCTGTGACATTGAATTCACTCTGTGTTAATAATTTATTTTTTAAAAAAATGTTATTTTCAGGGAGCTTTCTGCACTGAAAATCCTGGAGTGTTGGTTGTGTCTTTGAAGGGAAGACACATCACTAAGTCACTGTAACTAATAATGGGGATATTGAAGGAGAGCAGAATTTACTGGAGCACTGGGATTACTTTTGTAAAAGCAATAATGCCTCATTTGTTCTTATGACAGAGCTTTACAACAGCTACACAGGCCAGTCTTTAACATCCATCAACATTACTGTCTGGATTGTATTATCTAGGAAATCCCAGAGTCACTAGCCTACAGGTTGAATTAGCTGCAAATTCATTTCAGATTAGAATCCCTTTTGTAAATGCTGCAGTCACTCAGGCAATACCTCAGAGAAACCAGGGGGATGTTATTGAATTTTGTGTTAATAATTCTTTCCCAGCCCTTTTATTTTTTTGGGAACTACTGCTTCTTGAAAGGCATTAAGGCATTAAGCTGACTTTAAAATAACAGCAGCAAATAGTTAAAAAAAAAAAAAAAAAATCTCCTTTTATGTCCTTGCTGCGAGAATTAAACCTTTCAAATGCAGTTTATAGAGTATCTGTCTCTCATTCCAAGTGTTTCAAAAATATGGCAGCAGAGAGGCCCAGAGCAAATCATTCAAAAACTCCTTCCCATTTTTTGGCATGTTTTGTCCAGATACCTTCTCTATACCTTGAGCAGAATTTATCTCAGAATTCTTGGAGCAACTCAGCTCCTCTTCCCTCTGCAGGGTGGGAAGATCTCA
The DNA here is from genome assembly GCA_009812075.1 of Sialia sialis. Classification (NCBI taxonomy): domain Eukaryota; kingdom Metazoa; phylum Chordata; class Aves; order Passeriformes; family Turdidae; genus Sialia; species Sialia sialis. The sequence goes on from VRYO01000704.1 coordinate 2,753,637, forward strand.
GGAGGCTGAGATGGACTTCTCCCTTCTTGGTTCTTTGTTCCATGAAATGTTTTTTGGAGAATCTGGGTTTTTTAGACAGTGCTGCAGCACAAAGGGGAATTGAACCAGAAATAAGAGCATTACTGTCATATTTTCTGATGGAAATTGAGGCCAGGATTGCTGACCAGAGCTGGATTTCACCTGGGGTGCATTTGGGTCTCTCCTGGATTTTTTTTTTTTTTTTTCCAAGTGGTATTCCAGCAAGGAATCCTGCAGGCAGGAAAGAGTGTCTTTGACTTGAGCATGTTTGAAGAAAATGGAGTTTGAACTCCAAACCACAAATATTCACAACAGAATCCTTATTTGAGCATTACATGGAGCCAACCATGGGGCAGAGCTGCCACCACACGACTGCTCAAATGTCACATGCAGCTCGTGGGTTTTGAGTTGGGACTGCTGAATTCCTCCCAGGAAATCCTCAGGCCAAGGTATTTTTTTGGCTAATAAGGCTGAAAAATGGATTTATCTGAAAATTCAGCTATCACTGACATTACTCATACAAATTTTTGCATCTTGTTATGGAAATAATGGGAAAATCCAAATGAAGGAGAAGATCTCTGCCCCTGAAGCTCTTCCTAAAGGATCCTTTTCATGCCAGGGAGTTGGAGCTTGGTTTCAATGCCCCATTAAAATCTGTGTTGATGATATTGAGGATATTTTCATCCTGGTTCTTTAATTTTCTAACTTACGTTATTTTTTTTAATGTAAAGTGTACTGCTGCCCTCAGAGAAAGAAAAGGGGAAAATCTCCTCTGTATTTCCAGTGTAATTAAAGATGATTTTGTGTTCTGAAAGAAGAAATAGATATTTTCTGTGGCAGAAACTATCAAAGCATCTGTTTCACCTGAAACGTGCAGCCTGTTCCCTCCAGGGCTCCAGGACATCATGAATACCTGAGGGTGATGTGGACTTCACTGATATAATTTTTGGAAGTATCCAAGGTGAGGTTGGATAAGCCTTGGAGCAACTTGGGGTAGTGAAAGGTGTCCCTATGGCAGAGGGTGGAATGAGATGAGCTTTAATGTCCTTTCCAAACCAAACCATTCTGTGGTGATTTTATGATTTTTCTAAGTGAGGTGAATTACAGTAATTTCATGAATATAAGGTGCACTGGACTATAAGGCACACATTTTTTTTTGCAGTGAGGATCCGCGCACAACAAAGTAACGAATTAGTAACGGAATGGCGCCATCGCAGGGTTTACTGGTAGGTGCTCAATTTGCAAACATTTTTCACGGATCGGCGCAGCCTTTAAACGCAGCCCCAGGTGCCCTCCCCGTGCTGCGGGCCCCGGCACTCCCACCCGCCCCCGGTGCCAGCTGCTGTGGCTCTCGCGGCTCGGTGGCAATCGCGGCTCACACTTCCAGGTCGGCAAATTTCCAAACTTTTTCCATATATAAGGCACACCAGATTATAAGGCGCACTTCTGGGTTTCGATCAAAATTTTAGTCAAAAGGGTGCACCTTAAATTCGTGAAATAATTGTAATTTATTAATTCTCAGAGCAGGTTTTTGCCTGGGATTGAAGACAAAGCTGCAGTTTTCCTTGCCTGAGGAGTGATGGCTCCCTGATTCATTAAGTGCCGGTTTCAAGAGGAGCACCCTGTTTTCTGGGCACCATAAAGCCCCAATTCCTACCCCAGCCAGGTCCCTGTGGCTGCCACCCCCTCCCCAGGCACACACAGAGAAATAATGACTATTTTAGCCTGTCATTCTCTGCAGCCACCCCCTCACCTCTGTTCACCAGGGTCTTTACATAACCTGACCTCCAGAAGCCAATTACATCTGTTTTCTTTGTGCTCATGTGTTTCTGGTATTGACACCAACTTCGCTTTCAACAAAGGGTGGGTTCCCATGAACTCAGCCCTTTATTACCAGCTGCTTCTTATTAGAGATTACCCAATAAAAAAGGAGTTATACAGTCAGCAGTGTGTTCCTACATGTAGCACTTTTCCATGTGTTTCAATTTACCAATCGACCAATAAAGCCCTGCCCTCCAATGAACTGCATTCCATACCTCACATTTTTTGCTTATTTTGATAAATGTAGCTTTTCATAGATAAAAAGGGCAAGAATCTGGCTAACACTGTCTACTGTTAGCTGGAACGTTGATGTTGGGTGGATGAATTGGGGAATGCTACTTGATCTTTTCTCTGACAGCTTATTATGCCTCGGTTCCTGGGCTTCTAAAATTTCTCTAGCAGAGCTCCCTGTCACTGTGTTAGTTAAAACTTGTCAAAAAATTATCAAACCAAATTTCAGGCTTGTTTTACTTATTTCTTTCAGCACCAAGCAGGTTTTGAAAGGCTACACTCTCAGTGCTGCTATTGCAGGGGTTTCTGAGAGCTAAAATTCCTTATCCAGCATTATGTGTGGGATTAAAGGGCTCAAAGTCGAAAATGGAAGCCCATAAAATGGGTCATTTCTAGTGCAAACTGTTGGGAGGGAAATACAGAAAGCAAACAGCAACTGGATGGATTCCTCAAGGAGGGAATTTGGAAAATTGCTCTTTGCCATTGCCCTTCTCTCCCAAAAAAACCTTCCACATATTTAATGTGAAGCACTTCAGAAGTTGCACTGGAGGCGGTAAAAAGGTTAAAAATGAGCCCACACATTCCTTAATTTTCATCTTTTCCCAGGTTATGTCTGTGGCGTCAGGGGAGGAAGATCATGATTCTCACTGGGGCACAAACCCAGCACCACCAGGAATGAGCTGCCCTCCAAAGGCAGGGGATGGGCACTTGGTGCAACAAGGCTGAAGAGAAACTCTCAGAGTTTTATTTAGAAATTTATATTTCAGCAAATTATTTTGTTATTATTTTCATTAAAATGCACCCCACTTGTGTGAGGCTGTGGTCCATGAAGGACTGACCTGGTCTCCTGCCTGCAAAGCAATCCAGGTGAGGTGAAATGATATTAAACCTTTAATTCTCCTAGATCGACCTTCCCTTTGACTTCTGAACTTGGATTGGTTATCACTTTGCAGCAGGAGAATGAATATACAGTAAATCTCTCCATTAAACCACGCTGCTGAGGAGGGAACTTTATTGTTTGAAGATGTTCAAAGTAGGTTGAAAAACTCTTTATAAGAGCAGGCACGAACTCCTGAAAGCCCCCTGAGGTATAAATGTGCTCACTCTGACTCCTTCCCCACCTTTTCCCATCCCAGGCAGGGGAAGTTCAGCTGGAGGAGGTCACAATGCAGAAAGTCACGGAGAGTTCATCAGTGAGATGTGGAAACCTGACCTTGATGCCACACAGATATCAGCAAACCTGGGATTTTCCAGGATGTCTCAAAGGCGTCTTAATTCTGTCAGACTTTAACAATCCAAGGCACTACAGCACCAACAATCCCCTTTCAGGTGACAATCAAACAACAGCTACAAGCCCTCACCCAGAGCTAAAATCCTAAAGACCTAAATATATTCTGATGCCTGGAACTTTTCCTTTTCCTTCTCCTCTGGATAATTTTAGGGGAAAAAATTCAGTCCCATCGGAGTTGAGGACAAAACTTTGACTTCCAAGGAGCCTCATGGAAAGGTGAAGATTTATCTCCCTGTAGATATTCCATATAAATCACTGAATAAACTCTATTTCCAGAATGAGAGAGTTTGGGCTCTGCCTAAAGCACACCCTTGAAGTGTCAGCCTTGAAGGTGAGATTCCTTTGCCTTCTCCCAAGGCACAAAATGCTTTTTCTGGGTGTTTGTCCCAAGGGAACACAGCCTGGTTCCCAGCAGTGACAATGACAAATTCCGAGGTCCTGGAAGGGCACAGCAGAGCACAAACCTGCTGCAGCTTTTGTGGGCACTGAGATCTGCTGCGGTTGTAGAGCCAGGTGAGATGGATCCCCCTTCCTGGAGATTTCCAGATGGAGGTGATCTTTTTGCAACCAAACTCTTCATTTGTAGTCGCAATTTGGAGAAGAAATCAGGAGTGATTTCTTTCTGTTACTCCTTCTCATGCAATCCTCAGGGGTGAATTTGCATCTCATGCCCCCAAAATCCCAAAATTCTTGCAGAATCCTCTGAACCATGTGCTTCCAGCTTCCAGAAAACATCCTGATTTCCTGAGCCACAGCTTCCCCCAACACACCAGAGGAGTTTTACTGAAGTGCAACACTTACGTGGCAAACACATTCCATTTTAATAAATACATTCCATTTAGAAATTGATTAGGTTTTACATGAAAAATAGAGAGTTCTGCAGAAGATTCATTTCCAGAAAGGGATTTTTTTTTTCTTTTTGTAAATAATTGGAATTAGATTCTGGGTTGGAGAGAAAGCTGGGATAGCTGATAACATTTTGACAATGATGAGTGAGGCTTTAGGAAATAAATACAGCCAGGATTATTGAAGTCTTTTCAGCAGCAGTGTCTCCAATTCAGTGGAATCATATGAAAAAACATTTGCCTTTTTCAAGTCACCTAATCATTCTAGAAAGCTGGCAGCAATTCAAGTGATGTACACTTAAAATGTCAGGCTAAATTATAGATTTCAGCCTTCAGAATGTGCTGTTAAGTATAATTCATTTGTGTTTTTCAATCGAAAAAAATTTGAACCTTAAGCTTCTTTCTGTATGACTGGTGTGGGTTTTGCTGTTTATGCCAAGGAAACACTGCAATAAATAAATGAAGGAAGAACAGGCGAAACAAGAGGACGTGGAGTGACCAGCACATTTCCTGGAAATCAGAAAATATGAAAGAAGGAGAAGGAATTTATGAAGCAAGAAGGGCCAAGATGAGATTTTCCCCACACTCCCTGCCCTAACAAACCCCATCACCCAGAAAGGCTCTCCCTGAGATCACTTCCATCGCACACCCTTGGCTCTTGTTTGTTGTCACTGTTATCCAACCTTGTTCATCCCCACAAAGGGAACAGAATTACATTAAATGCTTCATTTCCAACTTCAATTTATTTGGCTTTTTCTCCCAGCCATTGCAGCTCAGCTGTCCTCTCTTGGCTAGATTAAAGAGACCTTTAATAGATGTTATTTTCTCCTCAGTGAAAATACTTAATGTGTTGTAATCATGGCTCCATTTGATCTTTTTAATAAGTAAACAGACCAATTTCCCTAAGTCTGTTCCATCAGACACCTCCTACATTTTCAACAAAAGCTTTTGCAAAGGAAAGCTGATTTTTGCAAAGGATTTTTGCTCCACTTTCAACACCCATCCCAGAC
>VRYO01000704.1:2780570-2793690 GCA_009812075.1 Sialia sialis
AGATCAGGATCACTGCCCCACCCTCAACAGATGATGACAGAATAAACACCCCTGATCACATCTTGTACTGTAACACAAGATACATCCAGCTCTCCTGTGCTGCTCATGGCAGAGAGATTTAATTCCCATTCTTGCTGTTGCAGTGGTGGCTCTCAGAAGAACTCTCCATTATCACTCCTTTCCTCCACCTGGACCTTTCCCCCTCCTTTGGGAGGATGTCACACAGGGACAGGAATGCCCAACAGAGCCCTCATCAAAGGCATGTCTGGGGGACAGCAGAGGTCACCAAGATCTGTCCCCAACAGGTGGCCCCTGTGGGTGACTGCTCATCCAATTCTGGCTTGTCCAGGGCTTGGAGGTGAGGGGAACAGCTGGGATGGGGAGGTCAAACAGGAATTGGAGAAGATGTGAGAAGGAATGCGATTCCATCTCTTGCCCGTCATCAGGGTGAGGAAAAGACTCTGACAGAGCCTGGGGATGATCTCCGGAAAACTCAGGGAAGACATGAAGAGTTGGTGCAGGAGTCAAGCACTGCTTCAAGAAATTATGCATTAAAAAGTAAAACCATGCAGACATTTGCCTAAAAATATTTAGAATCATAAAAGTCCACTCTGGTTGCCCCAGGAAAAGTGCCTCGGTTGGAGTGGAAGAGGAGACAAACCTACACCTACAAAACTGATCCACATGGGAGAACAGCCAGGAAATCTCAGGAGTTCCTGATTCTAGGTATAAAGCCCCACAGGTAATCATGGACAAAATTTCCAGATAGGCATTACCACTGGATTTTTTCCACTTGTGATTAAGATGGTTGGTCTCTGTATCTTCTCTTTCCCATGTCCTTTTTTCCCCCCAAATCTGGGCATGTTCTTGCTCCTGGAGACACCAGTGCGGTCACTGGCATGCTCCAGAATGTGACTCACCACAACATCAGTCATACCCATGGCCAGATCTCTCACTGCCCAAGCTTTGAGATTATTAGAGGCCACAAATCACTCCCACAAACAGGAGCAGATCTGTACCCTGAAACTTGGGCACTGAAAAACCAGTCAGCTAAAAAAATCCTACATATATGTATACATACCTCAGGTCCCACTTCTCTTACCATTGTTTATTGTGCTATCCCACTTTTATGTAAAGAAGGAAAAAGTTCACTGGCAGTTGCTCTTTCCTCTGAACAAAAACCCTATTCTCCATTTTTAAAGCCTGCAGCTGAATAAACGAGAGAACCTGGCCTTTCTTTCCAGGCAGGGGCTGTCAATATTATATGATGCTGGAGAAACACTGGGAGAAGTGAGGCAAGGAATGAAACACCAAGATTTTCTGTTTCAAATACCAAATGTCTGCAGCCAGTGTTAGGCTGTGCCAACACACTGAGGAATGAGTGAAATGTGAAACATGATCTCCCTAAGAAGCTGCAAGACACAGAGGCTGGATTCTCAGAGCGTTGCTATTAAAAGCCCATTTGAAACTCCGGGTTCTCCTCTGGGAGGATAACAAGAGGAAAAAAAATAAAGAATTTGCTGGTAAAAAATTATATTTAATTCCATGGTAAGGCTGCCTGGGCAGAGTATCAGCAACAACAATATATTCTGGGGGGTTTCTCCCTTGTGGGGCTTTCTGCAAGATTTTTGCTGTTATTGGTTCTTGGGGCAGGGGTTGCCTTTCTCCCTTGGGTGCACGAATGGCCGAAATGCCATTAGTTGCAATAATTAATCTTTGCTTCTGTGCAGTTTGGAGAAGCAGAGGCTTTATTGAATAACCTTCTATTTAAATGTAAGCCAGATGCCGCTCTCGTAGCCACCACAAACACAAACTATTAGTTTTAGTTCAGGTCACGGCCAGTTGAGTTATTTGAACTTCTCTAAATGGTTGTGCCTCCCAGCTCTCTTGCTGGGCACCGAGTCTAAATAAGGCAGAAAATGGTCATTTTTAACCCAAACCTTAAAGCCAGCTCAGAGCTGCGTTATTAAAACCGAGTAAGGAGTAAAAATTTTCAATCCCATAGTAATAAGAATAACTTACTTTTATTAACTTCTCATGTTTTCCCTCAGCACAGGTGTTCGTGGCACGTTTGTATCCAAGGGCAGGTGGAGCCAGCCTCTGTATTACAAATATTCCCTCTGGAGCAGGAGAACATTTTTTGGGAGCTGATACCCATCCTGAGCAAAGCCCGCTCAGCTGAGGACCTGGCAGGTACCTCTCTGTACTTACACTCACTTTCCATATAGGCATTGTTTATAATCCTTATTTCTGTATTTACACTCACTTTGCACATAGGCGTTGTGAACAATCCTTTTTTCTGTATTTACACTTTTTTCTGTATTTACATTTAATCCTTATTTCTGTATTTAAACTCACTTTCCATATAAGTATTGTTTACAATCCTTATTTTTGTATTTACACTCCCTTTGCACATAAGTATTTTTTATAATCTTTATTTCTGTATTTACACTCACTTTCCATATAAGTATTGTTTATAATCCTTATTTCTGTATTTATGCTCACTTTGCACATAAGTATTTTTTATAATCCTTATTTCTGTATTTACACTCACTTTGCACATAGGCATTGTTACCTATCTTTATTTCTGTATTTACACTCACTTTGCACGTAAGTATTGTTTATAATCCTTATTTCTGTGTTTACACTCACTTTCCACATAGGAATTGTTAATAATCCTCATTTCTGACACTCACACACCCAACTCTAATTAACAAAACCACTTTTGCTGCTCAAAGAGCTGCTCCAGCCACTCTGGGTGTAGCTGGGGAAGGCTCCCAGTCTCTGCCACTCCTCTGAGAGCTCCAGCGAGAACCAAACTCAGTTTGCCCAGAGCAGCAGCTCTGATGCAGAGGAGCGGCGGGAGAAGTTTTCAGGACGATTGCTGCGCGTGGACGTGCTCTGTGATGCACAAAAAAATGTCAGGCAGCCAAGCTGAGCAACCCAGATTTAATAAAGCAGATACCTCGTGTCCTCCCTGCATGGATCTGGATGCTGTCATGTCAGGAATGACATGAGGAACTTCTTCCTGCCAGCAGTGACACAGCGTGTGAGGAGGAGCTCAAAGCAGCTCCAGTGGTTTCCAATTTCCTGGTGGATTCCAGGGAACGCCAGCAGAGTTTAACTTCTCAAGGAGATCATTAAAAGTGTTGGCAGTTGTGTCACTGCTAGTTGCTGCATCACTGTAATTGCTATTAATCAAGAGCATCTTGGAGCTGTTGTGCTCAGCTAACAGGTTCCAAATGGCTTCACACTGAAGTGAAAACAAAGATTTTTTTTTTTTCCCCCTCCTCTTTTGCACTTTATACTACATATTAAAAAATCTGCTCTCTGGATCCTGATATCAGATAATCTGGGTGTAATTAATGCCTGAGAACATTTGTTCCCTGCCTTACTTTTACAAGAAGGAAGTGTGATATTCAGATTGTTCCTGTCGGAAAGAAAATATATAAAATTTTAAAGTCAATACTTGGTGGAGCAGCAGCTATATGGGTGTGAAATTCCATGAAGGATGGTAAGAAAAAGAAGCCCAGGGGCTTTATCCCAAAAGCAGATCAAAATCCAAGTGTTCAAACAGCAACTTAATTACTGTAACCCATTACTGAGATGAAGTGATTTCATCCTTGCTGTCCCATGAAACAAGACCCCCAGCTACTGCATGGTGAGGAACAGATGGAGGGGTGTCAGGAATGATAAAAAGTCCTGTGGTATAAATGTAACAAATAGGTTTAGGGCAGGGAATGGCGCCGTGCATATCATAAAACCCTGCCAGGCTTCTCGTGTTCCGATAAATCTTGATTTTGTAAGGGGATAACTTCGGAGCCCCCCGCCTTGGGTTTCACAAGTGATTAGGTCACTGATGTATGGGGCAGGGGATGGCAGAAGGGAGGAAGGGACACCACTGGGAGGCCTTAAATGACCTCAGCTCGCTGCTCTTGGATGCAGGAGAAGAGCCCGTGGTGCAGGATTGTCATTGTTCCATTGTTCCTTTTGGGGTGGCCTCCTTCCAGGAGGAGTTGAACCGGGAACAAATCTGCTGCAGGGAGGGGACCTGTGGAGGAGCCCATCAGGAGGGTGGAGCAGCAGCTCTCATCTGCTGGTTTTCCCCAAAATCGTGCAGTTCACCTCTGAGCTGCACCAGGGGATGATCCCCAGAAAGCTCAGCAAAGACATGGAGGGTCCTCCAGTGTTGTGGTTGAACTCCAAAATTATTTTTCCATCATTCCTCAGTAGGAATAACATCTTCCCGCTTCCCTGGTGAGAGGAGATCATCCCAGTACAGCATTTGCGATCCCATTCTTTCATTTTTACATCCCACTTTCACCTCCATCATTTTTCCCATTGCATTACAAGAGTGAAACCTTTTCTCCAATTAAAAAAAAAAAAAAAAAAAAAAAAAAAAAAAAAAAAAAAAAACAAGAAAAAAAAAAAACCAAACTCAAAACCACTCCCTTGAGACAGTGATGTCTAAACAAGAGAGGCCTCCTTTTAACAAGCAAGAAAAACATCAAGATTCATTTTGGGCAGAGCACCCACCTATTCATCTTTCTTCCTGCTGCTCCTTTTAGCACTGAAAATGCCCCCAGGCTCTTGAAATCCTCAGGGTGTGTTGGCACTGCTGGGGTCAGAAACTCGATCTCGGTGCTAAAAAGACACTAACAGTTCTGGAGGGTGAAGGAGAGCTCGTTAATGATTTTAGCAGATGAACCCCAGGACGGGAGGAGGGTCAGCTGCTAAATCCCACACCACCCTACAAAAGATAACCTTTGACTTCTGCTGACTCTCTGAACTGCGCTGCCAGCAAACCCCCGAGTCCCTGTGGGACCCATAAATCCTGGGGTGCTCATATCAGAGATCCTTTACGCCGGCTGTAAAACATGAGAATCCCAGCACACCCAGCAGTTAAAAACCGTTGATGATAAACTCTGGGCTTTGTTCACCACCAGGCTGGCACTGAAATCCTTTCCTTCAGAGGGGAAAAAACTCCATCTCTGTGCTGGAATGGCAAAATAACCAAAACAACACATCTGTAGGCCAAGCTCTGCTCTCAGAGGTTCATGGGCAGCTGGGGAAGTCGATGAGGATGAGGAGGGCTCAGCTGAGGGCAGAGTTTGACCCAAACCCCCCTCAATCCATTTGTCCCTGGGACATTCTGCCCAAGGAACCCATCCCCAGCCAGGCCCGAACGTTCCTCAGGCAACGAATTCCTGCAAAATGAAAAATAAAGGCTGCAAGGAGGATGGGTTTGAGCTAGGCAAATCAAAAGATGCTGCTGTCTTTATTCTGAGGAGCAGTCCACAGAGAGCCTGGGATGGTGCTGTTTGGAAATTTGTGATTAAAATGCATTTCTCTCCCCAGAATGATGCTGGGATGCGATGCAACTGCTCAGACCAGTGGGTGCTTTCAGAGCAGTAGCACAGCCTTTCTTGGACAGGATGGGGAAAACTTCTTCAGGCTCTGCGTGGTTTTTGGTGGAAGCAGAAAAGTTTTGAGCCAGAGAGCCTCCTCTTGTTCCTGGTCTCTCTTCTCCCAAAGTGCCTTTGAGGGCTGAGCTGCTCAGCCTTCCCTGGCTTCTCTTAAATCAAACTAAAATCCCTTCCCTTTCAAACCTGCCAGCTGCCACTCTCTGGGGTTTGGTGGACAGCACACACAAAAATGCAAGGATGTTTCCATGTTCATGTCTGTGGCCAGAGGAGCTGGGAATGTGGAATCAAACCCAAAATGAGTTCAGGACCCACTGCTGTGGGAAGCTTTGGGGGCAGGCAGTTGGATTCAGCAATGAGATTCCTTCAGCCTTGAGTCTTCTGCTCACATTTGGGGTTTTACAGTCATTTAATGGAATTGAAAACAGACAAAAACACAAACCCAGATATGCACGTGGGAGAGAGATTTGTGATGGGTCATGCAAGGAATATTTCATCAATTACTCCAGGATTCCTCTCCTTCCTCTTTTAAACACATAAGAGTGAAATACTTCTGTGGAGAACAGTCCTATTCACGTTGCAGCTCTTTCATTTCACCTTTGCCAAGGAATGACACACCTACTCCACTCAAACTAATTCTTAAATGTTGAGAATAATGTTTGGCAAAGGCAAATAGGAAGTAAATTTCAGAGGTCTTGGCTGCTTTATATCATAATGTGCTTTTACAGTTACTTCTGGCCTCAGTTTCCCCAAGTTTCATGACCAGATCACCAGAGGCACTGCTCATGAAACAGCGGAAATAAAAATTTTATTCAATATTACGCTCCTCAGTAATGATGGTAATGAAGAATTCTGGTTTGTATCATATAAATATGCCAGATTCTTGTCCAAATAATATTTTCCAATAGTTTTTCTTTCCATTTTCCTGATGATTATGAACATGTGCAGCAAAATAAAATGAAGACATTGTAGAAGAAAGTAAGTCGTGAGATCAAGGGTCATGAGTATTTGCTCTTGCACTGAACCTGAAAGGAAATCTTCCATAAAGAAGTTTTTCCTGAAAGGCCAGTGGGAAGCTAACAGGAGCATTAAGATGGAAGATAGGATACCTATAAAAAGTCATGTTTCAAAAGAAGGATGTGGGAAGAAAGGAAAGGAGGGAAGGAAATGGTATTTTAAACCATGTTAAAGTAAGAAGCGGTTTTCCTAATCCTGAAAGCCTTAATTAGCCCCTTTTTAAAAGTGAAGCAAAATAAATTAATCCCCAAACATTGCATTAAATTCACCACAGTTCCTGCCCTTCTGTTTGTGTGGGTAGGAGCTTCACAAAAGGGCTCAGCAATAATAATCATAAAACAAGGACAGCAGCCCATGAGGAACAGAGTGAGTGGAGTGTGGAGCTCGGAGCAACGCTCCAAAAACAAATTAGCTGGTGTGCACAGCCCAGTGCTGAAGGACAACCCAACAATAACAAACCAGTGTGTGCAACCCAAAGCACTCTGGAGCAACCCAACAATAACAAACCAGCCTGCGTGCCTGGTGGGAGAGGAGAAATTCCACAAGGAAGTAGATTTGGGGCTGAATTTTCCAAGGGGTTATTATTATTATTATTATTAACAACAGAGAGTTAAACTATTAATGTTTAAATTAAGAATAATACCAGAAGGTATTACCAGAATAATACTCAAGCTGGCTGCCATTGGCTTTAATGAGTCTAGGAATGGGCCCAAAGAGCCCTTGAGGGATTTAGCCAACGAGGAGAACAAATTTTACCTGGAACTAATGAGCCCACCATGGCAAATGGAAATTCTGTTCATCTCTGCTGGATAATTGAACTGCTCTTTGTGGGGAGATGGAAATTGTTGCAGTCCGGGCACCGGGGCTGTGCTTGTGGGAACCTGCTCCCAGCTGGACCCAGGCTGGATCACCCAAAGCAAGGATCCTTTCCACCTCTCTGTTTTCCTACCCTGATGGAATTCCCAGGCTTGTCCTCAGATGGGACAAAAGGAGGATAAATCCTCTGTGGAGCCAGCATGCAGTAATTTCACGACTATAAGGCGCACTGGATTATAAGGCGCACTTCCGGGTTTCAATCAAAATTTTGGGCTTTAAGGTGCGCTTTATAGTTGTGAAATGACTGTAATTCATGCCTTAATGCATGTATCCCCAGGCAGAACTGCCTCACAAGCACAGCCCATCCTGTGCATTATGGTGTCAACGTGTTATGGTTCCTTTTTCAAGCCCAAATCCATCATCCTGAGCAGAGCCCTCTGTGTTAATCCTGTTCCTGAGCTGACTCCTGAGGTCCTGAGCACAGCCCTCTGTGTCAATCCTGTTCCTCAGCAAGATCTGAGTCCTCAGATCCTGAGCAGAGCCCTCTGTGTCAATCCTGTTCCTCAGCAGGATCTGACTCCTCAGGTCCTGAGCAGAGCCCTCTGTGTCAATCCTTTTCTTCAGCAGGATCTGACTCCTCAGGTCCTGAGCACAGCCCCAAGGCTCAGACACAGCCAGGCTCCTCAAACTTCACAGCTTGAGCTCCTCTCTGGCAGAGTTTCCAGCTCCCAAGCAAGCCTTGGACAGCAGACATCCCTCAGAAGGAATCCCTGGAGCACACGTGGTTGACTGGACACCAGGTGACATCCAGCCTGGATATACTTCAAGAAGAGAAGATGTCAGTTTTCCCCTTTCTGTCCCATTTTGGTGAGAGTTAGAAGTTCAGATCCCTCCCTTTCTCCAAAACCTGTCTGTAAAATAGCCCCTGTTGACATTCTGGGGAAGAGTTTGGATGGAGTCGCTCAGAGGTGCAGAAAAAGGTCCAAAATCCTCTGACTGTCCACACAACACATTCTCCACTTTTTGTCTCCTCTGACAGATTTGGGAGAACATCCCCATCCAATGTTCTGCTGCTGAGGAGGACAAGGCCAGTTCTGGATTATGAAGGCAAATATTACAGAGATTCTGTGGGAGTTTTTTGGTTTTTTCCCTTGGAAAGACATAATCCCTAATGTTGTAATCTGTGGTTTGGCTCCCACGTCCATTTTACCCAGTGATTGCTGCAGAGTGAGCCTCCATTCAGACCAGTTCAGCTGGAACCAGAATACAGATGAAGGTGTTTGGAAATTACTTTCAGTCTTCAACACTCCTGAGACCTGGCTGGGAACGTTTCTAGTAGATCAAGGAAATTAAAAGGAACATCGGGGTCACTACCAGAGGTCAGGAGAGAAAAGGAAGAGTTGACCCTGATTAATCAGAAACACGATGCTGTTAAGAAGAGAAAATATTTTGGGGTTTGGACTCCTGGCAAACAACAGCAAAATACCAACAACTACCATTGGATGGATTTTTTTTCCTTCCAACCAAACCAGAGGAAATTCCTGAACTGACAATGAACAGGAACAATGAGTGAGTCAGTACCCCCAGTGCCAGAAATTCTCTGGATTTCCTAGCCAGACTGATGTCTTTGGAAGGTCAGGGTGATACAGAGACACATTTCTACAAAACTTGGGGATTGAGGAGAAGCCAAGACACAGATAATGAAGGCAGAAATATTCCAGCTACCCATAAAACATCAGATCTTTGGAGACAGAGAAGACACACTTTCTCCCTCATTCTTTCCCAATTTTTTTCCCCTCATTTATAATATTATGTTGCTTTTAGTTTTATATGGAAGGTGCTCAGATGCTGTCTCTGATGACAACTCTGTAAAACCACCTAAAAAGAGCTGTGGGAGGATAATGCTAAGAAATCCTATTAGTATTTTAATCCTGTCTATTCTGATTCCAAGATTTTTTTTTTTTTTTAATTTTGTAGAATGGGGCCCTGGCAATACCTGACACCAGAGAGCCAGAGGTAATGTAATATAATGTAATATTGCCTTTTTTTAATATGTCTTGCTATGACACATTCTGGATCTATTCATGCTTATCTCTAATCCTCATCAACATAGCTGTGGAAAAAAAAATCACAGAAAGTAGAGATTTTCTCAAAATCACACATAAAAATAAGTTTAATCAGCACAGTTGGCATCGGGGCCCACATTTCATCCATCTGGCAGCTCGTGCTGAGTTTGGGCGGACCAGTTTCTGTTCTGCACCCAGGGATGCCACAGATCCACACTGCCACCAGCTCAGGAAGTGCCCCATAAATGATGTAAGCCCAGGAAGCGAGGCAGGAATGAGCAGCCACAGGAGAATGTGATTTTTAAATCCTGATGGGAGCCTGTTCTCTGCGCAGATATTCCTGCCATACGTTACTCATCTGTTGACTTGCTGTTAATTTAAATGCAAAACTGTGAACAATATCTCTGGGACGTTTTTTCCCCTGGTAGCTGTAAAGTCCCTGAAATCCCAGTTCCCAGCCCCAGTGTCACACTGTTAATGTTATTGCTAGGCACTCACAGGACAGATAGAAGCTCTGAAGATATCCGGATGCACCGAGCAGATACACGATGTGATATTATTACTGGCATGCTCCAGATCTCATTACTTTCAGCAAGCATCAATGGAGAAGTGACCTCCTTGCAATGTGAACACGACCAGAAACCACAGCCCCAGGCCTCTTTTTTTTTTTATTTTTTAGCAAAATCGTAATTTCCTAATCTCGCACTATGGAACCCAAACACGCAAATATGCAACAATGGATGGAAAGAGAAGAAGGCTTTGCTGTGCGAGTGTTGGATTAGGAAAGGAATGGCTGGAAAACCAAAATTGTAGCAGGAGAACATTCCAGCTGAGGGATCTGATGACACTGGAGTTGAGCTCTGCTCCTGTGGTTTGCAGTCCCAGATGGATAAGCTTGGGCTGGAACCCAACCTGTGGGATGTTTTCCCCCAGCCGCTGTTGTGCTTAGATAAAGATGAAACGGTTAACCTGGGAAAAACAAGGTTTTTATTGTCGTTATTTGTTTCTCTCCGACATTTCAAAGGCGGCGGGAGCAGAAGGCATCCTCTGGAACAGGCTGCCAGGAACTGAGAGTTGATACAGATGTATTGATTTAATCAGCCTGGGTGACACCATCTATTTATGCAAAACATCTGTGACAAAAACGTGGCACTTTGAAGGTACAGTGATATCTGCTGCTCCTGCCTGGCACGTTCAAATGTGTGATAAGGGCACACAGCCAGCTTGCAAGGGTCCATTTTGGGGTGTTATTTTTTTTTATGTATCACCTATATTTGTGTTACACAGAATTACTCACAGGCCTGGAGGTTCTAAAAACTTTTTAGTGGTAAATTTTAGATAATTAATTCAAAATTGCCACCTGACGCACCAGACTGATAAGGGCAAACAAATCAGAAAGCACAAATACTACAGGAAAAAAAAAAAAAGAGGAAATATTAAAGCATGTGTTTTCTGGTCTCTATTAGACAGAAATTAAAGAGGTTTTAATCCAAAATTTGTCTGCAAATTTGAGAGATTACATGATGGAAGACAATGTGAGATTGTCATCTCTTCAGCAACAGCATGAGAAAATATTTGGAGTTCCTACGTACACCAGCACAAGTTTACATGATAAATCAGTAGCTTGAGTGCTTCCAGAATCCTGCTGCAGATGAATGTGTTGAAACTATTGTTTCTGTTGTCTTTTTAATGCTACTGGGAAGCTTTTTGTGGTAAAGCAACAGTTATTGCCAGCTACATTATTGCAGTCCCAGTCTAACATCTGCAATTACTAGGGAGTAAACGGTTCGCATCCCATATGAAATATAAAAAAAAATGAGGAACAGATTTTGCTATTATTCTCCCTCTCTGCGAATCCTGTGACATTTTTTACTGTTTAATCGTGCCTGGGCAGTTTAAAGGTCTGGGAGCAAAGGAAGCCAAAGGGTTCATTTGCAATTAGTGGTGGCTAAACACAAAAAAAAAAAAAAAAAGAAAAAAAAAAGGAGGGGGTGGAATTTGGTGGTTCAGAAAAATTTGAGATGATAATCAGGAATCTATGGAAAATCTCTCTGGAGATCACATTTTATTGGTTGCTTTTTTGCATCCTGCTCATCCCAAGGTGCTGCTTCTCCCTGTCCATCCCTCTGGGCTCCATCCACCACCCCACTCTGCACACTTTCTCATTTTCCTCCTCACACAGAGCTGGGAGGAGATCCCACGGTAAAGATCCATCCAGCTCGCTCATTTCCTTCCTTCAAAGCTCTCCTTTAACATTTTCTTCTGCCACAGCGCCTACGAGGAACAATAAAATCCATAAAAAGTTGCATTTCCTGGCATGAGGAAATAATTTTGCCAATATTTATGAACTATATATTTATTGACTATATTTACTCAGAGAGCAAAGGGCGCCAACCATGCCAAAATTTGATTTTTTGCCCTATTTTAGGTGCTTTTAGGATGAATTCTGCTGCACAAGGTATCCAAGAGACAAGACCTTGTAATTCCTTATCCTTGTTTTGGGATGTTTTGGGATGTTTTGGGATGTTTTGGGATGTTTTGGGACTTTCAGGAGGCACACAAAGTTCTCCTGGCACAGTGTGTCCTTGAGGCAAGGCTCCACTTGTGGGGAAGCCCAAGCCAAGCAGGGTGGATTCCAGCCTTTAAAAAATATATGAAAAAAACACTTTCATGGAGCTGCCAAGATTTGTTGCTTCTGCATTTCCATGGCAACCCCTCGCCGTGATGCTGAGCCCCAAATCCATCCTGGAGACTTCCAAAAACTGCTCCAGGAGTAGCCAGTGCAGGCCTGAACACAACAGGATTTCCAAAACGCTTTCACATCTTCAAAGCACTGTGCAAACAGGAGCTAATTAAACTTTAATTAATGCCTTGACAGGTAAAAGGCTCCTTGTTTTGCTTTTAGCTGATGCTCATTCGTGGCCAGTGAAAATCATCTGAGACCCCAACCAAAACACTTTCAGGGTAAACAGACTCTGATTTGCTGCATACATTTAGCTAAGAGCTGAGTGAACACTTTTTTTGTAAATGTATTTACTTATCCTTTTTTTTTTAAAAAAATATAATTTCCTTTTTTTTCCCCCTTCCCTGCACAAAGATAAATAAATAGCAAGCTGGAACAAAATGACAGAATATATGTAAAACAGAGGGGAAAGGTTAAATACCAGAGTGAAATTGGGCATTAAAATAAAAGTCCATTCTCGGGGTGTAAACGAAGTGTCTAACCCTTTCATCAAAAGTGTTTACAGCTTATTTTTGTAATGTGAGTCTAAGTGGATAATGCAGCTCGCAGCAAGGGGCTGTGCATAAATATGGCCCTGTTTGTGATTTCAAAAATCATAACAGCCTTTGAAAAATGAAAATCCTGAGCCTTGATACAATCCATATTATTGAACTGATGCCAGCCACCTCCACGGGTTTGATTAGCTTGCAGCAGCCCAGGGATTGGGTAGAGACCTGATTTAAGAGCACAGCCTTCGTAGGGTGGAGATGAACTGACACAAACTGTGCACAGATTCAAAAAGGTGAGCAGTGCTTCCTCCTTCCCTGTGTAGCTTCAGTGGAAGTGCTCAGTCTTCAAGTTCTTTGGAGAATCAGCTCATTTAAAACCAAAGAGATGATTCCAGGATCAAGATGGGTCTGAGAAACTCAAGGTTTTCAAAGCAAAATCAGCAAGACAATGATCTGGAGACTGGAGACCTGAGCTCTCATCTGCCTACCTGCTTTTTTTTTTTTTTTAATCCAACATGTCAGTGGATTTTTATTATTTAAAAATACAGTAATTGCATGACCATAAGG
>VRYO01000704.1:2799447-2812535 GCA_009812075.1 Sialia sialis
TTCTCCACTGGACTCCAGAGGAAAACCGGACTTTTCCACATCATCACTGGAGCTTTGGAGGAAACTGCACCTTGTGCAGGAGCACTGCTCCAACTGAAGCACATCTGTCACTGCAGGAGGATGCAGCCACCATTGAATGGCACTGCTGCCAACACCCTGACTGATTGACGGCTGTCAGCTTGGATTCTGACTCTGCCAGGGTTTGGGGTTTGTTCTTTGTAGTACTGTATTTCTATTTTAATTTTCCTAGTAAAGAACTGTTATTCCTATTTCCCATGTCTTTGCCTGAGAGCCCCTTGATTTCAAAACTATAATAATTTGGAGGGAGGGGGTTTACATTCTCCATTTCAAAGAGAGGCTCCTGCGTTTCTTAGCAGACAGCTGTCCTCCCAACTAAGACATTTAGAAAGTGTGCGAAGTGCAGAAATCTGGATTTTCAGTAGCCTTGCCCAAGCTGGGTGGTTATGAATGCAATGAGCCAGGAGAAAACCCTTGACCCTGGGGTGTGAGGGCTCTTGGGATGATCCCTGGGATGATCCCTCCATTCCCACTGCTCACACCCCCAGGCTCACCCAGCTCACCTCCTGCAGATTTTTGGATGAGCAGAAAACGTGGCTGAGCACAGAAGGGAATATTTGGGCTGGGAAAGGCAACGAGATGTTGATTGCTGTGTAAATATTGCCCCTGCGCAGCGAGCAGCTCTGTGTTTGGGCAGGATCAGATCCTCTCTGCTCACAGCTTGAGGCACCCCAGGAGTTATTTTGTGTTCCTGGGCTGGGAACAGGATTTCACCGCAGCAAAGGCCAGCTGAGGCAAAGGGCAGGGAAAGGCATTGGATGGAAATGCCCTATGGCCATGTCAGTGTAAGAACACAATCACAGGGTGATTCTGTGATTTTATTGCAGAGCTCTGGGAATCAGGGGTACAAACCCAAATCTGACTGACATGGATTCCATGTCCAGATTTTTACACCCTATATAACAATTACTAAACTCATATTGTTCTATTGTATACATGGATCTTATCCGAGCATGGATTCTTGTGATTTTCATCAGGTCTCCAAAACTCCTTTCTCATGATTCTTGCTACAATTTAACAACAATATATTCAATTTACCAAACAATTATTAAATTTCACAATCATATTATTTATCACATTATGATTACACAGGTGCAGTTTCAATGATTCAATAAAGACAAAGCTCAACATTCATTCCCAGGCCTGGTTCCCTTTCCCTACCAGACTCAACCTTTCTTTCCACCCCTGAATCCATCACATACAAACTCATGATTTTAGAAACATTTTAACCCTGTGCTATCAGCCACAGCCTGGAAAATCCCTATTTTCTGCTATAACAAAACCCAACCACTTTGCAGGACAACTGCTAGGTAGAAAATCTGGATATTACCAGGGAAGTTGTCTGTGCCATGCACCATGGAGCCTGAGAAACTAAAATTTGAGCTTTATTCCTGCCTGGCAAGGCTTTATTCTTCCCCTTTCTCTGTATTCAATGGGGTAATAAAGTCAGGACATGAGGAATTTGGCAAATGCTGTTTTCCATCCCTACCGCACATGCCAGTGCCCTGTATTTACAGGCTGCAATTTGGAAATAAACCTTGTTTTTTCCTATTGTTTATCCAAATCCTCGCGTTTTTCCTCAGCAGCATCTGTTGCAGGGAGAAGTCAGTGGGTGTCAGTGTCACTCAGGATCAGAGCAGGACGAGCAGGGCTCTCCCACGTCAGAGCTTTCCAGGCTTTCACCACATTTGGATGCAGCAGAGATGTGGCGTGGATTGTTCTTCCTCCTCTTCTGTCAGAGAAACCGAGACAGAAAACAGAAAGCATCAGCTTGCAATAAATTCCCAGATGTGCTAAGTGCCACACAATGGAAGTCCTTTCAGCAAACTGGCAGGAGGAAGAGGCTTCACTGGGAGTGGGGAAGGGCAGCTGATTCTCTGCTGAATTTGGGTTTTGCAGCTGCTCCCCAACCCATCACAAGCTCGTTTCTCTGCTCCATCCCCATCCTGACTGAGCTGTGCTGACCTCAGGATAAGGAGCTTCATCTTCTCCAGGGATGCTGGAGCTGTGATAACAGCCCCAGTGCTGAGAGCAGTTTCTGAGAGTTTAAGGGTTTGGGCAGATATTGTAACAAAAATCTTTCGGCTCATGTGAGGAGAGTTTTTTTAAGCACAAAAAATAAAATAAAATTTTTAAAAAAATCAGATATTTGGTATTTTCTGAGTTGCCACCCTCCAGAAAGAGCAGCAGCTGCCTAGGTCAGGATGAAGTGTAATGGACCAAGGGAAGAAAAGGAAAAATTACAGAGCTGTGGCTCCAAGGCTGCTGGAATAATTTCCACGCCATGCTGAACCCTTGGCTGCCCTGCCTCAGCAGAGCTACCAGCAGATGTGTTTTTATGGCCACGGACACTTCTGAACATGAAACCCCAGTGATAAAAAGGACTTTATTTACAAGTGGTGGAGCAGAGAGGTTGCAAACTGCATCCCTGAGCCAGACAAGATTTCTGTCCAGGGATTGGAAATCACCCGTCGAGTTTTGCCCCTGGCACCGCTGGGCTCTTCCTGGCTCTGTGAATTTCTCCTGCAAAGAAAGAGCAGAAATTAAGAAAAATCCAGCTTTTCACTTCTCCCAAGTGATTGGTTTTCAAATTTTATTTTTTTTTGGGGGGGTTATATAATTTAGGATGTTTTCGGGCATGGATCAGGGAGAGGAGTTCTGCAGTGCCAGCTCTCGTGGCACAACAGGAGCAGACCCCTGTGTATCCCCATGTGTCCAGACTGGAAAATTCCAGAAGATTTCTGCCTCATAAATGGCATTATCTGTAAATAACTGTGATGGGTTTTTGGGGTTTCTTTGTGGGGTTTTTTTGGGGGGTCTTTTGGGGGTTTTTTTGTTTTTTTAGGGAGGTTGGTTTTTTGTTTTGTTTTATTTTTTGTTTCTGGTTTTTGAATTTTGGGGTTTTTTTTCTTTGTTTGTTTGGAGGTTTTTTGGGTTTTATTTTTTGAGGTTTTTTGTTTGTTTTTGTTTTGTTTTGTTTTGTTTTTGTTTGTTTTGTTTTGTTTTATTTTGTTTTGGGTTTTGTTTGGTTTTTTTTTTTTTTTTTTTAGTTTTTCTTTTTTTGTTTGTTTGGGTTTTTTTTTTGGTGGTTTTTTTTTTTTGTAGAGGGGCAGGGCACTTAAAGAAGACTTCCATTTTCAAAGTGACCTGAAGGAAACTCCTTTTCCAAATCCAATCATTCCTACAAACTCCTCTAGCTGGGACCCTTCCCACTTGACTTTTTTCCACACAGAAACAGGGAAAAGGCTGAGAGGGGAGGCTCTGAATGTAAAATCAGAATAGCAGCACCAGTGAAATTTCTTCCATCAGCAGGACTTGGTGCCCTGGCTCCCAGGGAATGTTTCTGGGAGTGGCACCTTGTTTGGGACAGCAGCTGGAGGAACCCACAGCGAGGAATAAAAGGGGGAAAAGGAGGAAAAAAGGGTTTGAACCTCCCCTGACTCCAGAATTCCTGTAAACCCCTCAGATTTCTCTGTTTTCTAATGGAGCTGGTGAGATTCCAGGCTATTCTGGTAATTGTCAAATTGTGGAGTGGGCTCTTTCATAAATAATGTTTTTGTCTACGTTTAAAAAAATAAGAAAATCAGAGTCAGGTTCAAAATTTGTTGTTTTTCTACAATGCCAAAGCACAGTGCTATTAACACGAGGGTGAGAAATCAGCTGTGGCTGTGTCAGCCACAAACCACAGATAAATCCAAAATACACGGAGCAAAATATCATTATCAGACCAAACTGCACTCTGCAGCTGCAGGCTAAATTATTCCATGATTCCTGATTTTTGCAAGGGGATAAAATTCGTGTTTTTATGCAAGTTCAGCCTCCAGCTTGTGAGGAGTTCAGTGCTCAGAGTGGATAGAAATGTTCATTAATTCCAGCAGAGCTTGGATCAGGCTCCTCTCTGGAAATTCTTTAAAAAGTGATGGGAGTTTGCATATGAACAATCCTCAGAAATAATCTCAGTGCTTTATTTGTACACTCCTGTGAAAACTGAAAAGCTGGGATGCTGATTTTTCCTGGGAAATAGAAAAATAAGGAGAAAATTGTTTCCTAATTGAGCAATGAATCCTCCTTGTGGGATGAACATTTCAAATCAGAGGAACAAATTTTTGTAATAATGATTTTAGGAGCACAAACCCCACAAGATTTCACTCTGAATTCAACAATATCCCTTTAAAAATAGCTCCTCTGGTTACAAAGCTGCTTTATGGGTACAGTGTTTGTGTATTAGGTATAAAAAGAGGAAGGGTAATAAGCTCTACTCCTTAAAAAAGCAGAAAACATGATGCATTTCAACAAATAATTCAATATATTTTCTTTGTGTTCAGCTTCAAGGTTATCCAGCAGTCATTTTAACTACAGGAAATTTTAAGTGAGATTATTTTTTCTAGAGTTTGGGGTTTTTTTGGTAAAACAAAATAAAAAAAAAATAAGATGCTGCAAGAATTATGCCATTAAATACAGCAAAGCTTTACAAACTGCAGACAACTAAAAGTTAATAATAAAATATAAATATAGAGCTAAAAGTTTCTCCTTTCCATTAATTAATCTGATGTCATACCTACAAATATCTAATCGCTATTCATGATTTTTTAAAGTACTGTACAGTGATTTTAGAATGAACTGACATCTACAACTTTGACTGGAATATAATCCCTTTATTGGTGTTTGTATCACTATAAAACACTGATTTTAAATACTATTTTGTCCTGAGAAGAATATTTTATAATTCTAGATTCCCATATATCTTGTGGCTCTCAACGTGTTCTGTGATTTACAACCCATTTTGTTTTTCAGATCAGGACTTCTGCGCTTCAAAGAAATATTTTGCCAACGTTGTTATTCCCTTCTAAAACTCCATTTCAGCAGTGATGCATTTTTAAAGAGTGAAGCCCAAGAACAGAAACAGCACAGATTATTTTGGAAATCTATACAGCTTTGTAAAATTTTCATGTGCAGCCTAACATTCATCATCATCTCCCCGCTGCTTTAGGACCACCAAATGTTTTTATTCCCTTCTTTTTCTGCTAGCTAGCAATATTAATGAGATATCTGTTCCCTATTTTTGTAAAAATCTCTCTTCTTAGAACCACCAAATGTTGTTATTCTCTTCTTTTTCTGCTAGGTTGGGATATTAATGAGATAACATTTTGTAAAAAATCTCTCTCCTTAGAACCACCAAGTGTTTTTATTCCCTTCTTTTTCTGCTAGCTAGCAATATTAATGAGATATCCTAATTCCCTGAGATATCCTAGTTCCCTGCTTTTGTAAAAACCTCTCTCCTTAGAACCACCAAATGTTTTTATTCCTTTCTTTTTCTGCTGGGTTGGGATATTAATGAGATATCAGTTCCCTGCTTTTGTAAAAATCTCTCTTCTTAGAATCACTAAATATTGTTCTTCCTTTCTTTTTCTGCTAGCTAGCAATATTAATGAGATATCAGTTCCCTGCTTTTGTAAAAACCTCTCTCCTTAGAATCACCAAATGTTATTATTCCCTTTTTCTGCTAGGTAGGGATATTAATGAGATATCATTTTGTAAAAATCTCTCTCCTGTTGCTTGCTCAGCGGATAAATCTCCAAAGTCAGTGAGCAGAGGCCACTGGTGAAACCCCATCCCTGAACCCAGCTTTGTGAACTCACACACCACATTTATTTCACCCCCATTCCCTGGCTTTGCTTTCTGCTGCCCCCAAATTCCAGAAGCCCAAATTCCCCCCCATCCCTCCCGTTCTGCTGTCGGAGTCAGAAAAATCAGCACAAACAAACAAACTGATTAAACCCCGGTGAAAAAACCCCTCAGACATCAGATTTCCTGAGCTTTTCCCCCTCTCTTGCTGCTCTACTTACTTGTAATTACGTCTGGGGCCATTCCTTCCTATTCCACGGGATAAACTGGAATATTCTGCTCGGCAGTTTTGTCTCCAGCTCTTTAAACACCAGAGACCTTAGAAGCAAACAACCTTTTTTTTTTTTTTTTTTTTTTTCTCCCTGCCTGTTATGAAAATTTAATGATCTTCTCTCAAAATCAAACCAAACTTTCTTCCCTCCCCCTGCCCCAACAACTTGGCTCCTTTGTGCCTTTTGTTTCAGAACTGTGCCCAAACTAAATATCCCAAACCAGGAGGGAACTCCAGCTTGAAGTGACCCTTGTTTTCCTGGAAAAATGCAGGATTTAGCTGGGGAAGAATTGGAAAAAGCAGGTTGGGGAGTGGAAAGAGGGGCAGGGATGTGAGCTCTGGGCACAGAGTCCTCAAAAGGGGTTTCATGGAGGGGATGTGGGCCGAGCAGCTTTGTGATGGATGTGTTTATCCTCCAAACTAAGGTCCCATTCAGCGCTGGGATAGCGGGAGAAGCACCGGGGAGCGCACGGGGCCGTGCTAGAGGAGCCTTGTTCAAACATTCCCTCCAGTGCCACAGCAAGGGCTGCTCTGAAAGGTGATCTGCAGACCTTAAGGAGCACCAGGAAGGACCCCAAAAGGGTTTTGTTTCTCTGGGAAAGAGGAAAAACTCCCTGCAAAGCCTTTCTGATCTCTGGGCTCAAAGGGCTGCCATGGCAGTGGAGCTACGAGGTGACAAAAAATTCTGTGAAATAAGGAAAATGCCTGGCTGGTCCCTTCTGCTGGAATGTGTTTTCTCATCTCACTATTTGTCTGGAGATTTGGGAGCCCTCAACCTTTGCACCTCTTGTCAATCCCCTTCACCCCAATAGCTCCAAATCCCCAATATCTGACTCTTCTGTAACACCTCCTGTTCCTAGTCCTGCCCTGGGTGGAAATCCCAGCCTTTCTGGACATTCCCTAATTGATGCCAAGTGCTTTTAGTCAGGCTGCAGAGAGCTGGCTGGGAATCCCTAAAATGCTGATGACATACCCCAAGCACCCACTCAAGTGCAGTTAGCAGGCTGCAGCACAAATTTCATCTCCAAATTTCATCTCCAAATTTCATCTCCACATTTGATCTGTGGAGAGCACCAGAACAAAAGCTGACCTGAGCTCAACAACTCATGGATCCCTCTGTGCTTCCAGAGGCAGAATTTAGAGAAGGATGATGCACAGAACTCGGGGTGATTAATGGAGATGTGGGATGTGGGGTGGGAATTCCACAGCTTCGAAGGGAGTTTTTTTGTCTTGAGATGAAGAGCTCTGACCTAAATGCACTTGGTTCCAGAGAAGGGAGATGGATTGGTGGATTGGGGGCTGTCCTGTCCCCATTTTATTGTCCTCATCAGCCCATTGGGATATGGATGGAGGAGAAGAGACAGCTCTAAGGAAAACCCAATGAAAGCATTTGGGGTGAGAAGCAGAGAAGAATTCAAGGTGACAGCGCAGCTTATGGGGTGTAGAACGGAAATTTGGGGGATGTCCAAGAAATAAATCCCAGAGCATCCCCAACAGCTCAGGGACAGCCAGTGCTGCATCCCCATGAAGGGGGGAAGGGGCTGCACTTCTCAGCTGCCCCCAGCCCCCCTCATTTAGGATTGAACCTCGATGGGTTCACGGGGCCGGCCTGGGAACAGCCTGCGGGTCGGGATTCGCACAGCCCAGCCACTCACTCCCACGGCCCTGGGCAGCATTGTTCTCTAAAAGCAGACATGTTTCCTTCCAAGGAGCAGACATGGAAAGAAAAACACACACAAAAACAAATCATCTCCTCCTTCCTTCTCCGGATGGCGCGCAGCCCGCTCTGCTGTCACTGAGGCTTGAGGTGGACACGGTCCCAGTCTGCCAGGGGTGATGGGGGGGATGAAGAAGTCACCTCTCAGGTCGCTTTCCCCTTGAAATCCCCTCCTGATGGTGGCAGACCCAGCCAAGCTTTCTCCTCAACTCCTCCCACGAGCATCTCCCTGCTGCCAGCCCATCCCAGCACCTCCCAAGGGCAGGTTTGGGGTACTTGGGGATTTTCCACGTGTTCAACTCTTTCTGCTCTGCTGGGAAGGATCTGAATCAGCTCATGGCTCTATCACCTTCCCTGATACTCACCCAGTGCATTTCCTCACATTTCTGTAAGCTATGGAGCTTTCCTAAACTCAAACTCTCTTTCAGAGGTTTGGGGCTTTTGAGGAGTTTTGGCTGGGAAGAAATCCATGCAGTAAGAAGAAACAGCCGTGGGTTATTTCATCCAGCCCTCAAGGCATCGAGGCACTGGGTAAAGCTCTGAAATACAAAATCCTGGGTGTTGTGTGGGGATAAACCCATCCCTTGCAACGGGATCACCACGCTTTTCACCCTGCCTCTGTTATCTGTCCCTCATCGTGTATTTTTTTAAGCTTTCTCTCCTCACAAAATATTCAGTAGATCATAACAGGCTCAAAGCACAGTTGGGCATCTGTCCTGCCGCTGGGGCTTTTGGCTGGAGTTCTGGTCATTAAACGGGCCTGGCTCTACACAACCTGACAAATACGAGGTGAACTTTACCCCCCGGGTCTGCCACTTTCACACAACAAGGGCACATATTCCACAGCTGGGGAGCTGTTATTCGGCCCAGCCTGTAGCCCAGGTCAGGATTTATGGCTTTGTTATTATTATGTTTGTGAGCTGGAGAGCCACATGGGTCCCGCGGGAACCCGCGGCGCTTTTGCTTGGCCGTGTCACTCAGACATTCAGAACCCACCAAAAAGGAAGCATTGAAAATGCTGGGAATATCCTGTCTAACACTGTCTCTCATCTCTCTGACCCTCAGGTAAGGGCCAGACTTTGTTTGCACCCACCAGGGGAGGAAGCTGATAAAGGGCATTAGAGGAACATGGAGGGGAGCGAATGGCAATGAACACTCAGCAGAGCTGCTGCCAGACACCTCTGCTGCCCTGTTTGTTCCCTCTAATGACACATGTCCCAAATTTCCTGATCATAACAGCCGTCGTGTTGCTCTTGGTGTTTTATGGCCCTCTGATGTGGAGCCAGGAGCTTCACAATGGGAGTGTTAATGAGCTGAACCACTCCAGTTCATCTGCTGACTCCTCAGAGCCGTCATGGCTTTGGGGACACAGATGGACAATGTGCAAACGCACCACACTCTGCACAGATCTCCCTGTGAGCCACCACAGCCAGGCTGACAACTCAAAACATGGCTTTTTGGGCTCGTGGGTGCCCATGGTTTGTCAGGCACTGGTGGGGTAAAATATCCAGGGTGGGAGATTTCCCTGGAAATGCCATAGAGAGATGATAATGAGCCTGTTAGGCTTGCTCGTGGGGATTGCAGGGAGCAAAGTCCTCTGCTGCAACATGGCTTGCAGGGTCAGTGCCATGGGGACATGGGGACATGGGGACATCTCTCACTGAGCAGCACCAAGCCTGCCAGGGAATTTCGCTGCCAGAAATGTTCCTGTTTTTGGGCATCCGAGCCCCCTGCAGCAGCCAACTCCTTCCCAAGAGCCACAGACTCTTCAGAAAAGTCAAAATATTCCAAACCACAGAAGTCCTCATCCCCAAGGAGCACCAACATCTCCTACCACCGGCAGCCAAGAGCTGACACTGAATTTACAAGATGTGTATAATAAATATGTAAGTCTCTGATACACAGTGCTCTGGTTTTCTATAGCACAGGATAAACTTTCTAACCACCTCCCTTTTCTTTTTTTTTTTTCCTCCCCTCCTGGCTGAAGAAATGATTCCATCTTGCACCTGTCCACAGAATACATCATCTTAATTCAGCATACCTCAGCTCCTGCTGGGCAGGGGCAACTGGATCCCCTCAGGCAAAGGCCAAAGCAGGAATCCTTTAACCTAATAAGGCAGACAAGGCTACAAAGGCATCTCCAATTCCTTTGGATTTTCCTCCAGGGAGGCAGGTGCTGTCTGTCCTTGAGGAGCACAAACATCTGACATGGCCACGACTCTGTCCTGCCTTTCTTTCCCTGTTCCTGTGCTATGACAATTCCTGGGATCATAAGGTCGTGGATCCTGGAATGGTTTGGGTGGGAAGGCACCTTCAAGATCACCATGGGCAGGGACACCTTCCACCATCCCAGTTTGCTCCAAATCCCAATGTCCAACCTGGCTTTGGACATCCCAGAGATCTAGGAGCAGCCACAGCTTCTCTGGACATCCTGTGCCTCGCATGGAAGAATTTCTTCCTGATATCTAACCAAGCTCTACCCTCTTTCACCTTGAAACTGTCATCAACAATCTTATCTGTGCATGCTCTTGTCTAAACCTCTCCAGGTTTCAGTTGCCCAATTTTTGGCAGCAGCTGCCCAAAGTCCCTGCAATGGCTGGATTGGTGTAACTTCCACCTGCAGATCCCTGAGTGCTGAGGATGGCCCTCAAATCCTTGTGCTGGATGATGCATCAGAAATGATGGATAAGGGCAGGAGCTGGGGCTGATCCTCCTCACGTCACCACCTGCAAATTCCCAGCGACACATTGGGACAGCAGCACCCGAGGAGGGAAAGGTGCTGCTGCCCAAATGCAGAATTAGCTGAGGGCTCAGGGCAGTTTTGGTGGCAGAACAGAAGAGATTCAGCGTCCCCAGGACCTGCAGGGTCTCCCACATGCACCAGCAATTCGCACTTGGGCTTTTATGAGGTGAGAGGAGCTGCTGGAAGGATTTTCCCCAGCAAAGCTCTCCTGGTGAGGGCAGGATCTCAGCCCAGGTGTGAGCACATGTCTGCACATGCCAGCCTGGAGAATGGGCACAGGAAAAGGTCAGAAATGCAACATCTGCTGTGTTAAAAAAATAAAACAGCCCTCTGCTCCAGTATATAAATGCTTTGCTGCACTAGGAGAATTTCCCTCTTTCAGGAGGTTCGGAATGGGGAGCCAAGAATTTGAAAAGGTAAAAAAAAAAAAAATAATTAAAAAATAGAAGAAGATGGAGATAAACTTCAACTCCAGTGCTGTGGGCAGAGGGTGAGCAAATGCAATCTGCCTTTGTGGCACTCAGCAGAAAGGCAGAGCAGGAAGGAAGGAGGATCCAATTTCACATCTCCTCTTAATGAGCCCAGCCTCACACATGCCCTCACAAGGAGAAAATGCTCTGTGGGCTCTGGAATGGCTGCTGTGGATTTGTGCACACGTGGGACAGAGCTGCGATCTGCTCTTTAGGCCCAGCTCCCCACTCGGGATTCATGTAAATTAATCCTTGCGGGCGCTTGGATTTGCACTTCACACTCTCAGCGAAATGCTAGACATTTGTGAGCTGCGTGAGAGGGAGAAAAAGCAGATTTCTGCCTGGCAGCCGGGGTGACCTGGCCTTATTTTGGTCCTGGCACCTTCCAGACCCACTCACATTTTTTTTATTTCTCATTACATCCTGCGCGAATTCCTTCTGGTCTGAGAGTTTCCATTCTTGATCTCTGTCCAAAGGTGAGCGTTCTCTGTTGAAAGTTTGTTCTAAATTGATTTAACTATTTTTAAAAAGTTACTCACTGCTGGATAAATATCCCTTTCCCCCTGCAAATGCGTTTGCCTGATTTTCTCCTCCAAAGGGAGCAGCAGGGACAGAGTAAAACATTTCAGGAAGAATAGTCTGGTTGATACCAAGGGAGCCAAATGAAAGAGAAACAAAGAAAGCAAACAGGATATTTATGGCAATTCTAGAGAGCTCTCTGTATGAGGACATTAAAAATAGCCCAAAAATAACAATATTGGCTTTCTGGTCAATCCTCAAACACAGAGAACAACCTTTGAAAGGCTTGGATGGACACCCAAAGCTTGTGTGGGCAACTGCGGATTGACAGGTGAAAGGAAATAATCCATGTCCTTAACCTGCCTAAGAGGGAATTTAACTTGAGCACAGCCTGGGATACACACACACTGGCTTGGTTTTATATGGAGCTTTATGATTCACTCCACATTTCCTTGGAGAAAGTTTGAAGCTCTTCAGGGCAAAGAAAAATGTGGCTAAATTAGGTAGTCATGCCTTGTTCTGCTGCAAATTTCAAATTGCTCCTTGTCCTTTTGAAAAAGTGAGTAAATACTATAGTTCTACAAGAAAAAACAGCTGTAATTTCAATTTACTAAATAAACACAAGAAAAAAGCCTTGTAAGGTTTATGTAATTTGCAAGTGAGTTAAAAATTAAAAATTCCATTATTTTTTTCCATTTTAGGCATTGCTAATTTGGGTAGGATCTAGGTGCTTTAGCAATTTTCATCTCCAAAAGGGTCCCACACTCCCCAAACGTTCATAATAACAACAACAACAACAACAACTACAACAACAACAACAATAATAATAGTAATAATAATAATAATAATAAAATATAATAAAATAATAAATAGAATAATGAGATAATGAAAATAATAAAATAATGACATATTAAAAACCCTGATCTTTCCCTTTTTGTGCACAAGAATTTGTCACAGCTACAAGCTGTGGTGTTCCAGTGTTGGTCAGAACCTCCTGAGATCCATCTTCCCTGCAGGGTTTTGTCCTTTTTGCTCTTTTCTCCAGCAAATCTTTCAGACCCTGCTTCAGAAATTTGGCTGGAACAAGTGAGGCAGAGTTTCAGCATCCATTCTATTTTTCCAGCTGAATTTAAAGCTCTTTTTAAACATCAAGGCATCATTAGGGTAGATTTTGGATCTGTTAAGATGTAGGTGGTCTCATGCCTTCAATATGACCGTGCTTCACTGATTCCACTGCTCTGAAAAAAGCTTCACCAGGGATTACCACCCAGATCCTCTTTTTTCCTCCTTTTTGTTTCCCAAAAGAGTTGTGCCACACAAAGCCCTCCCCTCCCCTTCCCTTGTTCCTCTGACCTCTCACGCTGCAATCCTCATGGATTCCCCCCAGGGAAGGCAAAGATTCCCTCCACCTTCCCCCAGGATTGGACATGTGTCCAAGTTTAGGACAAAATTGGGGGAAAACCTCCAAAGGAGCTCCCCAGAGAATAAACCCCCCACGATTCCTCCCCCCCACCGGGCTCAGAAAGAATTTTTCCGCAGGGGGAAAAGTGGAAAAAACCTATTTATTAATAAACACAGGAAAACACTTCCCAGCACCAAGGAAACGATTTGCCAAAGTGAGCGAGGATCGATGAGCTCAGACAGTCACTACTGGGAAGGGCGAAA
>VRYO01000704.1:2821218-2836781 GCA_009812075.1 Sialia sialis
TGGGGTAGGCTGGATTCTTCAATGAAAAAGATGCAGCTTATAATGGTGAAATTACTGTAACTTTCACTTCTGGAAGTTTAGGCTGTGTAAGGGATGCTGTTGAAAATCCAAAATGCTCCATAAATCCAACCCTGAGAGAAAATGAGCTGAGTGACCACAGACGGAGTGCAAGGTCCCTGTGCAGCACAGCTCCAGCTTTCTGGAGCTGCACCATGTCAGGGATGAGCTCTTCTCCTCCCATGGAACTCTTCCTCCTCTGAATTCACACATTTTATGACCGAGCACCTGGATCCACCAGCATGGGACTTGATTTCTCCTTCACTTGGGATATTTTTCCCTTCCTGGGCGCTGGGTGGAGGGTTGACACCTCGGTGAGCGTGTTCTCAAGCTGCTTTTAGGCAGAGACACAGAGCTTAAGCTTTTCAGCAGCTGCTTTATCTCTGCTTCACACCCCTACCCCCAGCCCAGCTTGAGGCTGAGATGAGCCTCCACCCCCGAGCCCATGATATCTCACTCCAAAGTCCTGTCAGAGCCACAACCCAGGCCATAAATTTCCCAGCTGGGTCACAGCACTCCCTATTCATTTAGTGAAACGTTATAAATGTGGCCAGGCTCTCGGTGAAATCCAATCCTGGCAATTCCTGGGACTGATGGCAGGGTCATCTGGAATTACCATTGCCTTATCTGATTGGAAACTCATCACCTGCAGCTCCAGCACCCGGGAATGCCTGGTAAAACCCAGCCCTCTGCTCTTGCAGCTCTGGGAGGGAATGATCACAGCTCCTGCCTGCCCAAGGAGCAGCAGAGGTGAGCTGGCCCGCAGTGATGCTCTCCATCACATCTGAGCATGGGAATTGTCACCCCAAGGCTTCAATTCCAAGCTTGGCAGAGCCAGAGCTCTTGAGGAAGGAGGCCAACGAGCAGCTGTTGTGAGGCAGCGTCATTTCACTGAGACTCATAATTTATATTCTATTTATTTCATGTGGGACCCTCGCTGTGACCCTCATGAGCATCATCTGGTAGTGGTTACACGACATCAGATGTCTCTTCTTTCTCTCACCCCATCCTCAAGGGAAATTGGATCTGAAATGCAGCAGGTTTTTTTGGTTTGACAGGTGAAGGGTTCAGATATTTTTTTTTTAATGTTTTTGCTTCCATTTCAGCCAGGAAAAAAGGAAAAGGACTCACACCTCTGAGCACAAAGACCCACGGGGCAGCCCCATTTTGAACTGCTCCACATCAACCCACAGTTAAACCCTTCAAATATTTCAAACAGCACCTGAGGCCCTGTGCAGGTGCAGAATTAACTCCAGGTATCAGCAGACTGACCTGCCACCCTCCCATCTCCCAGCTCAACGTTATCCATGCAACTTCCCCTCCCAGATATGAACCAGCCCATGCCTCTGAGCTGTGTGCTAAACAAACACAGCCCAGGAAAAGCTCGAACCAAAAGGCTTCACTTGCAGCCAACATTCCTTCCCCTGTGCCAGCCATTCATTCCTCTAATATTTAGTGGATTGCAAAGAGATTTTGGATTTCCTGTCAGGTTTCTGTCCTTCAGGGAGTTAATTATGACTTGGGACTCAAGGAATGATCTCTGCTGTGGTGCCACGCTCGTGCACGTGTTGCTGCTCTGATTTATCATCGTGTCCTTGCTCCTCTCAAAGGTTCTGTTCAAGTCTCTAAATAAAAAATAAAAAGCAGGGAATTCACTGAGCTGATTGGGAGATAGGAGGGGACAGGAGGGTTGATAACTTGGTCTGAGCTGGTGGTTGCTTGTTACACAGCTCCAGGGAAAATAAAGGGTTGAGAATGGAAAAAACTGAGATTTTAGTTTCCCTTTAGCTCCCTCCACCTTGTATCCAGCTCCCACAGCACAATTCAGTGCTCTTAGTGGGTGCAGGAGCAGGGAGCAGGCTCCAGCTTCAGGGAATCAGCTCCTGGGACTGCTCCTGCCTGATTCCCTGAACCCATTCCTGCCCTGCAGGGCAGGATGCACTTAGCCCTGTTTTCCAGGAATTAGCACAGCTCCTCCTGGCACTCAGCACAGAGCTCCTGGCCCCAGGATTTACCCAGCCTGGCAGGTGGGTTCTGAATTCCCTTCTACTTGTGAATTCCTGCACCTCAATCTCCTCCAGCTGTAAAACAGGGACAGTGCCTCTCCCCAGTGCAGGGTGAAAGGAAAATAAATACACTAAAGCTTCTAAGCAGCTTAGGTATTAAGAAAATGAGAGACATCTGTGGGTAAAATTTACAGATAGGCCATTTGGATACAATCTGATTAGATTTATCCCCTAGTAAAACGGGGTAATTTCTCTAAGTTCAAGAATGTTGCTTCTCTCCCAGTGAAGCAAAAATCCCTGGCAGCTGCCAGGCTTGAGCTGTGCTAGCCCTGGGGAAACATCTCCATGAAGCAGGAGCATCATTCACGTGTGTTTCACCCCCTTTGGTGCCCAGGCTCAGCATTTTGGGGGTGATTTCCCATCTGCAGGGGTGGCAGCTCGCTGGTGGCTCTCAGCTCCGCACTCTGCAGATCCCTTCCAACCACAGCTCCTGGCTCTGGCTCAGCTGTGGATTCACTGCAGCATTCCTGTCTCGTTTCCCAGTTTGTGCTGGAGCTCTGCTTCGTGGGGTGTGACTGGGGGGGGGTTAGATCTGGCACAAAAGTGGGGACAGAAAACTGTGGTTTGCTGGGGTGGTGAACCTCAGGTGTTATTGCAGGGCCTGAAAAAAACCTGACCTAAATTAATTAAAAACCTAATAAAGGAGGTCTAATATCACTGGGACAGGGTCATTCTAGGGAGATAGAGTTTATTGACAAGGCAATCTCTCTGAAAATACCTTTATTGCCAAGAGTAATGACCAATTCCCAGTGTTAGATTTTTCCTGGGTTTAGACCACGTTTAGCCAAAGTCATGCCCTGGGTTGAATGAATATCCATCAGATAAAATATTGGTGAACATTTTCATTTCCACTGTTCCTGGTGCTGGTCACATCCCTCTGGCTCACCACAGCCTTCCTCTATCTCAGGTGCTCCAAACCCTGTCCAGCCTGGCCTTGGACATTCCAGGGATCCAGGGATAGCCACAGCTTCTCTGGGTACCGTGTGCCAGGAGTTCCCACCCTCACAGGGAAGAATTTTTTTCTGATATCCCTTCTAACCATGTCCTTTATCAGTTTGAAGCCATTCTGCCTTGTTCTGTCCCTCCAGGCCATCATAACTCGTCACTGTCATATTTCTTGTCAGCTCCCTTCAGGTATCAGCCACCACCTTCATCTTCAGTTTGAGGTTAAAAAAGAATATAAAAATAGAATGGATTGGAATGGAACGGAACAGAATAGAATAGAATAGAATAGAATAGAATAGAATAGAATAGAATAGAATAGAATAGAATAGAAAAAAAATAGGATGGAATAAATAGAATGTAAAATGGAATATAAAACATCCCCAAACCAGCACTGAGGGACCATTTCCCACCCCAAGGAGCAGGTTTTAACACCTCCAAAATTCCTCTCCCACTCTGCCATCCCGACCATAGCATCCGGTGTCACCCATGCCAGGACTGTGGACTTGTGACAGACCACTGGTGGGGGGTCAAACTGTACATACTCACTCAGGAGGCACCAGCCAGTGCAGAATTACAGTAATTTCAAAACTCTAAGCCGCACCTGATTATAAGCCGCACATCTAGGTAGCCGAGTAGACCACGGGATTTGTCCACATATAAGCCGCACCAGAATATAAGCCGCATTTTTATTTTTTTTTTAAAGTGAAGATCCATGTGTGACAAAGTAATGAGTTAGTAACAGAATCATGCCAACGCGGGGTTTAGTGTCAGGTGCTCAAGTTGCAAACAGTTTTCATAGACCAGCGAAGCCTTTAAAGGCAGCCCCAGGCGCCCTCCCCAGCCGGTTCTCACTTCCGGGTTGGCATTTCGCTGGGATTTGTCCATAGATAAGCCGCACCTGATGATTAGCCGCACTACTGGGGTAAGCTGGATTCTTCAGTGAAAAAGGTGCGGCTTATAATCGTGAAATTACTGTACTCTGGCTGCAACTGGGGAGGAATTTGGAGCAAAACATGGCAGTTCCCTGGATCTGTTGGCCATTTCCAACATGCTGCTCTTTCCTTACCCATAATAATTTTTATTAGAACTCAAACAGCACTTCCTAAAGCACTTCTGTCATCTGAAGGCTTTGACCTGGTTGAAAAGTTTATTGTGAATATTATTTTCAGGCCATTAACAGAGGAATCGTCATCTGTTTGGGGAAAGGAAGGTGCAATAAAGCAAAAAAATTTCACC
Organism: Sialia sialis; assembly: GCA_009812075.1. Classification (NCBI taxonomy): domain Eukaryota; kingdom Metazoa; phylum Chordata; class Aves; order Passeriformes; family Turdidae; genus Sialia; species Sialia sialis. The sequence goes on from VRYO01000704.1 coordinate 2,825,523, forward strand.
AGGGCTACTGAGAGACTCATTGTCAACACTGAGATTAAACTCCCAACATCAAAGACCACCTCTTTTGTCATGAGGCTGTGTAAAAATAAAGAGATTGCAGCTGAAAGTGGGTTTGCTCCTTTTCTTAGCCAATCTATGTGTCCTTGGATCATCACCACTGCAGCAGGACGTCCCTGGAGGTCTCCACTCTGACAGCAGGGCTAGTAGGTTTGAGTGGTCTGGGAATAATCAACCTCAACTCCAAAAATAATATAGTTGAAAGGATTAGCCGCTAATTGGTTCACCCTCAGACAAAAGCCAAAAGAATGGTGCTGCCTCAAAGTCTCGGGCTAATGACTTAATATGAGTGAGTTTAAATAGAAATTATTAATTTTTGACAAGAAATTGGCTTAAAATCTCTTGCTTAATAGCCAAGACCCAGTCTGGTGTGTGCCTACACCACTACACCAGCCTGATCAATGAGATCACATTCCTGTTTCTGAATCCCTGTCTTGCTTTTGTCTTTCTCCCATCAAAATCACCACAAATGTTTGGTGCATCACAAAGTAAGGTCATAATTAGCTCCTCTGGCATGTTGTTTTTAAGAAGATGATTGAGAAGGTTTTGTCTATTTTTCTTTTTGATTTCGTCCTGGAAGAGCAAAAATCTTCCTGGCAGTGTTATAATGAAGAAGGTTTTCTTGGGCAGGTGATTGAACTGATACACCCAGGAGATGTGCAGTCCCTGGGAAAAGCAGCAGAAATGTAAATTTTGCTTGAAAATTCCCGAGTGGGGAGGATTTTCCAGTTCATTTTTTTCATGTCCCTGCCCTGTCACTCACCCAGAGCCAGGCTGAGTGACACCAGCTGCACTTTACCCTGGGAGTTTCACCTGCAGCTCCAGCATTGCCTTACCTTGGAGAGCAGTAGGGAAAGCCTTTCCCTGGAGAAATCCAGAAAATTCTTTGAGTTTCTCAGCACCAAAGGCTTCACTGAACTCCCACACTGCAATGAAGGAATTTCTAGCAACCCTACATATAAAATTGGAGCAGGTGCTCTCAATAAAGAAAATTCTTAACCTTGCTCGTATTTATTTCAGTTCCTCTCTGTCTGGGCATGAAGCCACTATTTCAGGTTTCAAGCTTTGCTGGAAAGGGTGAAGGATAACCTTTTTTCCCCCCTCTTTTTTTTTTCTTTTTTTTTTCCCCCACAAGAAAATGTGGAAACAGATTTTAACATCAGCCCTGGAAGCAGTTTGGGTGATTTGCCAGCAGCCCTTCTGAAATGAGCTGCAAGGCTACCTCCAGCATTTTTTAAACTCCTCTCTCCCAGAGTGCACAAAAGATGGATTTTGTCCTTTTGGAAGGAGGGGACTCCAACAGCCTGATCCTGGTTGTCTCCCAGATATGGATTTATTTCAGAGATGAATTCCACCTGCAGAAATGATCCCTGATCCAGACCTCAACAGCATGCTGGAGCTGCTGGGATAGAGAAAGCTTTTAGATTTGTGTTATATTAGGCATAGTGTGTGTGTTTAAATTTCAGCAATAATTTTAAGCGTGTCAGGTGCCCAGAGTCACATCTCTAAGAAAAAAAATGTACTGTAATTTCACGACTCTAAGGCGCACCCTTTTGACTAAAATTTTGATCGAAACCCGGAAGCAAGCCTTATAATCTGGTGCGCCTTATATATGGACAGAGTTCAAAAACTTGCCAACCTGGAAGTGCGAGTCGTGAGAGCCGCAGCAGCTGGCACCGGGGGCGGGCGGGAATGCCGGGGCCCACACCACGGGCAGGGCGCCTGGGGCTGCGTTTAAAGGCTGCGCCGATCCGTGAAAAATGTTTGCAAATTGAGCAGCTGCCAGTAAACCCCGCGATCGCACCATTCCGTTACTAATTCGTTACTTTGTTGTGTGCAGATCCTTGCTGCAAAAAGGAAAAGTGCGCCTTATAGTCCAGTGCGCCTTGTATGTGGACAAAGTTCGGAAAATTGCCAACAACCCAGAAGTTCACCTTATAATCCAGTGCGCCTTATACTTGTGAAATTGCTGTAGTTTCTTCTTCTCTACCTTCTCAAAAAGAAGAAATTTTTTAGTGAAACAACCCCAAATTGATGAAACATCGGAACACGTGGCTCAAACCAGCAGAGCCACATCGACATTTCCATAATTCCTGGAGGTGCTAAACTGCTCGGGGCCACTAGGTGAGTGTGGGGTGAAAAAGGAAGGGGGAAAAAATAATTAAAATTTAAAAAAATTTAAAAGGCTGCCAGGGTTGAGGGAGACAAACAGCCCATTCATGAAGGCATCAGGGCTGTGCTTTCCAGAGTTCCACATCCTGGGAATGCTGCAGGGAGGTTCTGTGCTACCCCTGGCATGGCTGGAACTCTCCTGCTGCTCGAAAAGAAATGTTCACCCCCAGCCCACTCCGCTCATGCAGATCTCACTGAGAGATGCTCTGGGTGGGTGTCCACAGGAAAAATTTGGTTTTCCAAGCATCCAGGGCATGTTTGCAGCTAAATCCTGATTCGGTTTTTATTGTTTATGAATAATTAGTGCAACAAATAAAAGGGTAAATTAGGATATTTTATTTCTTTCAGGCGCTGTGTATGAACAGCTTTCCTTACGGATTCCACAGACACCAGAATGAAGGAAAATATTTTCTTGCTTGAAATGATTATTTGAAAGATTTCACAGGGATCTTTTCTCCTCTGGAATGGACGGGCAAATTCCCAAAGCAATACTATCAGCTGGGAAAGAGATGAATATCATTTGGGTCAAATAATTTACAAAAAGACTGTAAAAATCTGCCAAAAGCATTGTCCTGTGACAATTCAACAGACTCCAATCACTGGTGGACCAGACAATAATCAAAATAATGCAATGATTTTCTCTGCCAAGGAAGAGAATTTTTAAACAACCAGTTAAATGCTATTGGGAAAAAAATTCTTTGTCTGCACATATGAAACCTTCCACTTGTAGCAGAATTCTTAATTCCCCCTCAAATAGAAATATTTCTGAAGAAATTTAATAGAAGAAATAATTGAACACTCCTACCTAAAAAAAGAGAGAACAACCTGACACAGACAAGTTTAATTCAAAATTACGAGTCCAGTCTGTACCACTGCCACATTATTATATATATAAAATATATATTTCATCTTTCTCTTATTGCAATTTCAGGTTTACAGATAACTTTATTTTCAGTGTGTGAGTTAAATATTAAAAAAATTCTCACTTATAAGGGAAACAGAGGGAATATTAGGTAAAATAAAATTTGGATGAGAATTGACTAAGTCTATAACTGTGAGGAAAACAATAATCAGATGAGCAGGAAAGAATTAAAATATTAGTGAATTTGGGAGATTTTATTTACAAAGATCCCATTATAATAGCACTGAAATGCAACAGTGACCATGAATAATTTTTTAGTTTGTTTTCTTTTATCAGAGAATAAACTACAAGTTAGATAATCTATTTTATCTTTTCCTTTCATTTACAATTTTTCCCCAAACTCAGCCCCAGTTAAACTATACTTTAATAAAGTATTATTTCATTTTTTTATTTCGTGCAAAGTTTATCTTGAAGGTCTGCCCACCGTATCTGCACTGAAACACTTTCAAGGCATCAAATATTTTGGTGTTGCTTTCTCTACAGGAAAATAATCCATCCCAAATCCATCAACACAGAAATATCTCAACTACACCAATTTTGGGGAAAAATATAAACTCCTTAAATACAACTACCAGTTCCTCAGCATTTGTATATCTCATTGCATTTCTTCATTTTCAACATTAACTAAAATTTGTAGAATTGTGGGGTTTTTGGGTTTTTTTTAAGAGCAGCTGCAATTCTGTGAATATCTTGAAATTATCACTGAAAGTTCAATGAACCATTTGAATTTCACAGCTTAACTCTGAAAAGAACTACAAGACTAGTGTGATTTCATGGAGGGGGCAGCCTGGTCATCTATTTTTAGCTTGGGGATGAATATTTGCTGCCGTGCACATGGAAACAATTGGGAATGCAAAGTGCCTGACACACATTTGTTAATCCCCAGCTTTGCCTTCACCTGGAATTGGGAAGGCTGCTCACACTTGGGGCTAAACATCTCCAGCCAGATGAGAGCTGATAAGACACTCAGCGAGAGAGGGAATTGCAAAAAAAAAACCTAATTGCGTTTAATTGTCGCGCAACGGTTTCATCAGTGTGGTTGGTAATTAAGTGCAAATTATGCACATAATATATTACAGATGTGGAGGGCTACTTTGGAAACACAGAGGGTATTATGGGATGGAGGAGAGGTTGGAGGGAGGGGAAGAAATTTGTTAAAGTTGCAGTAGAAGGGTTGGGTCACCCAGAGTGAGGTTATAGATCTTGGTATGTGAGAGTTTTAATTTTAGAGCTCGTCCTATTGAAACTCTTCTTTGTTGTTGGGCCTTAAACCAGCAGAAAATGTAAGAAAACTCAAGCTTTAAAATATGGGAAATTGGGGGAGTTTTGTGATGGTTATGTTTCCTCAGAACTTGAGCAATATTGTAAACACAATAAACTCGAGCTGGAAGAGTCCAACCCGCTGGGTTTACATCTTCCCACATAACTTAAAAAAAAAAAAATAAAAAATTTCCTTTCTGGTTACAATTTCTCATGTTTAGTCTGAACTTAGAGGAGACTTTTGTTTCTTCCTAAGCTGTAATACAATCAGCTTGGCTACTGTAAGATTTAAGACGTGAGGAAGATCATTAGACTGGATTACCTTGTTCTGCACATGCTGCTGTCATCGCATAAATATCATGTAAATAAATCACAAATCCCAACCCAAACTACACTACAAAGACAATAATCAGCATTTTGGAAAAGGTTTTATCTATTCTTTTTGATTTCATCCTGGAAGAGCAAAAAAAACTTCCTGGCAGCGAGGGTATGTTATAAGGAAGAAAATATTTTTAGAAGCTTTGAAGAAATGTCATTAAATTTCAAATATTTCAGAAGAAACATGGTTCTGTTTTAGACACTCTGGAGAGGTGGATAGGGCTGTGTGAGTACACAGAGCTCACCCACTCTGCATCACTCATCTGTTTTATTTTCAGCATTTGTGGATGCAACATCATTCATCACATCTCTGCTCTGAACAGCAGTTGGGTAATAGGATAAAAAGAAAATCTTTTACCAAAAAGGATTGATTTTCAAATAATTTGAAGAAAAATTGAATTTTCACTCCTATTTTTGAAGTTTACCACTGTCTGTGTTGAGAAAGTGAAGTTTGATAAATCCCAGTGTACAATTTATGTGGGGAAACTGAGGCACAGAGGGAAAAATGAGTTGATTATGGTTTCTCAAGAAGTATGTGATGGTAAAAACCCGACTCACCAAACTTCAACCATTTGTTTATCCATAATACTCAATTTCTTTTATTATTTCCCCCTCTTTTAAGTCAACCAAGCAGCATAAATACTTTATAACAATTCCATCCTTGGGCAGGCTCATGATTTTAAGTCTTCTGTCAAGCTCCATAAGACGTTTTAGCTGGGATATGAGGTGTGAACAAAAAGAACTGTTAAAACAACTGGGGTCAGCACCTGCCCACTGGATGTGAGAACTCCTATGGACTTTAATGGCATTATTTGCGTGGATAAAAAGATCAGGGATACCCCATGGCTTCCTCATTTATTCCCAGCAAATGGAAACCTGGTGTTAAATGGCCAGAAAAAAAGGAGAAAGAGGTGGTTGGAGTGTGGGGGTTCTCCAGGGATTTTTGTCAGTAGCTGAAAACCCCTGAATTCCCACAGAAATATTTACTGACAAAACCCTCAAACCCAACACTTTCCCAGTTTTTAACAACTCTTCAATTTCTCCTGAAGCATCCTCAGAAACATCCATATTTTCCTCCCCTTTAGTTTCCAACCACTCCTTCTTCACAAAATACAACTAAATCACCTTAGCAGAAATACAAATTTTAGCCAAAAAAAAAAAATCAGTTCGGAATAAAAAGACTTCTTTTTTTTTTTGTTCCAAAGAAACCCTGGAAGGCAGCTCTGCTGGCGACAATAATTGGAATATCAGACAGAGGTTCAAGAAGAAGCCATTGTCACTAATGTCCCCCAGCCCTGGTGGGGAAAGGTCAGTGGGAATTGTGTCCCTGTGCCCTCCTCACTCCCCAGGACAATCAGGCCCACATGTTCAGTGTGTTCCTGAGACTGGAGGAAGGTCAGCAATGCAGGAAGGTGGGAAAGGCAGAAAAGGTTTAAAGAGACCAAAAGCGAGGCTTTCATTTTATATTCAATTTGTCTTTTCGCCTCAGAAAAGGGCACAGGGGTTGGAAATTATGATGGGATTTTTAAAGTTTTATTAATGACAGGCTTTGCGGTTGCTAAGGGAACTTGACCCAAGCAGGGGGAGAGGAATGGCCCAACGCTGCATTATCAGGATTAATCTGCTGCCTTGAAATTGTTGGATCTCTCTCGGCCGGCCTCACGAGTCCTTCCTGCTCCGTCTCTATCTCCATGACCACCTTGTTGACACGAGCCTCCCCTTAATCCTGGGGAGGAAACCTAACCCTTGGCCTGGCAGAGCTGTCCCTGGGAGAGGGTGAGCAGAGTGCAGGCGTGCAGGAGGTGAAGCGGAGCCGGGCTGGCCCGCGGGCCCGCGCAATAAAGCAGCGAGAGCAGGGCCATGCTAATTTAACAGGGGGCTTGATTACGCCCTTCTAGCAGCCCTCTTGATGGCATTAGCATTTATTACACCCTGTATTATAAGGCACGGGGATTTGCTTCTGTGGGGCACGTTGGCTGAGCCATGAAATGTAATGTTTTTTTTATTGCTCAATAAACGCCGTTCGCTGTTTCGCTGCCCCGCTTTTTGAAGCCCATTAAGCCTCTAACACAATAATGTCACAGCCCAGCCATGAGAGATCGCAGCTTTTACCCAGTTCTGGTTTCTCCTGAGGCCTCCTAGAGGCCAGACTCCAGGATAATTCCGTCAGAGGTTTTTACAATCCCAACCTAATATTTTTATTTTTTTTTTAAAGGCTTTGGCCATTGGGATGGTGAGTCTCAATGGGGTCTCCTCATTGAACAGATGGTTTCATCTCTCCTGAAAGAAAGAAGAACCCGGTGTTGGCATGAGGGACAGGGCTGTAGAGCCTCTGGTATTTTGTTTTCCCATCCCTGTGTCCACACGTGGCTTTGGATCCCATGATTTAACAACTCTGCTCTGGCCAAGTGCTGACAAGAACCCTGCGGGCATCACTCCCCTTCCCTGCCAACAGCCCCAGATCTCTTCCTGCGACATGCCCACCTCCAAGCACATTAATTGACAGAGTTATGAAGGGTTCAGCTGTCCCACCACGGTCAAAACCGAGGTTTCCCAGTGTTGACTTCCCTTCTGCATTAATTACTGTTTGGAAACTCCGTACATCAACACGCCTGACTCCTGCACCGGCCTCTCATCACCTTGGAGGGCTCCTGATGTGCCAGACCATCATCCCTCCTGCTGGAAGGAATGCAGTGCTCACAAATGCACCTCTTTGCCATAATATTGCGGACAGGGAATGTTTGCAGCAGTGACATGCAACTATTTCAGGCATTGGTTGTGTGGGGCAACTGATTAAGGGTTTAAAAATCCCACTGTGCAAGCTTTGAGTGAGGACCAAACCTTGCAGGCAAGGCTGGGAGTGAATACTAGAGCCTTTTAGCATAATATAATATTTTAAAATTCAATTCCACATTTTGCATTTAAGGCTCAAAGTATCATTCAATTCCTTTTTTTCCCCTTTTAAAAAAAAATCACAGATATTTGGGTTAAATTGTTCCAAAGTCTCCAATCCAAATGGGATTTCAGTTTACAGTGATTTATTTTTCATGAATGGTCTGAAACTCTTGCGAGCAAGTGGCTCTGTCTCTGAGTTTCTCCTTGAAACATAATCTGTGTTTTTCCCTTCAGACTGGGCTATTACTATTCTCTTCCTCTTTATTTCCATCATTTCACATAACTGCTCTTGGTCACCCATTTCCATGTATTTTTAGGTAATTTTAACCTCCCCATTGGTCAATCCCACACATGTCCACAGTGAGTGGTTCTCACCTTTTCTCTTTTTTCAGTCCATGCAATTATCCCAGCAGGAATCTCATCTGTAAGATGCTTTTGGATGCTGTCTTCTCCCCTGCTGTGTGATCATGGTTTTGTTTTAATTAAATACTGGAAATATAATGATGGAATTACTGTGCCATCTTCAGTGAAGGCCATGGCCATTTTCATTCCTGCCACGATTCTGGCAGCTCTTCTTTCCCAGAGATTATCAGGGTATTTTATCTCTCTTTAACTGCCAATTGACATATATTTATATAAAATTCTACTGCCATGTTTAGCTATTTTAACTTCTTTTTATGCTTTTCTGTAAAGGACTTATATTGGGGGAAATATGAAATGAACATTAGCATAATTCAGGAAAAAGAGAGAAGAGTTATGTCTCCATGTTTTTGGCAGATGTAAATGGAGTTAATTTTTTTGAAAATATAAAAACATTTGTAAACTATAGCTACAGCAACAGTTTCTCTGCTTGCTTCTAAGATGATTTAGCTCTGTATAGAAAATTTTATCTTCAAACAGCGCAGGTGGCCCTGGTTCTCTGATTCCTAAATATCCCAAAGCCTCTTTAGGGGACGTTTGCTCTCATTTATTCCTCTAGAAATAGTGGTTTGAGTCTCTGTGGATCTGATTAAACCCACAGAGCTCAGCTTTTACTTCTCTGAGTTTGAGTGAGCCCAAATTAGCATCGAGTTCTTCTTTTAGTGTACAGACAAGTGAACCAGTTCCATCCATAAATGGAGCCCAGAACAGCAGCACCACAAATCCCTCCTGTCAGAGCTCTTCTCAGGATCACACACCAGCAAAGGGTTAATAAATACCCCCTTGCAAAAGAATCCCTTTGAATATGGCCTAAGAGGGAGCTCAAGTATTTCCTCAATGGAGAGTTAGTGGAGTTTTCTGTGGATCTGGGGTGAAAGGAAAGTCTCCAGAAAGGTTCAGAAGAAAACTCCTTTGAAATGGCTCGACTGCTGTTATGATAAGCAGTTCGATAAGCCCACCCATGGAAAAGTTATTAGGAATTTATTTCATATGGATCCCATTAACCTAAACGTTTGCTTTCAAAGTAAACTCGGTACATGACTACCACTAAGCCCAAGCACTTCAGGTTTGAGGGTTGTGTTTTTGCAAAGGAATCGAGGGTTATCCAATCAATTAGCTGAATTCCCTGTGTAATTGTGCTTTAAATGAATCACCTGGTACTAATGAGGCTGCTTACCCATTAAAGGAAAAAAAAAATAGGGTTGCCTTTAAGGGAAACACTTTTAAATCTGTGGAAAAAAAATATCACAGTTTTTGGTTAATCTTTGGCACTCAGTGCCTTGGGATATACCCCAAAGCAGGTAGATGGGGAAGATTAGTCAGAAGGATTTAGGTCGGATTGAAGTCAAAATATCACTCAAGCTTTTTTAAATGAATTATTACAAGACCATCTGAAATCATTAGCGATATAAAAGCCGTGTTATTTGGGTGATAATGAAAATATAGGCTGAGCATAAGGGTGTAGGTTATTCTTCAGAGACAGGAGCAAAGGGCTGAGAGAGAGAAGAGGAGGAAGGAACTGTGATAATAAACCCAAATACCCAGTGCTGGTTAGGCAGAAATTCATCTTTAGAGCTTGGAAGTGAACCCAGTCATTTTCATCATCTCTCCTGCCACACTCTTTGGGCACTTTGGAAGGGTTTAATAGACAGGTTTTGCCATGGAACCATTTATCTCTGTGCTGCATTATTGCACAATTTAAACACATTAGAGCCCTTGCAGAAGCATAAAGGGTTCCAGGCTAAGCAGGCGATTTTTCTATCCCAGGCAGGCAGCACGTAGCCATCAGTGGTTTAGTGGAGGATTTTATCATTCATTTCCATCGTGTTTCTAAATTAATTCACTTGAGCAAGAGGAGGAAGAGGGAAAAAAAGCAATTAAGGCCCTGCTCCACACAGCAGAGTCCACAGGCAGGAGGCTGCAGCGAATTATGCTGAGCACATTTCTCCCAACCACAACTGGATTGGAACAATTTGCTGGATGCGAGCAAGATCTGGATGAGTGATGGGGGAGCACCCTCAGCCCAGCAAACTCTGGATTTTCCTGCTGGGAAATGCTTCACACCTTGTCCTGCTCTGCTTGGTCACGGTGGGATGGGTTGTAATGCCTTGGAGCCTTCAAAGCAGATATTGAGCAGCTTGTTGGAATTATTTGCTGGGCTATTTTTGGTTCGTGCAGAGGTCAGTGCTTTTCTGGGAGCTATCAGATATTCCCCTGGACAAACAAAGAGATAATTGCTCGGCAAAATAAAAGAATTCGCTCAGGAGTTGGCAAACCAGAGAAGGTTTTTGCGCTAAAACAGAGAAATTTCTGCTGCCTGTAGCTGGGATTTCTGGCCTGTGAAACGAGTCTGACTGAATGTCTCCCCAACTGTTTTCAGTGAAGTGGAAAAAAATGAGAAGCACGCAAGAAGTGCCCACTTTTGATCACCAAGGTGTTTTGATCTCATAAATTATGCCTGAAATGAGGCGTGAACTGGAAAGTGTGAGTGTGTTTTCCCTAGGTCTGGGCGCTTCTTGTTTGGAGAGAAGGAGCACTGTGCCTCCACCTTCCCCAAATACCTTTTATTTTTCCACCTCTGCTTTCTAAGAAGGAGCTTTCTGCTGCCATTTATCACGAGTGTAGGATGCAGAAGCACCACATTCCTCCCTTTCTTTCTCCTCTGGGACTTCCTCAGCCTGAACCTCGTGCTCAGCTCCAAAGAGACCTGAAAATGTTCCAGGCTTGTGGAGCAGGTTGACCTGCAACCTAATCTCATCCCAACTGTCATAACAGTGTGTTAGCCATGCACAGCTCATAAATCCCAACCAGGCAGAGCTAATGGGGAGGGCTTTGACAGTGCCAGGATTAGGAGGGCACACAATAAACAAAGAGTGCCTGAGTGCAGAGGTGCAGCTGAGCAGTGAAAAATCACCAGGTGATGCTACAAATCTTGCGCTGGTATTTCCACGGGCCTCAGTGCTGGGGGAGCTCAGCTCCCTGCCGTGATCCCACACCTCAGGACAGGGCAAGAGGGTCGGTGTAGGAGCTCAGCCTGGTGTTTGTGCAGCTCAAGGGACAGGTCAGGCTGGCTGGGAGGATAACTCTAAGGAATTCTCTTCCCCCAAGCAGTGATTCCCTCCTTTTAGAAGTGGGATTTCTCCCCAGCAAGGCTG
>VRYO01000704.1:2854921-2877892 GCA_009812075.1 Sialia sialis
ACCTGGCCTTGGACATTCCAGGGATCCAGGGGCAGCCACAGCTTCTCTGGGAATCTGTGCCAGGGTCTCACCATCCTCATGAGACAGAATTCTTTTCTTTCCTGAATTTTATATGTCATAATGCAACTGCGTAATAAGGTTTAGCACAGAGTCTTTCAGATTTTTGGTTGTGTTATCCACATAAAAATTCATCCCGACCAGATGTAATTTAGAAAGAAAGTGGAGGAGGGATTCATGATTATTGGTTACATCATCCAAACCTACTTGAGGAGCTGCTCATGAACGTCAGAGTTTGGCACAGATTTGGAAAGCTTAATTTTCCTTTGGCAGAGGGAGCTGACTAGAAAATACTCAGTGATCAGATTTTCAGAGATGTTGAACCTTTGCAGCTCTTCCCATTTCCAAAGCAGCATTGCAAGGTTTGACACAGCTGAGCCTCTGTTTTTTACCATCTATAGATTTATTTAAAGCTCTGTTATTAAAAATGAATCTCTGTGAATGCATCTTCCAGAGAAGAAAATGCAGCTTTTCCTGTGCCCTTTTGGGGTGCACACAAATCCCTGCTCGTGCCTGTTCATATGTCCTGCAACCCCAAACCACTGCCTGACGTCACAGCCTGAATATTGCAGGCCTTTCACTGCCTTTATTATATTGAAACCTGTAGTTTTATGAGAAAAATTAAGGATTTGTGTTGTGAGCCTCATTTGATGCCCTGTGGATTTGTGTATGATTTTTACAGCCCAGACAGGCAATCCAGCTTTGCCTTTAAGGAGGACATTAAGCCAAATTTCTGCCTCTGACTATTTTATGAAACGTGTAGGAAGTTCATATTTAGGGAGAGTTTGGCTCATTGATCCCATTTGACAGATGGATACACAGACACAACCCAGACACAGGGACTGCATAAGCCTGAAATCCCAAAGGAGAGCAGCTAAAATACGTTTTGTGAGGAGCAGACTCACTTCTTTACAGGCAGAATTACAGGTGGGGTTTCACATGGACTGTGGAGCTTTGGCTTCAGCCAGGGGTGGGTTGTCTGCGTAAATGGAAAACAAAATAGACATTAAAAATGGTTGAAATGGGAAAATCAAAGCGTTCAGTAATTTATAATTAGGCTAAAAGAGGTGATTGCACACATCCAGTATTCCTGCTCAGTGTGCTGTGGGCTCCTCTTTGTCTGGGATGGATGTTTGGAAAAAGCCCTCCTGAATGTATTTTAAAATGTCCACTGATAAATTTGCTTTTTTTATATTTCCTTTTTTTTTTTTTCTTCCTTTTCATCATAATCAATTCTTTCTTTTCTATGATGGCTTGATTATAAATATGGCATTTTGGCCATAGGTGACAGCAGCACTCTGGGCCAGATGTGCTGGCTGCCTCTGAAGGGCTTGGCCATGGGATGCTGGTGGTTTAAAGTAACAGGAAACCTGAGGAATACCATAAATCAGCCTTTTCTGACTGGGGTTCTTGTACAGACTAAAACAAAATGGATTGAATAACTTAAGTATGTGCGAGCCTCCTGCCTACCAAATTACTGGGGGCTGCCAGTGGAAAACACACTAATTTGATGTTGGCCTCCAAGAGAAAATTGTTAAACGAAAATTAGGTTTCAGCATTTTAACACAAAAATCAGCTTGGAGTTCAGTGTTAACAGGAGCCTAAGGATTTAACTAACTGCAAGGAAAACAAGGAGAGACTAAATTCCTGACTTACCAAACCCCAGCCCTGAGAAAAAAGCTTTTTACTTCTGGATCCCAGCACGGCAGGAGGGACAAAGCGTGTACCAAAGGGTGGTTTTCTTTCTTTGCTCTCTCCTGCCATGGATTTCACAAGGTCACAGGTTGACATTTTGTACTTTTCCACACTTCTATTGACTTTCATTAACAATAAACAGAAGGTGCTGGGCCAAAGTCATCGGATCCGTGACAGAGTGTTCGAAAATATTAATCTTCCCACATGCAAGGACATCAGAAGGGGCTGAGCTCAGAGCTCCTCTCCCCTGGTGTCCTGGCAGGGCTCTTCAGGAGAGATATGAGAGCCACATCTGAGCTCTTCCCCTTCAAGGAGCTGTTTCCAGCAAAATTCCAGGGATATTCCCGTGGATAAACCTGCCTGTGGCAGTGCAGCTCCTTCCCCAGCCAGCTAAAATAAATTATTGCAAATGGATTCATCCCAGGCCTTAATTAAAAGGTGCTCTGTTCTTATCATCCCATTAAAAAAACATTCGACAACTGTTAATTGAGACAAAAAAAATGTGACCTGTTCCTCTCCCAGCTCTTCTCTTCTCTACTTAAATAAAATAATACTGAGAAACCAATTGGTTGGGGTTTTTTTCCATCTCATAATAGTTCTTTTGGGTTTGTTTTGAGGCAATAATTCCAAAGGTCTTTCAATCTCCTCTTTCTGTTTTGTGGAGACAGGCATGGCCTGGCATCCTCGTTCCCTGAAGAATGGCTCCCACATCAATGCTTCAGCATCCACACCTTCTCACATCCCCGTGTTTTCCCCTCTCAGAAACCACTCTGAAACAACTTTCACATTTATAAATTAATGGGCTTACAGTGGCTTGGCCCAAGTTTTCCCATTTCCTCCACACTGGAGATGTTTTTTTGGGACGTTTTCTTTCCTGCAGAGTCTCTCCCTTTCTCCATGGTGTTGCTACGTGATCTGCTTGAGCATGGACCTCCTCTTATGTGGAATTCTTATGGCTGAGAGAGCAGTTCATGCATTAAATATTAGAGAGAGCTCCTGCTTGAGATGCATGTGCAGACCAGAGTGCTGAGCCACATTTCTTGTTCCCTTTTGAATCGATATTTGGGGGTCTGGCAGAGGGACAGTGTGGCGTGCAGTGTTTCCCAGACTGTGTAGCTTGGCACAGCAAATCCATTTCTCTGGAGTTCCAAACCTGTCAGGATGCTCTCTCCAAACTGCTCCACGTTTCAGACGTGTAACACTGAAATGTCACTTTTTGGAGCCCAAACCCAAGCGCCCTCAGCTCTCTGATTGGCAGCAAACTGACGGAAAAGCTCCAGGGAATTTCTGCTACAGCTGTAAACTTTCAAAAATACTTTACTGCTGCAAAAACTATAGAGTGTGCTTTAAATGAACAATATGCCCTCTTCATGCCTCAGCAGCAGTGAGAACATGCTTTCCACTCCAGCATGAACAACCCAGGGCTTGAGCTCTGAATTTTTTTTCACCCACACAGAACAGGTTAAGCAGTTTTCAGCTCGTTTCTACCTGTCACACAATACAGACAATATTCCAGACATCTCTGGGAGGAGGAGGAGATGATACAGATGGTTGTGCAAATGTTTGGATCCTGTTTCCAGGCAGGACAAGTTGAACCTCCTCATGTGCCTCGCAGAAGAGCAGATCACAGCCTGTTCCATCCCTGGGATCTTGGACAAAGCCAAGTCTCCAGTTAATGTGTTTATGTGACATTCAGAGCTTGGCTCTGCTCTGCCCTCGTGGGCCAAATCCTAATGTGACCCAGTGCTCTCTCACATCAGCTGGAGGGTTGCCTGAATAAAGTAAAAGTTAAAAGTAAGCGATGCATCCAGGTTTCAGGCCAGGGATTTCGTTTCACAAAAGCTCCGTGCATTAGAAAATGATACATCAGCTTCGGGGTCGTTGTTCTCTGGAACTTTTTGTGTTTTGACTTTTAAAAGTCTGAAATATGAGGAGGAAGGTCTTCTCCTCCCACTCCTGGGGCTACACCCTTCCCTGAACAAACCTGTGCTCAGCAGGACCTGAATCTTTCCTGAGGCATTTACATCTCCAGGAGCCAGAGCTGCTGGCCCTCTGCCCTAATGTCATCAATGGAAAGTTGTCTCCTGAGATTACCAGGGCCTGGGTCACATCCTGCTTTATTTTAAAGAAGCTGTGGCTGCCCCAGCCCTGGAGTGTCCAAGGCCTGGTTGGATGGGGCTCGGAGCAATCTGGATCCAGTGGAAGATGTCCCCGCTCATGGCAGGGGGTGAAACAAGATGAGTTTAAAGTCCCTTATAACACAAACCACTCTATGATCCTACAATTTTATGATTCTATTTGTTTATGAACCATCCCTAGCTTTTATATTAACATTTATCCTATATTCCCTCCCTGCCCTTCACACAAACCAAAGAAATGATTGATGGTTTTATAGGAACAATTCTGACAAGAAACAGGAAAGGCTAAACAGGTTTGGAAAAGGACATGACAGGTCTCCATCTGAAAAGAGACTGCTGGAAAACACACAGGCTTGGGGAAAAACCTTGAGCACCACTTCCTGGGGAGGGTTGCATGCCTTGGGTTTACCTGTTGCTTCTGCGGCATTCACACTTTCCCAGTCAATTCTGGACATACATCCCTGATTACCAATGGCAGTGAACAGTTGGGAATGCTGTGGGATGTCTGGGATGCTCTTTGCAGGGAAAGGAATGTGCTGGAGAACCCTTGTATGAGACATCAACCCCAGCCCAAACCAAAAGAGAGGCCAAGCTTGACCCCACTGCCTGGCTGAGCATCTTTTGGTTAGGGGTTAAAACTTGAGGTGATATCACAGAATCACAGGTTGGATTGCAATACAGGATGTGACCAAAAGTATGGATTCTATCACCATCTGTTGAGACCAGGTGGGGCAGTGATCCTGATCTCCATGGGATATCTCCTGCTAATGGGCCATCCATTGAAACCAGCTAGAGCAGTGTTCTTTATTTCCAAAGGGGACATCTCCTGTTCATGGCCATATGTTATAAACCAGCTGGGGCAGTGTTCTTTATCTTTTCACAACCCATCCTTCCTGCAGGGAGTTCTCTTCTGCTCATGGCCATTGAGTCCCACTGTGGCACTGATAAAATTACTGCATCCCATGGGGAGATGCTCCAGCCAGGGGGAAGAGTCAAGCCTTTTCTACCTAGATAAAAACTGAATTTTGGTACAATAAGTGAGTCCTTTTCCCACTGGATTCCAGAGGAAAGCCAGACCCTTCCACATCATCACCACCACCTCTACCTTCAGAGGGAAACTGCCCCTTGTCCAGGAGCACTGCTCCAACTGAAGCACATCTGTCACTGCAGGAGGATGCAGCCACCATTGAATGGCACTGCTGCCAACACCCTGACTGACTGACGGCTGTCAGCTTGGATTCTGACTCTGGCAGGGTTTGGGGTTTGTTCTTTGTAGTACTGTATTTCTATTTTAATTTTCCTAGTAAAGAACTGTTATTCCTATTCCCATATCTTTGCCTGAAAGCCCCTTGATTTCAAAATTATAATAATTTGGAGGGAGGAGGTTTACATTCTCCATTTCAAGAGAGGCTCCTGCCTTTCTTAGCAGACACCTGCTCTCCAAACTAGGACACCAGTGAAGACCAAAACTCAGCCAAATTCATCTGTGCTGTCAATCTTCCCTACAGATGTTCTGGAGGTTCTGATGAGTCTCTAACCACAGCGTTCCAGTGCTTTAATTGTGCCTCCTGCTTTGGGAGCACAGGCAGAGGAGTGAGTAATCACCACAGCCCCATCAATGAACAGCGAGATTGTGCATGGAGAAACTGAGAGAGAGAGAGAGAGACCACACAGCGAGGAGTGGGAGCCATGGGATCAGGAGCTGGGATTTCTTTTTCTCTGCGCACAATCCACCAGGCCCTGCTGCCCTGTATGATCTCATGGAAGAAGTATATTTTCCATCTGTGAGGAACTCCTGCAGTATCAGCTAAGTTCAAATTAGCAGGATCATTAGCCACTCTTTGAGGGAGAGGCTGCCAGGAAGCCTGAGTGTATGTTTGAGGAAGAATTCCCAATGTCTGTGTGTCTGGAGGAGTATAAATTCTTCTATTCCCCTCCAGTAGCCTAATTAGATTTTACTCTGTTTATTAGAGGAGTTCAGTTGCTAGCTCAACATGAAATAAAATCTGCATGATTAAGAAGTCACGAGCAGTAAAGCTTACAGTGTGCTGTTAGAAATTTTCCTTTTGGATCAACAGCAATGAAATCCTCCAGTGTTAAATGAAGAGAAAGCAGGAGTGTGTTTAGATCCAGCAGGATCAAAACAGGGTGTCAGGGATGTGTCAGGGATGGAGGGAGGGTTGGGAAGGGGTAATCATGTCGTTCAAATCATACCTGAAATGAGAAAGTTTCTGTGGAAATTGCATTTTTCACCACACAGACTGGATCTTCACTGGAAAACAAGGAGAGGAAAGATGCTCTTCCATTTGAAAATGCATTCTTCAGCTCTCCTCGCTTCCTTCACAATCTATCAAGAGTCAAGGGCTCTAAAAAAAATGGAATAATATCTAGATCTAATTCTATTCAAACATCTTCAAGCCATTCAGGGCTGATGGCCTCAGTGATGTCAAACAGCCTCCAGCAGAAGCTGTGTACATTAAATTTTCTAAAGTGAAGCTTGGCCTTGGAATAAAAATCCATTGAAGATGATGAGATGCTTGGGCTAGGGTTAGATCCTTCCATGGAAAAGGAGGAGCAGCCAAAATCCCCTGAGATTTCTGAAGTTCAGGATTTGCCTCTCAGCCTCCAGATCTCTGCTGGCACTGAGGCACACATCCCTCAAAATTTCCACGTCACATTTTAGGAGCTGAATGCTGGGGAGCCAGAAAAGAAAACAGATATTCTATTTCCACTGACTTTGCTGGGAGCAGCTCTGTCACACACAAAGCCACCAGCAACCTGCAACAGGGAGATTTCCAAATGCTCTTTGAGTTGATGACCCCAAAATCCTGCTGAAAAAATGCCTCTGTACTCACTTACCTGTAGAAAGAAAAATACAGAGTGGTTTTTCTTTCTCCCAATAATCTGAGAAAATAAACTCTAATTGGAGGAGCTCCAAGAGCTGTGTCTAATGTAGTTTTTTTGGTGCTGGGTTGTACCTAAAATCCAGCCCACCCTGCTGGTAGGGACAACCTGGTCACCGACACAAAATCCTGTTCCTCATGGATCATTTAAAAATCCACCAGGGGCAGACTCAGGGTGCAAATCTGAGGATCAAAGCTGGAAGCCTGGTGCAGAAAGCAACTTCTGGAGCCTAAAAAAAGCAAAGAGCAAGCTCAGAGGAGGTTAAGAGTCAAGGGAAGGAGACTCGAAACCCAAAAACATCCCAAAAAAGCAAAGGGATTTGTGCAACCCAAGGGACTAAAAGTACATTTTGGCCCATGCTCTGGTTTTCCTCAGCACGTGCCCAGCCACAAGAGCCCATGTGGTTCTTCTGTTTTCCCAAGTCTTTTGAAATATAGATGCAAGAGTCTCGGATCCCTGCACTTCCCTGCATTCCTGAAGAAATTGGCCCACCAAGTCGTTGTAATTCAGGATACCACCATACACCCACATGTAAGATTCCTTAACAACTATGCACATTTTTAGGCTCAAATATTTTAGAATTGTTTTCACTGTGCCTGAGCTGTAATTGGCTCAGCTTCCCAAGTGTTGGATCATCTAGCTGGAGTGATTTTTGACTCTGAGCCCAGGCACCATATCAAAACATTTATCAATTAATCATAAAAAGTAACTAACATTGTTGTCCACCCAAGAAAAACTGTCACTTACAGACTCATGTATGTTATTCCTTATGAAAGAGCTGCTATATAGAAGTTGATTTCCTGCACAGACCAGGTGGAAAATCTGCTAAAGGCAGAGGTCAAATTTAGTTTAATTTTATACCCTTTGTTAAGAATGTTCTCCCTCTCCCTCTCTCTCAAAGAAAAAAAAAAAAAGAAGAAAAAACCCACCCTTGTGTTCCTTTCCAAGTATTCTAAAGTTAATTCATGTGAAAGAAAAAAAAAAAGATTAGGATAAAATTTCAAATATTAAATTCAAATGCAGGATTAATGAGTTTTATTTCAAAGCCCCAGAGGTTGTCTGGAATTTAGGACATTTTTTTAGTAGCAGACACAAGACACAGCCAGATGCAGTCGTGTTTTGGACCAGCTCAGCACAAATTTAGCACCTTGAAGGAGAAATTTTATGTCTGTTTTGTAAAGAAAACATTTAAACTCTTCCAAAATCCCTTGTCCAAGAGATATTATTGTTGCAGTGGATGAAGGAAGGGGTTTAACCTAAGGCTGACCGAGGGAAATTTCCACTCCATCACCATCCCTGTAGGTGATGCAGCTCCCCTGCCCCATGCAAATCATATCTTTAGTTTCTGATAACCAAGCTAGATTCGGAAAAATAAATAAATGAAAGAGTTGAAGCGTTTCCTGAAGCCGAATTGAAGACAGCCCTTGCGACACCCTGCAGGAAAGAGCTTTTTGCAGCCTGGTTTCCCAAAGAGCAGCGGGGAAGGGCTTGGCAGAGGCACAAGCACCGTTCTTCTCACGCCCTCCCAGCCAGCCTGGCAAACCCAGGGCTGAGGGGCTTCACACCCTCTCCCCCTTGGTGGGAAAAACCCCTCCTTCTTGTGAAAAGATTTTGCTATCATCATCCCAAAAAATTCCCAGCCTTCAGCTTCCTCCCTGGCAGGGCTGCTGCCAAGTCGTGTTTCAGGTCGCCGTGATTTGTTCAACCCGGGGAAAAATTCCTGTTTGCAGACAGCACCTGTGGAGCTCAGCCTGCAGATCCAGAGCAGGTGGCTGGACCAGGGTGTCTTTTGGGCAGCCAAAAGTGCAAAACATCGTCCTGATTGAAATCAAAGAATTAAATCCTCGTTGAGTTCAATGGAAGGGGAAGGCGGCCAACGTTGCGTTTAATATTTTATATATTAGCACTGAAATCTTGATGGGAAAGAAACAAACCTTGCAGTGAGCACCTTCGAACGTTGGAATCTTGTCTTAAAAGATTCCATTTGTAGCAAAAAGAAAACGTTTCAGTTTCACATTCTGGCATTTGATCAAATGGACATACCACAGTCTGTAAATAGACCCAAAAACTGAAAGATCATTCCAGTTAAATTCCTTCATTGCCTTAAAACTCTGACTCACCTATGGACAATCAATGGAATTAACATCAGCAGATAATCAGGAGTTGGTGATAGGCAAGCTTCAGATTAATTATTCCATTTTAGAAAAACACTCACAAATTATTTTTTTCTTATTTCTTTCTGGGTTGAAAATCCTGCAAGAACAGGTTTTCCCCCCTCCAGTACAAAACAAAAATAATCCATGGAAATTGTCTCATCTCACAGTATTTCAGGTTTTGGGCCTCATCAAAATCAGTAAGTGTGAAAATGTAACAAAATATTATGCAAAGTAGCAAATATACTCAAAAAAGTTTTTTACTCCTGAAAGTTTTCTCTGAATTGCAACTAAATTTTCAACCCCAATTGCTCATAATCTCATCCAACTTTTTTCAACAGCAATGGAAGTTTGGATTTAAAGCTTCGTTTCCAGATGGATTTCGTGGCCAGGGTGGGAGAAGGTGGATGTGATTGTCAGGAATTCCAGGTGATAACTGCCTGGAGCTGAACCATCACCAAAGGAAGGGAAGAGCTGTGCAAGGCACTGGCAGCTGCTCTGACTGCAGCCATGTCTCACTCACATGAAACCAAATCCTCTTTTGGTCTTTGTCATCTCTGAATTCAACCCCTGACATGGCTTTAAGCTGAGAAATACCTTAAAACCCAAAAATGTCACCAAAATTTGCTGAAGACTGGGGTTTAACAGACAAAGCCTTGCTATATATTATCAGTGGCATGAGTTTATGCTTTATTTTGGATATAAAAAGAGATGTTTTATCCCCAGACACTGCTATGCACACTTTCAATCCTTATCAAAACCTCACAGTTTGACACTGGTGTGCAAAAGTCGCCCCCAAATCAGTTGCATCACTCTGACCTATTGTCCAAGGCCAGCTAAACTGGAGGCTGAGCCAAGGGACACGTTATCCAAAGGAAAACAGCAATAGCTGAAACGTATCTGAGGCACCAACAGGATGTGAACCCTTCCCAACATCTTCCTTTGCTGAAAACTGGCGGGGCCAGCACAATGAGAAGGTTGGGCTGTGCTGCCACCTGCACCACGAGCACATCCCAAGGTGCTGAGCTGAAGGGATGGGATGGTTTTCCATTCCTGGCCCGGCCTCTGGTGGGAAATATTCCCACAGCTGGATGGGAACAAAGAGTGAGGCATCCCAGAGACTCGAGCCAAGCCCACGGGTGGAAGCCTGCTCCGTGACCAGCTGCTCCAAAGCTGGCTCAGCCAAACCTGGCTCAGTGTTTGGGGATGTCCTGCGTGGAGCCAGCAGGGTTTATGGACACTCCATCCATCATTGCATCCACGGAGGGGAAAAAAAAATAAAAAAGAAACAGCAAAAAAAAGAATAAAATGAAGATTTTTATGGGCCTAGGAGGAGCTAACCTGGAAACATCTCTGGCACAAATAGAGCTGTTGAGCAGACAATAGCACCGGGGTATTGCCATGGGTTTGTTTACCCAAACGTGGAGTCCTCTTGTGAGGTCCCCACCCTGCTGTCCCCAGCCTGGGGAGCTGCTGGAGCACAAGCTGCGATTGCCATGCTGACAGCTTTATTGCCTGCCTGACCTTGCTATTTTTAAGGCAACAGGTTATCTGGGTGATGTCACCAGGCCTGCCTGGTGCTGGCAGCTCGTTCCCACTGCAGGGAGCTGCTCCTCACTCACTGCAATGCCAAGCTCTTCCAGGTGTCCAGGAGCTCGTGGCACTGGTTTCACTCAGAGCTACTGAGACTGATTCTGTTTTCCCAAATCACTCAGAAAATCCGGCTTTGGTTCCCGTCTTCAAATCTAGCTTATCCAAATTGATAAAGGGAATTTAAATATCTCAATCTTGAGACTGGAAGCTTCAAAGAGCATCAACGAGATTAATTAAATGTTTGTGTTAGGAGTGGGAAAGTGCAAGTGCAAGTTACAGTTCACAAGTGATTCTCTGGAATAAGTGCAGGAAGTAAATAAATGATAAAAAATGTTGTTGCACTTCCATTTTGAAGGTTCTTATTGCAAAACCAGTGAACAGAACAGCCAGACCTTCACTTAGGGAAAATAAAATATCCCAGAGGGCTGAGTTCTGTGGAGTTATTAAAGGCTTTATGTCAAGATTATCTTTCTGGAGAAGACACAGCCATGATTTCAGCAAATGCTAAAAAATTGGGTCAAATTAGAAAAGCATTTACTGATTTAGTAACTACTTATCAGACATTATCTGTATGCAAACTATTTACTCAGAATGATATGACTGAAAAGCTCTCTCCCATTCTAAAGTTCCTGCCTCCTGTCCTAATTCCATGAGAAAAGAGACACCCACAGCCAAGGTTAGATGAGCTCTTTTAGGAAGCCTTTTTCCAGCTCCCATGGGAATAGAACACCTTTTCCAGTCTCAGCTGGAATAAGGAAATGAAAAAAAAAATAAAAAATACAGTAATTTCACAATTATAAGCCACACCTTTTTCATTGAAGAATCCAGCCTACCCCAGTAGTGCGGCTTATATTCAGGTGTGGCTTATCTATGGACAAATCCCAGTGAAATGCCAACCTGGAAGTGAGAGCCGGCCGGGGAGGGCACCTGGGGCTGCCTTTAAAGGCTTCACTGGTCTATGAAAACTGTTTGCAACTTGAGCACCTGACACCAAACCCTGCGCTGGCGCCATTCTGTTACTAACTCATTACTTTGTCACACATGGATCCTCGCTTTAAAAAAAAAAAGTGCGGCTTATAATCAGGTGCGGCTTATATATGGACAAATCCCATGGTCTGCCCGGCTACCCGGAGGTGCGGCTTATAATCAGGTGTGGCTTATAATGGTGAAATTACTGTAATTAAAAATCTAATCCTCTTTGAGCTAATGCAGTCCAAACACACCCAGTCCCCATTCTTGTTGATCCCAGTGTCAAGGTGGTTGTGAAACCCAACCACAAAACTGCCTGGAAGGTTTCCTTGGCTTCTCTCAGACTGCAGGCAAATCTGGAGGGATGCATTAAAGGGAATGGTATCCCTCTCCTCCTGGGGAATGGGAAAATGGGTTTATGGGTCATGAAACCCCTCCATTCCTGCAGAGGTGGTGGACTGGGGACAGCTGAGCCCTGCAGGGAGCAGGCAGTGGGTGTAACCTGTGCAGGGGCACGGTTCCCATAACGTCACAGCAAGAGAGGTGAGCTGGAGCAAAATAAATTCACTTTCTCACCAAACACCCTCCTGTTTTTTCCGAGTCCAGATAAGCAAATTAAAAATGATGTCATGGCTCCCCCAGGACACTGCAACACGCTGCCATTTGTCCAGCCAGAGTACAGCTCCTATTAGTGTGATATAACCCAGTAGTTGGGAACTCAATAGGAAAAACAGAGCTGGAATTTAATAAAAAAAAAAACAAAAAAAACCAAAAAACCAAAAAAAACCAAACCTCTACAGCTTTTAACTCATTGCCCTTAACATGCAGAGCTACTGTAAGTGAGTGCCTCAACATGAACACTCTGAAGACCAAAGAATTAAAGTAAATGCAATCAGCAGATTACTAAATACCAATGGGAAATTTAGAGCTATAGAGCAAAATCCCAGAGCATTAAAGGATTTACTGCTTGGCATTGATGAGAAGCAAATCTTTGGATTTCCATTTCTATCCTTAATTAGCAACTGAGGTTTATTTTAATCTAAACTAAGTCACAAAAGATAACACACCCTAAAAGAAAATAGATAGCAGTGCAATAAACTTCATAAAACGTCTTATTAAAAATTAGAAGAAAAAATAACAGATTCAAATGGAAAATCAATTTCCAGGACTTCCATTTCCTTTTGTTTTCTTGTCTTCCCACCCATGCTCAGCTCTTTTCTAATAACATTCAGCTCTTTGCTAGCAGGGTTACCAAGGGTGGTAACAAAGACAGCATTTGAAACCCAAAAGGGAGGCTCCTTTTTAGCAGGGACATTTTAGGAGTGTTCTTGCTCCTTCACAGCTTGGGGTTTGAAAGTTTGCTGTCTCCTTGCCCAGTTCCCAGGGCCTCTCACTGGAAGCAGGATCTGAAATGGATGAGCCGTGCTCCACATGGCCTCAGCTCTGAACAAAGCAGCTGTGGGAAATGGAGTAGTTTTTATGGATTCTCTGGGACTGGGGAAAGACAAGGCTCGTCTGGTCAGTGAGGAGATCCCTGATCCCTGATCCCTGCTCCCTGATCCTCTGATCCCATCTGCCATTTGCACTGTGGGTGGTGTGCTCCCAGCAGCTGCTTTGGCAGGGTTTCCTGGAGCATTCCTGATGTGCTGGAGCATTCCCAGTTCACTGGAGCATTCCCAGTTTGCTGGAGCATTCCTGGTTTGCTGGAGCATTCCCAGTTTGATGGAACATTCCCATTTTCGTTTGTTGGAGAACTGCCAGTTTGCATTCCCAGTTCGCTGGAGCATTCCCAGTTTGATGGAACATTCCCAGCTTGCTGCAGCATTCCCAGTTCACTGCAGCATTCCCAGTTCACTGCAGCATTCCTGGTTTGCTAGAGCATTCCTGGTTTTCTGGAGCATTCCCAGTTTGCTGCAGCATTCCTGGTTTGCATTCCCAGTTTGCTGCAGCATTCCCAGTTTGCTGGAGCACTCCCAATTTGCTGGAGCACTCCTGGTTTGCTGGAGCATTCCCAGTTTGCTGGATCATTCCTAGTTTCCTGGAGCATTCCTAGTTTGTTTCAGCATTCCCAGTTTGCTGGACCACTCAGTTTCGTGGAGCATTCCCAGTGTGCTGGAGCATTCCCAGTTCACTGGAGAATTCCCAGTTGGCTGGATCATTCCCAGTTTGCTGCAGCATCCCTGGTTTGCTGCAGCATTCCCAGTTTGCCAGATCATTCCCAGTTCACTGGAGCATTCCCAGTTTGCTTAATCACTCCCTACTTTTCTCCCTTCCCCAGACAGCCCAAGAATTCATTTGAGCCACACAAAAATTCACTCCGGAGCAATCTGAGTGTGATCCAGGTCCACAGATCCATCCCTCCATGGGAGGATCCAGGATAATAATCCGGGAGTCAAATCAAATCCAGCTCCAGCACCAAACACCATCTAGGCCTGTGAATCATCCAAGGAGCAAACTCCATCAAGTTAAATCAACCCCAGAAGCTCTCGAGTTGGTATCTAGCACTCAAAAAATTATTGGATGGCTTAAGAATTATTAATTTTTTAAATTGTATTTTGAATTATTTTTATTTGTCTTGTAGTTGACACTCCTTTGGGTTGAAAACTGGACACTTGTTGGACATTGACAAAGTTTTCATTGTGTGCTAAAATAATTAGTTATGCATCTGAAAATGCATTGATTATAGTCATAAAATGGCAGGAGCTGAGCCCTTAAAATTAATTATCAAATATCAGGCAAAGAAAAGCTTTCATTCATAATAAAAAAAAAAAAAAAAAAAAAAAAAAAGGAAAAAAATTCCAAAACCTCAGCCACAACCAAAGAAAGCAAAACCCCATAAAGCATGTAATGAACTACTTCACAAGTGGTGATATTCCAATTTCTGGTCATTCATTCCAGCCTGGTTCTCAGGGTGAATCCTGAATGAATTCACTCTGGGGGCACTGATGGATATCTGCCCATCCCAGCAGCCCCCTTTATCTCCCAGGTTTGTTATTTTGGGGCTGTGACACCTCTGCTGTCACCAGGAGGGACGGTGACAGCGGGAATGTGATGGACGAGCGTGCCAGAGCGCTGGGACTTGCAGGGTGCCCTGCTCAGAGAGAAGAGCAAAAGCAACTCCCCTCCTTTGCTTTTTTTAATTTGTTAAAACAACAGCTCCGTATTCCCAGGGGCAAATGTCAGGAATAATTGCATGCAAATTGCACTGGAGTCACGCTGAGGCACCCAGTGCCACCCAAGGGCTCCTGAAGGGTTAACGTGGAGCAGCTCAGTTAATTTACAACTGCAGACCTTTATCATCTCCCGGTGACATCGGGGGGCTCACATTTCGCACTTAATTACTTGTTCAGCAATCAGGCCCACGAGAGATAGATGTGTTCTGTGTTTAGCCCTCGCAGCTGTGAATTGTTTATTTACTTATCCAGGCCGGGAATGGCTGCAATTTAAAGGTTCAGATCTCTGCTACCCTGAGCGGGGCAGGTCTTCCTTTAAACACTTCCATATTCCACTGGAATTCCGCTGGAGATGCCCCATCCTATCCTCCTGTGCTGGGCAACGGGGCCGGCAGGTGTTCCTGCTTAGTGGCCACGCCAAGAAGCCTCTGCCAAGTTCACAATTGGCACCAGGGATCTGTGGAGATCAATTTTGGGGAGGTAAAAAGCTGGCCAAGATGAGGAGAGATGAATTCCAGAGAGCCGGCTTCCGTGGAATGGCTCGATCCCTATCTGGTGCAGCAGCTTCAAACAGTGGCTGCCAGCAATTCCTCAGCCAAATGGTGTCATTACAATTTAAGCTGTCAAATGGCGACCAGATGGCTTTATCTTTCACACCAGAGGCCTGAGAAGTTGGTAGGTGTGACCTCTCCACACGGCAATCCACCTGCAGAGCACATGGAAATTCCTGGAATTGCCAACGCGCCCCGGGTGCTGACACCCATCCTCATCTTTGACAAATCTGGAGTAGAGCTGTGGGAAACCAGCAGATTTCACTGATGGCATCACCCTCCAGTGCTGTGGGACCACTTGGGGTGGAACTAAATGAGCCTTCAGGTCCTTCCCAACCCAAATTCTGTATTTCAGCACACGGGGTTTTGCATTCTTTGGGTTGCACAGAAAGGGGGGATGATCCCTGTTATTCCCTTGGGGCACACACTGACTTCTCATCTACCCAAGAAAAAAAGAGTTGTGTAGGGAAGAGAATCTCAGTTCCATAGTTGGCTGGAAGAAGACGTTCCAGAAGGAAAATTGGTGAAATTCCCTGCCATGGTCTGACCATCCAGGCATCACTGCTGTCCTTGTGATGAGCCTGATGGAAGAGAGGGTGGTGGTGCAAGCAGGCTGGACACATCCCCTAAAAAATCCCCAGGTAGCTGAAATGGAGGGGCTCTGGGCAAAGGGCAGCCCAGTTTCCCAGCAGAAGCAGCTGGGGAGGTCAGGGCTGCCTGGGGAATATCCCATGACCCATCCACCGCCACAGGCAGCTCTCCCCAGCTCCAGGAGAGCTCGGGCTGTTCCCACACAGAGCTGGGCAGCAGGTCTCAGATTAGAACAGTATTAAAAGTAAGGACTTTGGGGTCGATGTTAACCCCAGAGAATTGTGCCTGTGGGCAGGTGGAGGGGCTGACAGACATCAACAGCAGCAGCAGCGTTTCTGCCTCCGGCCTCTTGCAGCAGCCAACTGCTTTTGATTTAAAGAAAAGGCTTTCCTGTCCTGTGCTCTTATGAGAAACACACTTTTCTCCCAGTCCCAAGGTTATTTCTATCCCACAGATGAGGAGAAGGGGATGCAGGCTGACAGGGAACATGGCAAGGAGGGCTAAAGCACAGAGGTGCTGCTTCCTAATATTTTTTGTGTTATCGTCACCACTGCTGTGGGAAAAAATTACCAATCTCTCAATCATTAAACTGGTTTATTAATAATATGTAAAAAAAATAGATCAGAACTTTCTAGTCTTGAAGAATTATAAGAGGTATTATTAGACATACACAAAGAAACAAAAATGCAGATAATTCCAGGGCAATTTGGATTTTCTCAGAAACAGATCTACGATCATCTGTGTCACTTCAGTAAAGCCAAAGAAAGAAGAAAAGAGCCTCCATAGGCATAATTGAATTAGACAAAATCCTGGAATTTGATGAGAGATAAAGTTACCACTAATTCTCTTTAAAAAAAAAGAAAAATCAAAAAGGAGATGAAATTAAAATGTCAAAAGAGCAGTGAGCTGCTAAATTGAACCTTCAGTTTTTGAGTGCGTTCACGGTTGTGTTGGCAGCGCATCCGCGAACGTGCTGAAGTAAAAACACTGCAAATGAAAAAGAAAACACCCAAAATGCAGCTTTTAAAAGGGTTGAAACCAACAGCAACAGGAATGGTTCAGGGTTTACAAAAGGGAATGGCAAAGCAGGAACAAATACAACAAAACCTGGAGCGGTAACAGTGCTGTGGGTACAACTGTGAATTCCGTGGGCTGGGTCCATGAGAGCGGTGCCAAAGTCATGGATCCAGCCAGACCTCAGGCTGGCCTTCACCCACGGGCACAGAAAACGGGAGAAATATTTGTTTCTTCCAGGATTTTGCTGTTTTTTCCCCTTTGTTTAAGTTTTTTGCCTCTGCTGACGTTGAGTTGACAGCGGCGGCGCGGGGGTTCAGCCTCAGCTCGAGGAAGTGGGGATTTTCAGAGAATTATGAAAATTTAACTCAGATGAACCTTGCCCTGGTTTAGCAGACATAAAATGACAGAAAGGAGCCTCTCAGCTTCTCAGGCCAGCAGAGGAATTACTGCAAAAAGCCTGTGGCAGAGAAAGCGGAGGCAATGGGCACCAGGAGCTGATTTGAGGTGAACACCGAGGCAAAGGGGAGAGCATCCCTTGTGCTGGCTCCCCTGCCCTGCTGCTTCACTCAGCACTTCCCCACACTTAAAAGGGAGAAAAAAACTCTCTGAGAGCCTGAGGGAACCCAAAGAACAAGAATGAGCCAGGACCCTGCTTGGTAGCAGTGCTGCCCCAGATGGGGAGCACAGGGAGGGAGGGAGGCCCCCCAGTGACGTGGCTCCCGTTATTATTTTTGTCCTAAATACACAAAATGCTGAGTTTTTACAAACTAGGATTAATATCAATCCCAAATGCCTTTTTCAACCCAGGAATTTGCAGTAGAGCACTGGAGGGATGCACTTCTGCCAGTGATGACGATGCCTTTGCAGCGCTGGAACCTGGGGGCGAAGAAAATCCCATTTTCTGACTGCTGCTCATCACCCCTCCACATTTCCAAAAGATTTTATCTGTCTGGGCATGGAAGATTTCCCAACCTGTTTTTATTAAGAGCAGTTTTGTATGCCAGCAATGAATATTACTCTATTACTGAAAGGAATCAAAAGCTAAAGTGCCTGCGTGTACAGTTAATCTATCCAAACAGAAAATGTTTCTTAAAAAATTACAGCACTATTTTTATAACAAACCTCAGCCAAACTCAAAACTGAATAAATAGAATGTGTTCTTTTAAAACCAATTTTTTTTTTTTTTTAATCATGGGCAAGAAATACTTTCCTTGCTTTCATTCATCAGGTAACGCTTCACCCCCTCAGTTATTTGTGGGGAGAGATTTGCCTGGGATGGGATTTTTTGCTTTTGCAGGATTGAAACATTCCCAAGGCTGGAAGGTGGATGGCATCACAGCCAGCCTGTGGTTTCTATCTCTTTTTAACCAATAAAATACCTCAGAAGGGTTGGGAGTGATGGGGAAGAGCCACCCTAAATCCCTGATGCTCCTAAATCAAGCAGCAGGTCAGAGCCGTAGGAATTTCTAAATTTTCTATAGGATTTCAGCAGGGATCTATTCCTGAAGGTAAAAACACAGAGCCACTGTCTTTATGTTATTTAAATCTGGCCTGCACACTCATGACCACAGTGGAATCATCATTAGGGTCGTTTAAGGCAGAGTTTGGCCTCTCCTAGCTTTTACTCCATTATTATTATTATTGTTATTATTGTTATTATTTCGGTTTTGCTTTAACAAGAAGC
Source organism: Sialia sialis (assembly GCA_009812075.1). Lineage (NCBI taxonomy): Eukaryota > Metazoa > Chordata > Aves > Passeriformes > Turdidae > Sialia > Sialia sialis. The sequence continues at coordinate 2,873,447 of VRYO01000704.1, forward strand.
CCGTGCAGAACTCCTCCTGCAGTTTTTTTTTTTTCAGTATTTATTTAGGCTTGCACCACTGCCCAAGACCACAATTTGAAAGTCCCAAGCCTCATCCCACGATCTTTTACTCCCCAAAACGCCGCGCATTTTTTTGATGCCTTCACCGAGAGAAGCCGAACCCAACAATTCGCAGCCGGCGAGGACCCTAAAATGTGGTTTAACATTCCTAGAGGAGACGGTGATGAATAGGCAAGCAGGGTAACCTGACCCCCAGGGCTTACACATCCCCTTTGTTTGTTTGTTTGGTTTTGTTTTTTTTTCCTCCTGAGCTTTCCAGGAGTTTCAGCCGGGGGCCTAAAAAAAAAAAAAAAATAAAAAAAAGGCACAAAAACGCTTTAATTCCTACAACCACGTCGCTCATTTGTGTGGTTTTTTAAGGAGGGGTGATTCCCGCTGCAAGCTAGAAAAAAATTAATTCGGATTTCTCCCTTCTGTTTTTTTTTGTGTGAAATAAAAAGTCTGTGTGAGTGCTGTGCCATTCTCGAGTGTCCAAGCGCTGCTTTTTCTGCTAAAGGTCAAAAGCAGGTAATGGATGTCGAAATTTCCACAGACTGGGGTAAGCTCGGAGCTTGTTGACTTTGATATCAGTTTTCTTCCACCTCAGTGGTAAAAAAAAAAATAAAAAAAAAAATTAAAAATCATTGCAGCTCCTCATTGATTTTTTCATGGAAGTTCACCAATTTCTCCTCGTTTCAGATCTGCTCTCCCTGATTTCATATCCAGCTCAGGGTGCTGATGTGGATTTTGCTGCACGGAGCACAAGGAAAAAATTCCCGGGTGCAGAACGCCAGGGGCCACCTCTGAAAAAAACAAACACAGCCTTGGGGTGAAAAAAAAAGGCAAAAGAGAGGAAGAAAAAGTTGGAGAAAGCTGGGGTTGGGAATGTGCAGAGGAGAGCAGCGAGCTCAGCGTGACAGAATGAAGCGGAGATAAATTAATAAATGGGATTTAAATTAAAAATAGGATTTAAATTATAAATAGGATTTAAATTAAAAATGGGATTGGAAATTAGAAATAGGATTTAAATTAATAAATGGGATTTAAATTAAAAGTGGGATTAAAATTAAAAATGGGATTTTTGGGAATCCCACCTGGCCCTGGCAGGGTTGGGTTGGGCTCAGCCCTTGTGCTCTGCAGAGGTGGAAAAATGGTTTGGATTTCTTCAGCTTTCCATCAAAAACGGGTGGAATGAGCCATGGAAATTTCTGGTTGTCCATGAGTGTGTCTCAGTCCTGCAAGGCACAGAAATGACCTTTAAAAACCCCAAATTTTAGTCATCGTTGTTGTTGATTGCTGCAGAGCTGGATTGGGATGTTCCCAATGGGCTCCCAACAGCTGAAGCTTTTTTTTTTTTTTAGATATATCAACATAAATGTTGGTATTAATTGAGTTCTGGAGCTCTTGTGGACAGTATTTGAAATTTACATTTTAAAGCATATCCGGGACATGAACACTCGTTTTGTTATTGCTATGAAGCCACTAAAATGATACATTTTTACAAATTATCACTGAGTCACACATTGAAATAAAACTGTGTGCCCACTGCATTACAAAAAAAAAAAAAAAAAAAAAAAAAAAAAAAAAAAAAAAAAAAAAAAATTGAAAAAAGATTTGAAAACATCAGTTGTCAAAATAAGCAGAATATTCTCTCCCATGGGAGGGGAGTAAGGGTCATTAAAAGAGGTTCAACACATCAGGGTTTGAACATTTGCTCTGAAAATCAACGCAGGGAAAAAAAGCACAGCAAGGACGGCAAAAATGGGGGGAAATTGTGCTGTGAGAAAAATTTGTAGCCTAAAATAAATAATTCTACTAGATAAAACAAAATAAATGCTTTACCATTAGTACATGTATATATTTAATTATCTATATAGCTTATAACATAGATAAATGTTACAGACATAGAAATTTCTGATACAGCTTGTCAGTCATAATTCTGACAAATAATACAGTTATTATTAAATTATTGTAACATATTATTATTGTTAAACCTCTGTGAATCGGGAGGTTTCAAAGACATTCAAACACAGCGCCTTGAGATTAAAATCCAGATTTAATTCCTCAGAACGTTTTCCCCAAACGAGGATAAATGTGGAGTCTGCCCTTTAAATGAAATGACAGCAAGAAGTCAGGGGGAAAAAAGAAACCAGAACAAACCAAACAATAGCAAACAGTTTGAGGCTGATTCTGCTCATTGGAAATAAGGGGCTGGCTCTCATTTAGTTAATGAGATTTCGCCAGTGTAAATTGAATTATGTGCATTATCCAATGATTAAAACGATCTCTATCTTTGAAAAAAAAAACAACAAAAAAACCCCACAAAATTTAACAGTATTTTTTTTTCTATTTTTTTTTTTTTTTTTTGATTTAACAAAAACTGCCGGGATGAGATGCAAAAGCAGAACTCTCACGAAACTCCTTGAGCAGAAAAACTTTTTTCCTAATTGATTTACACCGAACTTTTATTTTTTAAAGAACTCTTAATTATTTTTACTATTTAAAACTGCATCCACGATCCGTCAGAACAAAACTGCCTCGTGCTATACACATTTTTTTTCCTTCCTTTCATCTTTTCTTTGCTCAACAGACAATACCCCACAAGATGTGTGTAAAATTCCTTCTCCACGAGCGCGGCAGGACGAGTTCTCAGGTGTTCGAGGCTCTAGAAAACAGGAAAGGTCTGAGGATCATCTGCTGGGGCTGTGATGGTTTCCAAGAGCTGCACAGCAACCAATTATTTTGATATTTCCATTATTTGTAATTGACTAAAAAGCAGCGGCAAAGCGAGGGGACAGAGGAGGGCGATACAAAAAAAATAAAATAAAATGATTCCACCGCCTGTTGATAAAGCAAATTGTGCCGGGAGTATCGAACAAGTGCTGAAAAGATAAATGCGCTGCCGAGGGTTTTGCTGTCCCCAAACTTCCAATGCCACCTAACGGAGAGCCCGCACCTCGCAGCTTCCCCAAAGTTCCCCGAACTTCCCCCAAAGCGGCGCTTGGGATGCGAGAATAACAAAACCCCGCTGCGCCGGTGTTTGGATTCCTCGCTGGAGCCTAAAATGGGATTTGGGGTTTGGATGGGGCGCAGGGCTCGGTTTGGGATCTCCGCGGAAATCCCGAGGGGAAAAACGCGGAGATGTGGAGGGAAGCGTGAATCCTCCGGGATGCGCAAATCCCCCTCCCTGAGGTGCGGTCGGGGAATTTCGGGGAGGGAGACTGAGGATAAATCCTCCCTCGCTCCCAGCCGCTCTTTCCGTGTCACAGCTGATTTCTGCGGGACATCCAAACATGTGTCCGTCCCCGGGAATGTCCCACACCCGCCAGGCATCACTCACACCCATAAATATTGGGCTGGACCCCTTTAGGACCGACTTTTAGGAGTGACTCCCAAAGCAGGGCCTAATTTGAACTCGGGTGGAGATTTCTCAGTTAAACCCCCCTGGAATCAAGCGAGCAGTTGGGATTTTGCTCTCCCCGTCCCCCTTGCGGGACAAAGCCCCTTTCTCCCCGACTCGAATATATTTCCCTTGACACCGCACCTAGGGGTTCCCTCTGATTTATTTCAGTAGGGCTGGATCCAAAGCTCCCGCTGATTTCGGGAGGTTTGGGGCAGGGCCCTGCGCTTCTGCAGCTCCGGAGCTGAATCTGTGCTAATTTGAATGATAAATATCATCCCAGCCGGCGCAAAAATAGTTCAGAAACGGGGCTTGAAGTGGGGGGAAGACAATAATTTTCTATAAAGCTTGCTCTGCTTATGCCAAGATTTGCACCCCATCATCACCAATTTTAACAATTGGTATGGCAAGATTAGGGATAAAAATTAACTACAAGAAAGATACAGATTTAAGATTTGCAGGTTTTTAACTGCACTTTTTTTTGCACTTTAAGCAGCGGGATTAAAGAGAGTAAAGCTGGGAATAAATGCAAAGGGAGCCTTGAAAAAAAAAAATTGAAATAATAGTAAACCAAGCTCAGACAAACCCCACAACAGAAAACCAGAAGCAAATAAAGGCGAGTGGAACAGATTTCCGTGTTTACTTTTCTTTCTGCAGTTGGATCCCTTGTCGTAGCCACAAGAACTGCAAGGATAGGGTACGGAAAGGGAAATAAAAGACAGGAAAAAGAAATAAAGAAAAAAAAATTAAAGCAATTTAAGGAGAAGGAAGCAAACGCAAGAGCTCGGAGCAGCGGAATCCTTGCCCTGCTCAGGCTCCGTCCCGGGAATCCAGAGCTCTGCGAGGCAGGAGAAGGGCACGGTGCAAACCCCGGGCTCGCAGGGGAGGAAGAGGAAGAGGAGGAGGGTTTGGGGACGGGGAGAGGGAAGAGAAAAAGTCCAGTACATACAGCTCGATGCGTCCACCAGCCCCCAGTCTCCACTTCTCTCTCTCTGCCCCTCTTAAGT
>VRYO01000704.1:2881142-2898766 GCA_009812075.1 Sialia sialis
AAAAATAAAAGAAAAACGCCCAGCTTCCCCTGCCCCACTCCCAACAAGACCTCTATACAGTAAAATATTTCCTTGGATTGGGAATTTCCCCTGTATCATTTTCTCCTCTTCTGGATCCCTTTTGGCGAATGCTCGATAATTTGGGATAATTTGGGATTTTTCCCCGTTTGCCCTTTCCAGTGTCACAAGCTGGGGATGCTGCTTTGAATCTCTTTGCCCACAACCCCTGTGGCAACGACACCGCTCGAAAACGACGGAAAATCGGAATAAAGCAGAAAACGGGAGTTGGAGAGCCTGGAAAAATGTCAGACAAAACACGCTGGAGCCAGAACGGGCTTCACCTTTATGAGACGCTACAAATTGCTGCCATGGACACTTGGGAGAGCCCTGAAATCCCTTCATTAGCTGCTCGATGCTTTTGACATCTGAGCTCATTGTGCCCCCGAGGCGCCCAAAAGCTTGGAAATCAACTTTTATTAACCTAATAAAACGCACGCACGAAAAATTCGGGGGAAAGCTCAAGAATCGAGAAAGCCTAAATAAATCCTCTGCTGGAAAAGCCCTCTGATGGGTTGCTGGAGATTTTTCAGGGCTGTTTGAAATGGGGAGGAAGCAAACTATTTACTTGTCAGAATGGGTTTTTTTTTGAAGACGATTAGTCTTGTAGTGAGAATCCTTTTTAAAAGAAACCGAGCATTTATTTGCGCTTAAAACTGCCAGGCTGCCTTCGTTTTCATCCTCATGCTGCACTTTCCCTCTTCCTCGATTCCTGCATTATGCAATAACTCAGTCATTTTTTCAGGAACAAAGGGGAAATATAATGAGAACCATTACAGCGGCAGCGCGCGTGTGCTTGCCCGCTAGCAGAGCGCTTTGCTTGTAATTTATATTTTATTCCCGGCCAAAACTAACGATCCCAACGTCCTACATGATGGCAAGGGACGGGTTTACAATGTGCCCATTGTGCGCCGGCTCGGGAAGGTTTTTCTGTGCCTTAAGCATCACCTGGGAGGAGGTGCGGGAGCATCCCTCCTCCGGCAGCAGCAGGGACGCGGTGCAGGGGCTTCTCCCCTCTGCGAAGGAATAAAAAGAAAAAAAATCATATTTAAAAAATCACCTCGGTGATCGCTTTGACCCAGAAATCCAAACAAACTCCCAAACGCGGCTAAAATTCAGCGCCCGGGGCAAACTTTGCTCGCTTAAAGCAGCGCCTGGCGTGAGCAAAACACCTTTTTTTTTCTTAATTTAAATTTTTTTTAAATTTTATTTTCTAGCAGATCCTTGTAAATAGCTTTTTTAAAAACCAAAAATTCCTGTTCGGAGCTTTTTGGGGCGTGATTTAAAATGGTGCTACCTGGCCCAGATAAGCGGAGCTGTTGTCACTGAGTGCCACCGAGGCGGGTGAATAAGTGGCAGCCTGTGAAGTGGTGTCCTTTAGATAAGGGTTTATCTACACAGCCACTAAAGCACACTCACCTCCTCAGCACATGGAGAGGCTGCGGGTGTCAGCTCCCAGAGGGAAATATTTATTTAGTCCCTTTTGGGACGGCAGGATTTAATCCCGACTTGATGAGCCGGGAGAAATCTTTTGGTTTTCGGTTGGTGGGTTGTAGCTCTGTGGATTAAAATCTTGCCCACAAACAAATAAAAGATAATATGGGTGGAGTGACTGAGGTCTTAATATACATTTTAAATACACCTGGGTGTCTTTTCTGTCATTTGTTCTTAGTGAGGTTTATCTTTTGATCATGCACACAGGCTGTCCATAAAAGCAAGTTTACATATACTTAAAAAATTAAAAAAAAAAAAAAAAAAGGAAAATAGGAGCCAATCCTCAACTGTCACTGAGGCAGGGCTGTGGTCCAGCTAAATTCAGAGTAAAATCAGCAGCACTTGGGTCTGAGTGTCACCAGGATCAGGCCCTGGAGATGGTCACAGTGAGGAAGGAACTGGGAGAATCCCTCAGGACTGGCACTGCCTGTCTAATCCATGGTGTGAGGCTGGATAATTGCATGGATTAAATAGAATTGACAAGATTTAGGTCCTGGATCCTCAGTTCGTCTCCTTAGTGGAGTTTTATCAGCTTAAGGATGCTCGTGTGGACCGTGGGGAGTAGAGATCACAAATACCAGATTTTAATAAAAATAATAACAGCAGAAAGAAACAAATCCAGGAGGTAACTAGAAAGATATTCTGCTATTTTACCTAATTCTTTTCTAATTTTGAAGTCTAATATGCAAACCAGCAATGCTTGTTTGGAAATGCTTGTGAGGAAAATGAGACAGTAGAGAAGGGAAAAAAAGGAGAATTATTCAAGGTGCAACTTTGGTGTAGAGAGCAGGATTAAAGCACAGCTTTATTTACATCCCAGCCTGGTGTGTATAGACCATGCTGACCCGCAGGCAATCTCAGGTTCTTGCTGAAATCGATGGAAATTTTGGCACTGCTTTCAAAGGGAAGGCTGGTAAAGGATCACTGGTTATTGATCCTTAGTGTTTTGTTTTTATTTCAATAAGCAAAGCTCCCAGCCCTGTCTGGGCCTGGCCTTTGGAGTAAGGGGGATGGAGAAAAATGGGAGCTTTGCTATGTTTTGGTGCAGGAGGAAGGAAAATAATCAGTGCTCCAAGCTGCATTTCCAAACAGGGACTGCTGCAACCCGAAACTTTTCTGTCCAGTGGAACTGTGCATTTACAGAAGAGAGCACTGTTTGATCTGCCCGTAAAATGTGACAATTCTGCTGGCAGCAGAATGCGTGGAAGCAGCAGAGTGAATTACTCCTGTGGAAGCCAAGTCATAATTTTCTATCACATGGCACAGCCAGGATTCAGGGCTTAGGCAGGAGCAGGAATCTTAAACACTTAAACTTACAGTAATTTCACAACTATAAGGTGCATCGGATTATAAAGTGCACTTCTGGGTTGTTGGCAAATTTCCGAACCCTGTCCATATATAAGCTGCACCGGACTATAAGGCGCACTTTTTTTTTTTTTTCAGCGAGGATCCGCGTGCAACAAAGTAACAAATTAGTAATGGAATGGTGCGATCGCAGGGTTTACTGGCAGGTGCTCAATTTGCAAACATTTCTCACGGATCGACGCAACCTTTAAACACAGCCCCAGGCACCCTCCCCGTGCCACGGGCCCCAGCACTCCCGCCTGCCCCCAGCTCAGCTGCCAGCACTCGCGGCTCGCGCTTCCAGGTTGGCAAATTTCCAAACTTTGTCCATGTATAAGGCGCATTGGATTATAAGGCGCACTTCTGGGTTTCGATCAAAATTTTAGTCAAAAGGATGCGCCTGATAGTAATGAAATTACTGTAATCCAGTGTCATGGAGCCACACAACAAGCAGGTTTTTCTCAGTTGCTGTCAGCTCTGAGGATAAAACTGTGGATATCACCTCCCCATCCCCACGATGAAACCAAAATCCAGAGCCCCAGAAAGCAGGGGAACAATTACACTAAGTGAGAAGGAGATGAAATCCCTTGATAAAACAACAATATTTCATTGCAGCTCTCTTTGGCCCATTTCTGTCTGGTTTTTCAGCCTGGAAAATTGAACTGCAATAAGATTTTCTTGCCCAAAATATCTCTGACAGGTCCATTCTGTGTTCCCATGAAAGCCACTCTGCCCCTCTCCTGCTTTTGGTCTTGGCAAAGGTGCTAAAAAAAGGAACCAATGGGTCAATAAGTGATTTATTGCCCTCCCAATCTGGGATCCACAATGACCCTGCTGTGTCAGCTCGTGCTAACCCTCAGCCTCCCACAGAAAGATCCATTTCAGATAATTTTGTGCTTTCCAAAAAGTAAAAAAGGAGTAAAATTTAAAAAAAATGCTGCCACTCTGTATTTCGGGCTGACTTGTTGAGTGCAGCACAACCCAGCTGGAATCCCAAAGGCTCACAGTGATTTTATAGGTATTTTTTTATCCCTTGGATTGTAAGAAAAGTGTGAGAAATAAAACTGAATTTTATTTCCTTTGGAGCTTTCCAAGGAATGAGAAGGGAGAAGAAATAAGCAGCAATTCTTGCCATAAACTCCCATCTTTGAGTTAACTGAAGCAAGGTGCAATTGACCCTTTTGTGATGATCACTGGGATAAATTTCCCGACTCATCTCCTCCTTTTCTGCACCCTCAGGTGTTTTCTGACCTGGGGATGCTCCACCTGCCTCACCCAGAGCAGCTGCTCCCAGCTGGACCCTCTAGTGGACTCCCAGAGCATTTCCCTTTGGAAAAAACATCAGGAAAAGAGTTTTAAACGCCACTTCCATCTTCGCTGAGCACATTGCTGAGCAGCTCCATGACACCTTTGCACGTTTATTTAAAATAAATTTAAAAACCACAGCATTAAACAGAAGCTTTCTGGAGCAAACGCTTTTTTCCCCTCGTGGGAAGAAAGGAGAGCATATTTTTCATTTTCCAGCCTAAAGCAAAGGTCTAAAGAAGAGTTAATATATTTTGATTATGTTTTATAACTTATTAAAAGTAATCCTCCTAAAATAATTCCCAGGCTGAGCACTCGTTTTGGGAGGGAATATAAAATGAGAAAATAGTGGTGTGAACAGGACCAGCTCCATCATTCAGGGGTATGAAATTTAAACAAACAGTGAAAAAAAAGAGGAAAAAAAAAATCTCCAGTTTGCTTCCTGCCATCCTCACCCTGAATTTTAAGGCAGTCACAGTTACAAAACAAGTATATAAAGTTACAAAAACTCTGCCCAGATTTAAAGCAATGATAGTGACAGCACTTGCTTAGAAAAAGGAAATCCAACATTGAGGGAAATGTTTATATTATGCCTCAAAATTTCAAACAACTGGTTTTTTTATCCTGAATAGCTGTGGATTTTTCTTGCTGTTCAATGGAGTCAATGACACATCTGAGAGATGCAAAAACAGAACTGAGTGTTTAATGATGTGCAGTGGGGAGAAGGAAAGAGGAAAACAGCAATAACTTCTATCCAGAGTTTAAAAGCCCCATCAAACAACACCACAAACAAGTGGTGCTACTTCTCTACCGATCCAAAAACAGAAAAAAAAGACCAAAAAAAAGCTGTAAATGCTAATGTTATGGATATATCCAGGTAGTTCTGCTCCACAGCTGCTCCAGAGTGGTGACAGCTCCAGAAAAGGTCACTGCTGAATTTCTCTGGATCAGGAGGACCCAAGAAGATTAAAATCAGATTCAGACACTGATAGGACTTTCCAGGCTCTTTGCAAGTCCCAAGATCAGCCTGTGACCGTGTGCTGGGATACTTTTTTTGGTTTTCCCACCTTTTTTTGTCTTTTAATGTCAGTTTTCCACTCATCAAACACCATGTGATGGGCACCCTGTCCATGGTACCACCCATGGGGCTGCCACAACCTCCTGGCACTACAGCCAGGGCTCAGTTCCCCCTCCCAGCCCACACTTGGCACCAAATGTCACCTTTATGGGAGGTGTCCCCCCAAGAGCCAGCAGCTGAAAACCCAATTCTCCTCCCCAAGAGTCAGGAAGGGAGGAGGCAAAGCATGGAATCACAGAGACATTTGGGTTGGAAAAGACTCCTGAGGTTGTGGAGAACCCTTCCCCAGCTCTGCCACAGCCACCACTGAGCCATGTCCCCACCTGCCATACCTGTACAACCTTTAGATCCCTCCACCACTGCCCTGGGCGGTTTGTTCCAATGTTTAATAACCCTCTCTGGGAGGAAATTTTCTTTATATCCACCCTGAGCTTGCCCTGGCCCAGCCTGAGTCTGTTCCTTTTCCTCCTGTCTCTGTTCCCTGGAGCAGATCCCAAATCCCCCAGGTGTCCCCTCCTGTCAGGGAGATACGCAGAGCCAGAAATTCCCCCTGAGCCTCCTTTTCTCCAGCTGCTCTCTCAGGGATTCTCACAACCATAAGGCACACCGGACTATAAGGCGCACTTTTTTTTTTTGCAGCGAGGATCCGTGCACAACAAAGTAACGAATTAGTAACGGAATGGCGTGATTGCGGGATTTACTGGCAGGTGCTCAATTTGCAAACATTTTTCACGGATAGGTGCAGCCTTCAAACGCAGCCCCAGGCGCCCTCCCCATGCCCCAGGCCCTGGCACTCCCGCCCGCCTCACAGCTCACACTTCCTGGTTGGCAAATTTCCAAACTTTGTCCATATATAAGGTGCACTGGATTATAAGGCGCACTTCCGGGTTTCGATCAAAATTTTAGTCATGTTTTGTTTGTTTAGTTGTAGGAGGAGCAAACCAGTTCTTCCCCATTATCAGTGGAGGAACAGTGGCAGGAAATGAGGTCACTGAAACCACCCTGCTGTTTGGAGAAGGAGTTTGCTCTGTAAGAAATTTCCACTGCAGAAAAGAAGAATCCCAAGCAGCAGAGCTGCCTCCTTTGTTCCATCTCAGCCCCCCTTCCAAGCTCTTTGCTATGGATCCAATTTCCCTTCCTTGGGGACAGGCTGTGGCTCTAAATTAAATCAAATTTAATCAAATAGTTTATTTGTCTGGAGCAGCTTTGCTCAGAGACATCGAGGGGTTCCTGGAGAAGCTGCTGCTGTTTGAAGGGACATCTTTGCCACTGTCACTTCTGTCACTGTCACTTCTGTCAGGAAAAAGTGAGGCATGACTGTGCATCCCTGTTTTGGGGCCTTTTCTATCCATGCTCCCATCCAGGATGTGTTTACTTTATTGATGCCATTTCTCTGTCTCAACTCCTAGTCTTGTGGAAATTCTATTTTTTTTTTAAGACAGAGATATGCAAATCTTCATCCCAAATTTGATTTCTTCCAAGCCTCTTCAAAACAGAATCTTGTGAATTCACCTGCAATTTTTTTTCCCAAAAAAAGGGAGGAGAGAGTTTTCCACCCATTTTGAGACTGAAATCAGCCCCTCAGTGCCTGTCCAGCAAGGCCACTTCACTGGGGACATGCCCCAAAACCACAGCAGAGCTTTAGTTTGGGACTTTAAAGTTTCCACCTTTTTCTATGGGTTCTCCATTTTTGATGGGAACTCACCCACAGTGGTCTTTGGGATTCAAGGACTGGGGTTGTCCCCCTGTTTATAGCTGAGAATGGGGTTTATTATCTGTGTTTTTATATATGAAGTATATTTTAGAATATAAGAATATGTATTTGGTCCTGGGGGCACTGGAAGGAGCTCATTAGACCTTCCTAAAGAGAATCCACTGAGGGATGAGATGTAAGGGGCTAATGGAGCTTCCTGAGGCTGTTATTGGAAATAACACCAAACAAGCACTGAGACCTCCTAGAGAATCCCCATTTTTGAGGATTGCAGTGATTCCCATAATCTGCTGTTAAAAACAAAACAAGTGCCAGCAGGACAGATGGAGATATAGGATCCAGACAGAAAATTTGCAGCAAACCTGAACCATCCTGAAGGCAGATGTAAAATTGAAAAAGCAGAGAGCTACAGAAGGTGCTTGAGGAGGTGATTGCCCTAAGGACAATCAGCAGTACACCACATCCAGGCTTGCATTTATTTCAGATAATGCAGATTTCTGGAACTTGCAGCAGTGGCAGCTCCAGGCTCCACACACCATTCATTGTGCTGCTGGGGAGATGGAGAATTAGAGACACATTTTGGGCACGGGCTCCTGCTTCTGTGTTGGGTTAATTAGTGGTTTGTTAGTATGTTAAGTGCTCGGCACATTGACCTCAGGCTGGTTGTCTCTAATAAACAAAAGCAGCTTTCCAGCACCAGGTAACCACTGATTTCCCAGGGACTGTAACATGACTAACGAGCACTGACGTACCCAGGCTCCCAGCTGGCCAAAAAGTGAGAAAATCCTGTTTTAGGAAATAAGAAAAAAAGGTTATTAGAATGATCTCAAGTCTAATTTAAAACCTGAAGTCTGGGATGGTTTAAAACTTTCCTTGTTTCTTTTCAATAAACTCCCCTGAAGCTGAAGTGATTTTTTGGACCATGATCTGATGACGGCGAATTTTGTTTCTATGGTAAAGTTCATCAAGAAAGAATTCACCTTTTGTAGGAAACCACATTCTGATCAGGAAATGCATTTTTGTCAATGCTAAGTCCAGCTAGACAGGCTCTTGTCAGGAAGTAGGATAGGGCCAGGCTGAAAATCCAAGATTTTTCCCTTTCCTGTTAGGATGTCCTTGCATTGACAGGTTATAAAGCTGAAACATGCTCTTAATAAAAACCTCAAAACCCAACAGCAATGCACAGAGATGGCTCTTGGGTGACCCAATGGCCTGGCTCTGATTTTTTCTCCATGGGCTTTAGGAAGAATTGCAAAGGCTGCAAGTTTTTGCAGAAGAACTGCTGTAAGTTGCAAGCAAAGCTGGCTGTGTTGGCTGCCAGGAGTTTCGAGAGGATCCCTGGAAACACATTTGGTTTCAATCAGGCCCTTGCACTGTGGAACATCCTGTTTGTCTACACTTATTATTACTGACAAATTATCCTCCTCCAAATCTCAGGGAGCATTCACTTTATCCTCACATTAAACCTGATTGGAAACAGTAGGTTTAATTGGACTCAGCATGAGGCCCAGTCGTAAACTGCACCAGTGCCTTGTTTTATTGTGGCATTCCCTGGATGTGTGAAAATACCATATTTCATATCCAGGGCCCAACTTGCTACTGCCAGGGCTGTCAGAGACAATGCACAGACACCCTGGGCTGCAGGAGCACCCTCTGCCTACCCCCAGCTGGGAACAGTTGGCCATTCCCACAATCTGTGTGTAAAATACATCATTCCACATCTGGCTCAAAATTCTGAAAGTTGTTGTCTTGGGTTACAATACAGGATGTGATAAAAGGTGTCTATTCTATCACCATCTGTTGAGACCAGGTGGGGCAGCGATCCTGATCCATGGGAGATATTCTGCTAATGGGCCATCCATTGAAACCAGCTGGGGCAGTGTTCTTTATTTCCAGAGGGGACATCTCCTGTTCATGGCCATATTTTATAAACCAGCTGGGGCAGTGTTCTTTATCTTTTCACAGCCCATCCTTCCTGCAGGGAGTTCTCTTCTGCTCATGGCCATTGAGTCCCACTGTGGCACTGATAAAATTACTGCATCCCATGGGGAGATGCTCCAGCCAGGGGGAAGAGCCCAACATTTCCTACCCTAGATAAAAACTGAGATTTTGGGACACTAAGGGAGCTCTTTCTCCCCTAGACTCTAGAAGAAAACCAGACTTCTCCACATCATCACTGCAGCTTGTCCAGGAGCACTGCTCCAACTGAAGCACATCTGTCACTGCAGGAGGATGCAGCCACCATTGAATGGCACTGCTGCCAACACCCTGGCTGACTGACGGCTGTCAGCTTGGATTCTGACTCTGCCAGGGTTTGGGGTTTGTTTCTTTGTAGTGCTGCATTTCTATTTTAATTTTCCTAGTAAAGAACTGTTATTCCTATTCCCATATCTTTGCCGGGAGCCTCTTGATTTCAAAATGGTAATAATTTGGAGGAAGGGGGTTTACATTCCCCATTTCAAAGAGAGGCTCCTGCCTTTCTTAGCAGACACCTGTCCTCCAAACTAAGACAGTTGTCTTCGTCACTAACAGAGTTCCATGGTCTGCAGGACTCAGAGTCTGCTGTGCCTCAGCTGAGCTTTGGGGTTTGAGAGGGATGGTGGAGCCAGGGCAGGGTGTGGATCATCCTCTGGTCTCACTAAGAAATGGGAGCATCTTCTTCTTCCCCTCATCAGCTGGGGGCTCTTTGCTAGGAATAGCCCAGGAAACCTCAAAGGGTTAAAGATGAATTTTGATATATTTGGAGCTTGTTCCAAGGGTTGATTGCTGTATCCTTGAAACCTGGGGTTTTTGGCACTACCCTCTGGAGAACACTGCTTTTCACTTGACGCCTTGGAGAAAGTTCCAAATTTGAGTGATAAAGTAAAAATTATGTGTGTGTATAATTAAATAAAAGTGTGTGATTTCACATGGCAAAAGGTTTAAATTTGTGGGTTTTATAATATAATAATAAATATGGAACAAAATGGAGGATTTTAGGTGGTATCTCTTTCTGTGTTCATCTTCCTCCTCCTTCTTCATGGTTTCAGGCAGTAGTTTCTAGTCAAACAGTTAGTGCCACGCTGAGGGTCATGGATATTTAGTTATTAAACTAAAAGTATAAATAATATAGGTATTATTTCTCTGTTGGACTGTTTAGATTTGTAGCTAACTGGAATCATCTCCATTTTGCTCGCTTCTAACCGGCTAGAAGTGTTGCTGAACTTTCCGTACTTTTAATAAAATTTAATAAACAACCAAGCTCAAACACAACGAAATCCATTTCCTCATGAGTTTTTTGATCCTAGCTCCAAGTCAAAACAAAAGAAACTCCACACAAACCACTAAACAAATGGTACAAAAACACCAGCACCATTACAGTTGATTATATGGGAAAGAGCTGAAATTTTCAGCCATGAAGGAGCCCACCCTGCTTGGACTGGTGGTGGTTGTAGGGCTGTTCTGAGATCTTCCCAGCATCTCTGATTTCCCCTTGCTGGGAGTGACCCTCCAGCAGCTCTGCCTCATCCAGATGTGCACTGCAGGGAACTCCAGATGTTCCCAGATCACGGAGGAAATCCAGTGAGGTGTCAGGTAGTGGCAATCTTGGGTGGAATCCCTGGGAATGAGCTGAATGCCTGAGAGATTCTATGGAAAAACTCCTTTCCAATGTGGGAAATCATGAGACAGCATGATGTGCCTGGGTCCAGAGGAAGGGAAAAAAACAAACCAGCAGAAGACAAACAGGCAATCCAACCCCTTTGCTATTCATGTTTACACATTTTGGGATTATTCATTAGGGCCATAAAGTGTGAGATCTGCTGAAATTCACTTTTCATGAGAGCGTGGTCTCTCCCAAGTGGGTAAAATACCACTCAAGGGATTATCTTGGCATAAATATTGTCTTAAACTCAACTTAAATGGCATTTACATTTGCCATGTCTGTAAATACGTTGTTCTGGAAAAAAATCAAGACTTTTGCTTTTCTCCAGTTTTGGAAGGTGTGTTTTGCAAAAAATAGCTTTTTTTTTTTAAATGATGAAAACCTCACATGGGTTGTTGACAAAGGCTCCTTACCAGAAAAACAAACACACAAACAAAAAGCAGACTACAGATAGAGCAGGAATTGCAAGAGTAATAAATATCTGCAGGATGGAGATTTGTCCCAAACTGTGCTAAAACAGAAATCTCAAACCTTTCTTCTAAATTTTCTTTGACAAAATCTGTTCCTCTTGTTGTCTGGGATGCTCCTTCCAGTGACACAAAATCTAATCACAAAATATTCATCATCTTTGCCCTGGAGATTGCAGCTTGATCAGCTTCTCATTGATTTTTTTTTTTTTTTTTTTTTTTTTTGGAGACCTGGATTGTTATTTTTTAAGTGAACTTTGAAAGAAGTCAGAACAGAAGGGTTTCTTGTAGGTATCTGTGAGGCTGGGCATGTTCAGCCCATCCAGAACCAGTGTCCATCTGCTCTGGTGTTAAATATCAGCCTGGTGAAGGTAGAAATGACTTCCTGGGGTAGCAAAACCTCAGTGCTGTTTTGGAATTGTCATGGAAGTCACTCTGGAGATCCCTCCTGCCCTCAGATCTTCCTTTGGTGCAGGAAAATGCACCAGGGTTGCTCATCCCATCAAAGCAAGGTCAACAAACCCAAAATTCAGATTTTCTACCCTTCTTCTTCTCATGCCCTGCAGCATGAGTTTCTCCTATGATATTTTTGGGTGCTGCCTTCTTGGTGCACCTCATTTTCTTCACTTCATTTGCCAAGACACTCACAAAACTTGCGCTGCTTTGGGGTAGCGTTTAAACAAAATTCTACAAATCTACTACAGAAAGTTACTACAAAATCTACCAAATCCACCCATCTACAGGAGAATTACAACTCAATCTATTCAATCTACAGATCTACAAGAGGCTGAGATACCCATCACGGAGTCCCTGCTTTCATTGAAAATTCCCCGTATCTCTCCCGAAGCAACGCGTTTCCTCCGCGATATTTTGACAGAAAACAACTCTGTCGTGGCTGGGAGAGATGTGCAGCTTCTCGAGCAGATGGAGGTGGCCTGACAGCTTGTAAAAAACCCTTTGCAAACAGTCAGCAGGAACGACAACTGACTTCAGTCACTGCAGCCTTTCATTTCCCCATCGTGTGCAGCAGCGGGGTGAGAAACGGGCTGGAAAACACACGGGAGCAGATTTGGAAAACACATCCCACAAAACAAGTCCTTTCTCATGCTGGGTTTTCTTCCCCTCCCTCCAGCTCAGCTTTGGTGCTGAACTTTCCATTTTCGAGTGACCAACATAAATTAAAGGCAAACATTGGCATGGGGAGGGAAGATGGAGAAAGTTGACCATTTCCCTCAGGAGGTCAGCCACAAATTCCTGCTGTTGTCTGAGAAATGATGAGCTACTCTTTGGAGACATGACTTAGATCATTTCGGTGTCACAGGGAAACTTTTCAGGCGTTTCAGCAAGACTTGAAATATGTCATTTCTCCCCCCCCTTTTTTTTTATAAATAGAGTTTTAGACTATGTTGTTTTTTGGGGGTTTTTTTCTTCCTCTTTTAATACAGTCTTCCCTACAAAAAGCCAGTTGTTCACGGTGCTATTTCCTTTGGGCAATCTTACAAGAAATGTTCCCAGCTTGCTTTATGCCACCACAAATATCTCTTTACCTCAGAGAAAAGGGCACATCACTCACTTTTTGCAGGCCTAAACTAATTTGACTGCCCCGAGCTCGAACAGCTCTGAGTGACAAAGCACATCAAGGAAAATGTGTCATTCTCCCTTCATCATTCACTTTTCCTGTTCATAAATGTAGCAGGAAAATCTATTTACTCTGAAATAACTATCTGTTGTGGAAGTTGTGCCCACCCTGCTGAGTTTGGAGACGAATTTCCAATCATATGCAAACCCAAATTGTGAAGGATGGAGGATTTAGAAGATGCTGTAGGTGACATTTCCAGACAGAAGGAAAACAAGCTCTCAATTCCACCCCAGATGAGAAATAAGGACTGGTTTGAAACCTTCAGCAGAGCCTTTTCTGCTTTTCACATTTACTGCTGACGGACTTAACAGACGCAACCCCAATTTACCAGGGATGAGTAAAATGCTTCAAGACACCAAAAATGTTCATCAAAAACTCACACGAAGCCTGAGCTTTCTGCTGAGCTTCCTGAAGCTGGCTTTTAAAATTCCTCCTCATCATGTAACGGCCCTGGCCCCACTTTCTTCCCTGGATGAAATCCAGGGAAAGAAGTCAAAGAAATTTCTTCTGCTGAGATATTTATTGCATTTGCTGTTTGAGGAAATATTTGTAACTTGTTCAAAGTTCAAAACATCACCTCAAATCTTGCAGACTGACCTATGAACCTGTTGCAGATCCACTTCTGAGGGCGTAAAATCCAGGTCTGAAGCTTTTACAGCTATTCTGGGGGAGGGAAGAAAGGTATAAATAAATGCCATTACCACGAGTTCTAATTTTTTACAAATGTCTAAAACCAAATAATTCCCCCAGGATATCGATGCTGTGCTGGTCTTTTTGCTAAATTAAATCAAATCTTTCTTTTCTCTGTCTCCTGTAATTACAGCAGGCTTCCATTTGACACAAGGGAGCTGGAGGCCAGTTGGGATCACCTTATTTTTTATCTGTTGGTGAATTGTAGGAAATCCCACTGGCAGGATGCTGGTGGATTAGCCAATAACCTCAGCACAGTTTTAATATCCTCGACTTAAGTAATAATCTCCAAAGCAGGTCCTGTTGAGGGTTTTTTTAACAGATTTATGCTTCACTCCTCACATTTTTCAATTACCCACACCCAGGGATATTTAATGGTATGTAAATCCACCAGCAGTTTTTGAGCCTACAGATTATTTAATTGAAAGAAGCATCTGGGGACGAGGGGAAAATCCTTCCATGGACTCCCAGGCCCTGCTTCCCCCTCTATCACATCCTCTGAGACCCCAGAGAGAGGTGCTGAAATTGGGAAGAAAGTGTCAGGAGAAGCTCTGTGGTGGCTGTCAGACCACCCTGCATGCATCCAGAGGTCAGGGACGCAGCCCAGACACTCAGAGCAGACCTGAGCACGTTCCCCAGCAGAGAAAGCCAGATTAAAACAAGTTTTTATTCTTTTTTTGGGGTGAAAGAAGTGTTTGGACAATGCTCTTGGTGTGGCTCTTGGGGATGGTGCTATGCAGGGCCAGGATTTGGATTTGATGATCCCTTCCATCCCAGCATATTCTGTAATTTTATTTCGGTGATATTTCAATATTAATGATGGAAACAGCACCTGCAACATGAGTTGTGGCCACAGATTTCTCCTGGCTCCCCAAATTCCAGTCTGGAGCACAAGACTGTGACTCATCTCTGATAAAATTTTGGGAAGAAATACTGATCATCATCACTGCAGGGAGATGAAGGTCCTGCATCCTCCAACATGGATATTTCTTAGAAAAGTTTTTTTTTTTCCCACTCATTATTTCCAGTACATTTATTTTAGTGAGGAAAGCAGCATTTTCTGCCAATAATATTTCCAGGAATATTTTCCAATGGCTCAGCTGAGCATCACTGAACAGACAGAATAAGGGAGATGGATATTTTCTGTACCATTTGTGAAAAATTCATGCTTTCTCTGGCAAGATAGAGGAATGAGAGCTTAATCATAATAAAATATTTTTTTTTTAATGGACATTAATGAATGGCAGAGAGTGAGCCTGTGGTGGTCACTTGTTTTTTGGTCCAAGAGCAGACACAAACCCTCCTGCAAGAAACCTTAATTCATTCCCAACACCGCCCCTTGGCTGGGGCAATGTGGCTTCAATTTGTTTTAAAGGTGCATTATGAAGCTGGAGCTTGAAATTACACATTTACAGTTTGAAAGCAAAGCCATCCTTGGGCGGGAAGGAACTTGTAATTTTGTCAAATTACACAGAAAATGAAATTGGAGGAGCAATAAAGTGCCTGAAATGAGGTAGTGAAAAGTTCCACAATGAAATACCCCCGATTTGCTGCACATGCAAAAACCACCTTTCCATTGCCTTTCCTTAATTTTGCACATTTCTCCACCAGCAATAATGACAGAGTCTTGTTTTCACTTTGAAATACACGGCTCTTTGTTTCACTGTTTTTATGTTGAAATGGGTGGATAACCTTTCCCAGTAGCGTTTTCATCCTTAAATGTTCGATTTCAAACAATGTAATTTGGTTCAGACAGGTAAATAATTCTTATTCTTAAAAAAAAAGGTATAAAATCAGCTGTCATGAATTAAAATCCATTTTTCCCTAACCCCAAATAAACGTTAGTCAGTCTGCATTTGATTGCAATAACACACTTGTCATTTCAGATAGAGTATATTGGAGGTTTTTCTTTTTTTTTTCTAAAGGGTTTATTGGAATTCCTTAGCTAAATTTGCTGTGGGTTTATGATGGCTTCATTAAAAAATCAGAAACCAAAAGGATGTGGAGGACTCTGAAGAGTTTGTAGCAACATGAAATAAAAATAACTTGCAAGATTTCTCATTTTAAACCTGCTCCTGTTTCACATGCCCTCAAATCTTGTCACACAGCCATAATTTGGGGCCAAATGTGAGGTATTAAATTGGTAAATTTATTTTGAGTTGTGATTCATGTGCAATGATGCTTCTCCCTTACTTAAATTAAACCCAGAGTAAATCTTCTCAGATGCTGAAGTTTTTACTGATTTTACACTGTTCAGAGATCTCAGCAGATCAGAGCAAAGATCCCACTCCCTAAATAGCAGAGACACATCTCCAGAAAAGGGATTTATTGTAATTCAAACTGGCCTGATGCAAAGTTATGGTCAGTTTTATAAAGTGTGACTTCTCAGTTCTTCCTTATTTTAATTGCAGAGCAGAGCCCTGAGGGACAAACATGGGCAGCAGAAAGTGAAATTCCCATTTCTGGTTGCCTGTTTCTGGTAACTGTGGAGTAAGAGCAGGATTCAGGCTTTGGCTTCGTCCTGAATCCAGTTAAATTCGCAGTAGGTGTTCATTAATTACAATGGGGTTATAATTAGGATTTAGTTTTCCCATACTAGCAATGTTTTCAGTGTGAAAACCTAAAAAGGAGAATGAAGTGGTGTCTTTTCTAGATCCTGAGGTTAATGGGATGAGAAAAAGTGGGATTGCATTGCAGCAAGAAAGGCTCAAATTAAAAATTGTAAAAGTTTCTGAATAGCAAGGGTGACCCAGTGCTGCAAAACTCTGAGGAAAGGCTGAATAATTCTCATGGGAAAGGAAAAAAAGGAACTTTTGATAGGGGCATTGAGATAGGAAATGGGGAAATGGCTTCCAATTGAACAAAAGTAGATTTAGATGGGATTTTGGGAAGGAGTTCTTCCCTGTGAGGGTGAGGAGACCCTGGCACAGAGCAGCTGGGGCTGTCCCTGGATCCCTGGAATGTCCAGGTTGGACACTGGGGTTTGGAGAAATCTGGGACAGTGGGAGGGGTGGCACTGGATGAGCTTTGAGCTCCCTTCCCACCCAAAACCATTCCATGATTTTACAATTCCGACGGAACATTTCCATTTTGTCATTTATGGGTCGCAACTTTTGGCTCATTCTTTTTCACGCCAGTTTTTCCCCTTGTCTTCCCATTTTGCAAGGAAGCTGCAAAACAATTCCCAGACACATTCAGTGTGTGCAAGGAGCAATAATGAGAACTTTAACTCATGGCAGGAGTTTAGATGACAATTGGCCGTGACACAAAGCTTTTAAGGCACAAACAGTAGAGGTGAAGGAGAGCTGAAAGTGAAGAGAATTAAACACAAATCCTTCTCCCTCAATCACCTCCCAAGTCCATCTGTCAGGTATTCCCTAGCCCTCATTTAGAACAGATCCATTTTGCTTTCCCTTTCATATTTTACCCTGCTGGAAGGTCGCCCACTCTCTTATGTCAGACCTGACAGGATGTGAATTATCTCCATCCAGCCCTGACATAACTTCATGATCGGTGATGTAATGCCCCAAAAAGCCTGGTTCAGGGAAAAAAAGAGAAGGGACTTATTAACAGGAAAGGAAACAAGCCTCTGTTTGACAACCAGTGGCTGCATATCAAGGAGAGCTTTCTTAGGAGGAAAAAAAAAAATCGTTTATGACCACATGAATTACAATTATTTATTCAGAGGGAAGAAATGGCCATTGAATTTTTAACTAGATTCAGCTGGTTGAGCAACCTACAAAGACCAGGTATTTGGGCATGGATTGCAGGTAGGTTCAGACAGGAAAGGCTCAAGTCTGCTCCCTGAGGGATCAATAAAACCTGAGTGTGAGCTGCTGCAAACTCAGCCAGCAATGATTCCCTGCACTCCCCTTCCCCTCCATCGGGAGAATCCACCAGGACAGCACCACCCCTCTTCAATAATCCCCTTTTTCTCTTCTTTTTCACCATCTGTGGGTGCAGAGAGATGGAGTGAAAGCCTGGCTCTGTCACCCCCTCATCCCTTGTGCTCTGAGCCTTGCAGCCAGGGCTGCATTCCAGCAGTGTGATCTGAAACCCAATCCCTGCAAGTTCATGAAATATCCTGAGCCTGTGGACTTGTGAACTTTTACCTTTTACCTATCAGCAAGGCAGCTCCCTTCATCCTTTCCTCCCCTCAGACTGGCTGGAAGGGGTTGTACTAGTCTGAAAGCAAA
>VRYO01000704.1:2912679-2924455 GCA_009812075.1 Sialia sialis
GCTTTACGACCTGTCCCTTTGCCTCTCTGATGCGAGAAGAAGCGCTGAGGATGAAAGGAATTTCTGTCTGTGTGTGTGTGTGAGTTGTTTTTTGGGTTTCTGTGCTCGCTGAAACGGCTCCCACGGGAGCTATGCAAATGTAATGGCTAATTTGACAAGCTGGAATGAGTCATCTTTCAAAACCGTTCTTGTACAAAATGTAACTCGGTTTGGAGCCGTCTCCTGCCTGTGTAAAGTGATATTGCTCCTTTTTGCCCTTTCCTTCAATCAGAGGCAGATGCAAACATCGAGGTTTCTGTACAACATCCCCCCTCCTCTTTCCACACTGGGATTAGCAGGGGGAGCTGCAGGCTCCTTGCAGTGATTTTAGGAAAAGATCCACTCAGAACCCTCTTCCAGAGCCATCTCTTCAAGGAAATAACTGTAGATGAAGAGCACACCATTTATTTCTCAGTGTATTTTGCCATCAGTACAAAAATAAATCGTGGTGTGGGAACAGGTGGTGCTGGAGCAGCCAGTGAAACCCAAGCAGTACTGAGAGGCATTTCACTGCTGCCAGCCCATGACGAGTTCAAGACTACATTAGGGCTGTGTAGCTTTTGGACCTCCAAAAGGAAGTGTGTAGCGAATTCCTCAGGAGCTGAATGGAATAAGAAGGAAAAGGAGGAAGTGTTGAGTGTTTAGTTGAGGAATACCACTTGTCCCAAGCATAAAAGAGAAGTTGAGAGAGAGAGAGAGAGGAAAGGAGGACTTGTGCTTTTTTGAAAGGAAAAATTCCTACAGCAGTGAGGGGGTGGATTTCTGGATATCTCAGCGTGAAATAAAATCCTGGTGTGCACATTGTCCCTGCCAGATGTTTAGTGCAGAAGGCTGAAATAGGTAGAACAAGAACTCTGAAATCAGAGCTGCTTAAAAGACAGCTTCAAGGTGGCAGGTGCTGACGGAGAGGAGGTAAACAGAGGTGAATTTTATTGTGATAGGTGAGCAAGACTCAGAAGGTCTGGGTTGGAAAGGACAAATTTGGTTTGATGAACAACTGTAAAATGGGCAGATTGGGATGTTTATCCAAAACCAGGGGACCCTGCCTGACCAGGACTTTGTAGGAAGAACAGGGAGGAAGGCACAAGCTCCAAGGCCTTGGCAAATGCATGATGAAGATATTAAATATCCGATCCTAAAAATCTTTGGAGAACCAGGAGAGATTGAAGACTTGGATGAGAAATTCCAAGGAAAATAAGCCAGAGAGGAGGTCAAGAGTGTGGAGGAAAGGTAGGAATGGCATAACAGGGAAAAGTCTCCATATCCAGAATTATTTCCAAGAAGAACAGAGCGAAAGCAGAGCCAAACCAACAGAAAAATTACCTCCAAAATAGTATTTGTATGGACAGATAACCCCAAACTTAGCAAATGAGATACAAAGCAGTGCAGCCACTGCAGTTATCTGAGAGGGAAAGGCAAATTTCCACTGCCAGTCAGACCTGCTCGTTTCCCTTGGACATCTGGAAATCCCAATGGCACTGGAGGGGTTAACCCATCCTTCTGTTTCGCAGCTGCATCAGCCAGCCCAGCTCATTCCTGTCCCTGTACCTCCTCAGTGGCACTGCAGCGTGTTTATAAAAACGGCAAACAAATCATTTGACAGCAAGGGCTGGAAGTAAAAATTTTAAAAAACGCCATACTTTCCCTATTAAATTTTGATAGCCTCCCAAAGGCTTTCAATATATTGCACAGGTCCAAGCTCTACCGCAGAATAATTGAATCATAAAGACTAATTCCATGTGTCTCCGAGCTGTGCACGAGTCAGGAGTGCTGTGGGCAGGCACAGGGGCCAGCAGGACATGGCACAGACATCCCTGAATTTCCCCCAGTGGATGGGAAAGCAGCACACGTCCTCTGGCATCTCCTCTCTGAGAAGGAAACTCTGCTGTTGGTTTAATTTTTTTAAAACAAGTGTTTTCTTTGCACGGCTCGGGTGTTTTAACCCATCCTAAGAGCCAGAAAAGCAATTTTATCAGGCTTTTGAAGGCTGTTTGTTGGAGATACTCGCAGCTGAGGTGAACCAGAGGGGTGTAGCTTCACCACATCCATGGGGGAGTGGGGATGGAACCTCGAAAATCTGCCCCGGGCCATCCTCCAACATTTCCTCTGTTTGAGACACTGGGCTGAGCTGAGTTTCAGAGCCTGGAAATCACTTTCTGGCTGAGCTCAGACAACAGATGCAAGTTCCCAGATCTGTTAGGGAAAAATTGGCTGGATTCAAGTATTTTTAGCCCTGGGCTTATGTATGGGTCCTGTATAGAAGCATGGAGTTGAAAAATAACCATGGCAAGGTTATAAAAAGCTGCTCTAGCTGGATATAGCCAGTGCAGTGACACCAGTGGGAAACCCATGAGGGAGAGACTTCCCCAGAGATCCTCCCCTGCTGGTCAGCAAAGCTCACTCACACCCCTAGATGAACTCATTGGATCTGTAAAGGATGATAAATGAGAGAAAATAAAGTAAGAAACCACCAGCAGTTAAGTTACAGTCAAGGGGATGATGTTCCAAAAGTCCAAGATTTGTAGGTTCAAAGCCAGCAGGAGAAGCATTATTTCCCTTCCCTTCCCTTCCCTTCCCTTCCCTTCCCTTCCCTTCCCTTCCCTTCCCTTCCCTTCCCTTCCCTTCCCTTCCCTTCCCTTCCCTGAAACTTCCCTGAAACTTCCCTGAAACTTCCCTGAAACTTCCCTTCCCTGAAACTTCCCTTCCCTGAAACTTCCCTTCCCTTCCCTGAAACTTCCCTTCCCTGAAACTTCCCTTCCCTTCCCTGAAACTTCCCTTCCCTGAAACTTCCCTTTCCCTTTCCCTTTCCCTTTCCCTTTCCCTTTCCCTTTCCCTTTCCCTTTCCCTTTCCCTTTCCCTTTCCTTCTTTCCCTTCCCATTTCCCCAAACATTTCCAGCTGATCTTGCTTTGCAGAGCCCTTATTCTTTCCCAGCAGAAGGAGGGGGTGTCATTTTTTCAGGCCGTATAAAGGTTCTTCACATCAGAAGTTCTGAGGGAAGTTTTGGCTTCTCTCTAAGGCTGCAGTGCTTTATTCCAGGGATGACAATACTCCAGGACAACGTGTTTGCAATAGAAACAGAGCTGCTTCAGGGGACAGCCCAGGTCCCTCCTAGCAGTGACCCTCTCTCACTGATTTCAGCTCACAACATGGAAGAAAAAACTAATCTAATATTTCTTTATTTTTTTTCCCTATGTATTTCAGTCCTTCATCTAAAACCTCGTGGATTTTTTTTTTCACATCTGTTGCCATCTTTATGATCACTTCAAATGAATTTCACCTGTAGCCACACACTGCTCAAGGCTCTAAGTGTTTTGCACTTTTCTTATTGAAGCATTTAAGCCTCTTGAGTGCTGAAATGCAACCCAAACACCACCAGCTTTTCCCAAAACATGAGGGCACCTTGCCGATTTAATTTCTGCATTTGTTATCATGAAATGCAAGTACAGTAATTTCACAATTATAAGCCACACCTGAATATAAGCCGCACATCCGGGTAGCCAGGTAGAGCGCGAGATTTGTCCATATGTAAGCTGCACCTGAATATAAGCCGTGGTTTTGTTTTTTGGTTTTTTTTTAAAGCAAGGATCCATGTGTGATAAAGTAACGAGTTAGTAACAGAAACATGCCAACGC
Organism: Sialia sialis; assembly: GCA_009812075.1. Lineage (NCBI taxonomy): Eukaryota > Metazoa > Chordata > Aves > Passeriformes > Turdidae > Sialia > Sialia sialis. Next base: position 2,916,353 of record VRYO01000704.1, read on the forward strand.
GGGGTTTGGTGTCAGGTGCTCAAGTTGCAAACAGTTTTCATAGACCAGTGAAGCCTTTAAAGGCAGCCCCAGGTGCCCTCCCCGGCCGGCTCTCACTTCCGGGTTGGCATTTCACTGGGATTTGTCCATAGATAAGCCACACCTGATGATTAGCCGCACTGCTGGGGTAGGCTGGATTCTTCAATGAAAAAGGTGCAGCTTATAATCGTGAAATTACTGTAATTATAGCCTTGACCTCTCAAGTAGGGGCCACGCTCCAAGTGTGAGAGGTAAACACAATAAATAAATACATGTAAAACATGATCCCCCCCCACCTCTGAAAACAGGGAGCATTTTCTGCCTTTCCAATGGAGCTGGGAGAGAATTTGCTGAACACCCCTGCACTTCATAGAGTCCCTGGTTTTGGTTACTAGAATAATAATGCAGGGACTGTAAATAGGTTTTATGGCTTTTTATGAGAAAGCCATGTGATGCTTTTACAGCTCTCACAAGTAATAAATGTCTACATCAATTTGATTGTTTTATGTGGGTTTTCTTCTTGCTTTACGCCATGGAATGGGTTGTACTTCACTGGAAAGCCACTCGAAATTCTGACATGTCAATATTTGGTCTAGTGCCAAATCAGGAGAAAAAAATTTTGAAAGCCATATTTGCTCTTCAACCACATTAAAAAAAATTGGAATGAAATAAAATAGCCTGTTCTGATAAAACTAAATCAGAACAAAATACCTTCCTTTTTAACATACATTATTCAAAGTGTAAAATCAAATCATTTCTGCTATGAAAAGACACTTAGGACAGAAAATCAAGTCATTCCACTCCAACAAGGTCCAAACACAATACTTCAAACCAGTCAAAAGAAATCTTTTTTCAAAAAACTGAAGCAAAACTTCATTGACAACAACATACTCTGATCAGAAGTCTGGATTTCAAGTGGATGGCATTTTCCATTTTGAAAAATTGCCAGGGAAAAGTTTTTTTCCCTGCTACCTCTAATCTGATGTTATCATGGACAGCAGTGCTTGGAGTTAAAATCTTGGAGTTAAAAGTTCTGAATTTATTTTCCCTGACTTCAGCAGCACCTCTGGGCTTAGCCAGCTGTGAGTTAGAGCACCAAGCATGGAAAAATACCCATAAGGGGTTCCTAGAGCAGTTAGTTAATTGGTGAACATCACTTTCAGGGCAGCAGCATGAGGTAAATCCCATCAGAAATCTTTCCAGGAGGATCCATGGTTGGTTTCATGGAAGATTTGCTGTGGATTTTCTCTCCTGCCAGGTGTCTTCTATGCACATAGAGAGGTAGGAAATGAGGGCAGAGGCTCTGGAACGAGGGACACAACCTCTCTCTTTCCTCTCTCTCGATGAAACCCATTAGATCTGCTACAATCAGGCTGTTAGAGGCATGGATGATGACAGATCCTGGAGAAATTCCACCATTCATTGCCCAAATCCATTGCAATCCGTGGCTTCCACCACTGATCTGCAGCTCTGAATGCATTGACCACAAAGGGACTTTGAATTACAACTCAGGAAAATCAGTGAGGACCCTACAAACAAGCACAGGCATGGATAGGAAAATTGTTAGGGTCTACACAAAGAGAATTTTTATGGTTTTATCAGGAAAAGCTGTCAAGGTAGGGTTTATGCTTTGAGCCAAGACTAGTGGGGTATTTGGTGGGCCTCAGTTCCAGCAGAACTAAAACATCATATCACCTGTCCCTAATACATCTGTCTGGGAAGGGGACACAGTTCTTTGCATGAGCAAACTCGTCTGGATGCAGAAAGTCCCAGGAGTCTGCAATTCTGCTCACCTTGGAGCTCTCACAGCACAGCTCTGGCTGCACACATCAATCTGAGGCCACTCCTCAGCAGAGTTTACTGTGACCTGAAGCTTCTTCCTGCAGAAATTACAGTAATTTCACAATTATGAGCCACACCTGATTAGAAGCCGCACCTCCAGGTAGCCGGGTAGACCACGGGATTTGTCCATATATAAGCCGCACCTGAATATAAGCCACACTTTTTTTTTTTTTTTTTAAAGTGAGGATCCATGTGTGACAAAGTAACGAGTTAGTAACAGAACCATGCCAACGTGGGGTTTGGTGTCAGGTGCTCAAGTTGCAAACAGTTTCCATAGACCAGTGAAGCCTTTAAAGGCAGCCCCAAGCGCCCTCCCCGGCCGGCTCTCACTTCCAGATTGGCATTTCGCTGGGATTTGTCCATAAATAAGCCGCACCTGATGATTAGCCGCACTACTGGGGTAGGCTGGATTCTTCAATGAAAAAGGTACGGCTTATAATCATGGAATTACTGTAATTATTTTCCTTGTGAGATCACAGTTTTAAAGGTTACAAAACAACTTTTGGTACCAGCCCATCTCCCCTGGCCTTGTGGCGACCCTGCAGCTCCAAAATGTCCCTGGCTCTGCTCAAAAGATGCTCACCACAGCTGCCCTGGGTGCTGTGGATGGAACCACTACCCAGAAAATATCCCTGGAAGTGTGTGCCAGCCTCAGGTGAGCTGCAGGATCTCCCACTTCCCCCCAAACCTCAAGCCAGAGCTCTGAAGATGCCCTGAAAGGCAGCAAAGGATAACAGGGACAGACGAGCATTGTGGGTGGGACAGAAACAGCCCAAAACAAATGGGAAAAAAACCTGTCAAAACATTTATAGACTCCCTGATAATTTAACAAGGGTGGGGAGGATCAATTTACAGATAGTGCCTCCTTCTCTCCTCACTTCTCCCTGCAAGGAAATAAATGATGAACTGAAAAGGGGAGCGAGCGGCAGAGCGAGCTGGGGAGAGAGAGTAGCCAAGAGTTTTATTACAAGCCTGTTCCTCATTAAGGCCTTAGCAGCCTCACACACAAAAGCTAATTACTGTTTTTATGTCATGTTATTTTGATTCATATTTCCTGTCTGGAAAACAGACGGGAGTTTTGGGCAGGCAGCCAAGGCAAGGCCATGGAATCGCACAAACTGTGGAACACGGCAGACAAGAGCCTTATTTTGGGGGATTTTTTTGCTTGGTTTGGGTTTTTTTTTTTTTTGTTATTTAGAGGGGGAAATGGGAATTTTCCATGTAGGTATAGTTTGCTCCCAAAAAGCTGTTGTTGTCCAGGGGTAGTGGAAAGAAAGAGATGTGGCAGGGCTGATTTCTGGTCAGGAAGTGTCCCTGCAGACAGGGACGTGTGGCTTGGTCACGTCTGGCACCCCCAGGCTGGGACAGCATGGAAAGTGAGGGCTGAGCGACCAGGGCAGCTTTTAGGAAACAAATGGATTCTCCAAGGACCAAAATGCTATTCTTGTCCTCTTATCAGCACAGTGGTGATCTCCACAGGGCTCGTGGCAAAACAAAAACAAGAGGCCAATGCTGATGCTCCACGTTTCCATGAGGTGGCAGCAAGGAAAAAAAAAGTGTCCCATGAACTATCTCTCTCCTCCACAAGAATTTAATCCAACAATTTCTGCCTATACAAATATTTCATCCTCATTTACATCCTCGTTTCAAAAGCTTTCAGTGCATCACAGGCAGATTTGAAACCAATCTCTGTCCCCACCTTCAGGGAAAGGGGAGTTAATTTATAATTTGGGAGAGAAAGAGCAGACTAAATGAGTGGTCTGAGGCCACACCGCTTTTCTTTTCATCTGATCAAGAAAAAACCATCTCAGTCTCAGCAGCAGTGGAGTTCTTCTGCACTCCAGACTCTGTAAATGGAATGTCATGCTCACTATTAGAGCTCCAAATTGTAGAGAAATTAGTGGTGAGTAGGAAATCACTGGTCAGAGCTGTTACAGATATCTGCTATAAATGGGAAATAATAAAAAATGTTCTGTAAAAAATTTAAAGATGTTTTATAACCCATAGAGAATCATTCCATTGCTCAATGTCATCCTCATTTCTGTTTGCTTATTTCCTGCATTTCTAGCTTAAGGTAAATAATTAATTACTCCTACTAAGTTAAAAAACCCAGTTTAAATATACTATTCAAAATTCATGGAATTCTAACTGAACAAATAGATCACAAGAAAGCTTCATTTTTTCTGACCTGAGCAGCAGAATTCTAATTCAACAGCTCCAAGATTAAAATTTCCATTTACACATCCATCACTACCTGTTGCTTTGCAAGATGTATGGCCTGGAAACTCATCCCTGATGAAGAGAAGGGATATGAGCAATCCCTGAAAGTTCTCTTTTTTAAAAATTAATTTATTATTGAAATTTCCCACTCCTTTCTTTTCTTCTTGCCAATGCTGCTCCCAACACCATGTGCAATAAACCCATTCAGGCTACAGAAAGTGCATTACAATGCCGAGGCAGAAATAAACTTTGCTCAGGAAATAGATGGAGGACCAAGATGAGGAAAAATCCCAGAAAAACTCATGGCAAAATAACTTTCATATACCCAAAGCCTTCTATCAGTGCTTCCTAGCCCATGGTGGGGAATGTCTTATTGGGATTTTGGACCAATCAGCTGGATTTCTTTCCTAATCCCACTGCATGGATTGGTGCTGCTGCCAAATTTCCAGCCTCTTCTGACCAACAGATGCCAAAAGATGGCATTTAAAGGATCTTTTTCTGTCATCTGACCATTTCCAGGCCAAAATTCATCCCTAGAGGAATTGAACATTTGTTTGAAAAATTGAACTTTTTTTTCTCATGCTCCCCTCGAATGCTCCAGCTCCAAGGTGCAGCCCCCAGGTTTTTAAGTCCTGGGACAAGAATCCACCACAAACCACGAGGCAAATATTTGATGGGCAAAATATCCAATTACCCATGTGGGCACCACACCAAACACCAGGGGCCTTGTCCTCACCCTTTCCCCAGGACATCAGGGAATATCTAAGATTTTAGAAGGAGCCAGGATACAAGATTGATTTCAGACTTGAGATGTGGAGCTGCAATCAGAATTTAAGGTCAGGAATTGAGGGTGCAGGATCACAGCTCCTGTAGGCAAAGCTCATCCTTCCTTTTGGAACTGTCAATCCCAGGACATCAGGGAATATCTAAGGATTTGAAAGGAGCCAGGATACAAGATTGGTTTCAGACTCGAGACGTGGAGCTGCAATCAAAATTTAATGTCCCCATGCTCAGGAATTGTCACAGCTCCTGTAGGCAAAGCTCATCCTTTCCTTTTGGACCCCTCAGTCCCTCCTGCTCCATCCCACAGAGCTGGCAGGGGGATAAACAGGTACAGACAGTGAGGAGCCACAAAAGAAATTCTGCAGAGATTCAGGCTGCAAAGATTCCACTGCAGAGGTTGATGTTTGGCCCCTGTGGCTGTTTTGTGGAGTTGGAGCCTTCACCCCCCTTGGAGACACCACGCGGTGTTCCAGACCCCATCCCAGGAAAGCTGCGGGGATGCAATCAAGCTTAGGATGAAAACTGAAATATTTCACACCAGAGGAAGAAAACAGCCTTTTTTTTTTTTTTGTTTTGTTTTTTTTTTTATTTCCCCAGCTCTTCCTGCTGCTCGTTCCTCCCTTCTCTCCTCGCCATCTCCTACCCTGGCAGCTCCACCACCCTTTCCAGCCTGAGCACTGCTCTGCTCAGAGCAAACAAGTGCTTTACGAGCAAGCTCCGACTTGGAGAAACACAGAGAGAAAACTCTGGTTAACTTTAATTAAGTTTGCATTACTTTTCCCAGTAGGACCTCAAATTTAATGGTATTATGTTTTAAACTGTTTGGCAAGCCTTGCGAAAACAGTTTAGTGCATTTCACTAATAAAAACAAAAGCTGTGTAATAAACCAAGCCTCTGTTGAACCAAAATAAGAAGATGTTGATCCTCGTGAGCGTGCAGAAATGTCTTTTGAAAGATGACACTGTTGACTGTGTGCTGGGACTGAGGGTTTCTTTTCCAGCTTGTCCTTGTTTTCTCCTGACTCAAGCAAAATTGCCACTCTCTTCTTTGTAAACCTTGAGAAAGAGGGCAGGGATTTCACCAGCACCTTAGAAAGGCAGTTTAAATTTATTTTTTCTTTTTGTTACATTTGAAGACACTTAGAAATTGTCTTCTGCATCCTTAGAGAGACAGTTAATTTATTTATTTCATTTTTAATTTGAAGGCCCATAAAAATTGTCTTCTGCTTCCTTAGAAAGACAGTTAATTTTTTAAATTTTTTTTTAATTTGAAGGCCCATAAAAATTATCTTCTGTTTGGGATCACAACAGAAAGAGGGGAGTAAGGAGAGCTGCACTCCTTGCAGCCTGCTCCCCTCCCTCCTGCATCCTGAGTCACAGAGCCCTGGAGGTGCAGGGATGGGAGAGAGAAGCTCATTTAGAGGTCACAAACACCAAACATAACCACTGGATGACACCCCAGCTATCACCACTTACCCTCTACTGGGAACAGGAAATTGCTGGATATCACTTCTGGTAAATGCTCGTGGTGAGTAAGAAGCTGGTCCAAAGCCCATGCAGTCAATAGAAAAGGTGTCCCCTGACTCCAGTGACCTCTGGATGAGTCTCCAACAGCTGGAGCTGTGACTCCTGCAGCTCTGCTGGGAAGAGAAAGGACACAGAGCTGGCAGAACCTGCTGCACCCCTGGCACTGGGGGAGGGCAGCGATTTGGGGACCTTGTGAATGGGTCAGGACAGTGCCAGCTGCTGGAAAGGACAGAGGGAGATTTGTGTGAGCACCTGAGAGCAGTGCAGAGATGGCAAGGAACTGAGGTGGCTCCTTGGGGACCTGCTGGAAAGGACACAGAGAGACCTCAGAGCTTTGTGTGAGCACCTGAGAGCAGTGTAGAGATGGCAGGGCACTGGGGTGGCTCCTTGGGGACCTTGGCAAGGCACTGGGGTGGCTCCTGAGGTATCTGCTGGAAAGGACACAGCAAGACCTCAGAGCTTTGTGTAACCACCTGAGAGCACTGCAGAGTGATGGCAAGGAACTGGATGGCTCCTTAGGGACCTTGTGAATGGTCCCAAGTTGCTGGAAAGGACAGAAAGGGACCTCAGAGCTTTGTGTGAGCATCTGAAAGCACTGCAGAGATGGCAAGGAACTGAGGTGGCTCCTTGGGGACCTTGGAGGCAATGGGTGGCTCCTTGGGGACCTTGGCAGGGCTCTGAGTGGCTCCTTGGGGACCTTGGCAGGGCATTGGGTGGCTCCTTGGGGACCTTGGTGAGGCACTGGGTGGCTCCTCCTGTCCTGCCCGTGCCGTGCAGCTGCTCTGGATCCCCGGGATGTGCACTCTCAGCCAGGGCTGGGTTAAGGGAGCGTTTTCTCCCGCAGTGACCTGGGGTCCATCCTGTGAAATGAGACACCCAGAGCTGTGCGGGGCCTGATCCAAAGCTCACTGAAACGAGCAGGAATGTTTCCATTGGCTTGCCTGGGCACTGGATCTCTAAATATTTGGTAACTCAAATCTAAAACGAAAGCTTTTTTTGAAGCTTTAATTAAATTCCTGTGCTAATTCAGAAAAAGGATCATTTCAAGGTCAAGGACACTGCAATTATTTCTTTAAAATCTTCCTATGACTCACTGTTTATGGGGTTGACTCTTATTTTTTTCCCCTTAAAGTTACTGCAAAGATCCTCATTTAAACCATAAATTGAATTAAAGCCTCACATTTAATATTTAGTTATGATGTGGTTAAAAATGTTATGTGCCAGGCAGTTGCTCCTTTATTTGCTTACAATGTTGTCTTTAATGAATGCCAAACCCATGCAGCTCAAATGAGCGAGCAGATGCCAAGTTATTAACAATTATTACCTTTTACAGTAATTTTTGGCAGCCTTTCACTTTTTTGGTGGTCTAATAATTTCAAAACAGGGAACTTTGAAATATTACACCAGTCCCAAACAGCACTGTGGATTGGTTGACTTCCTCTTTTCTGACTTATTCCAACTTGTTTCCTATTGTGAAATATTTTTCCACCCAACATTTGCCCAGCATGGAGTGAGGTTTACCCCTGCAGCTAAAAGCCATCTTCCTGATGAAAAATAACAACTCCAGAGGTCTCCAGACCACATCCAACTACTGTGTGCAGAACACAGAAAGGACAGTCAAGAGCCCAGGGTGGGACTCCAAGGGAGCCCTGAGCTCACGCTCAAGTAAAACAGAAATTTATGAAATTAATGGATCCTCCCAAATCAGGATAAA
>VRYO01000704.1:2925507-2935805 GCA_009812075.1 Sialia sialis
GTGCCCCTTATCATCAGCTATCAAAGCTGCTTGCCTCCCTTTTGTGCGTGCTATATTTCATCCTGAAGAGAGAGTACATTTTATTCATTTATTCCACTCCAAAATATCTGGAGTGGATTCGATTCTGCTCCTCTAACCCAAACACTTGAAGGATGTTTCCTATTGCAAGACGATGTTGCATAACCAAGGCGAGATTTAAAAAGTCGCTGGGGTAAAGTCTGTAAAATTTATGGTGCAATTTATTAAAAGGACACAGTCTGCTACTTTTTATAGCGCTGCATGTGCCGTGTACGAGGGTAGCAGCACCCCAGCGAGCAGCTCCGGGTGGGATTGAGAGTCAGCAAAACCTTGCCATTTACAGATGGTAGCAGTTTATTAGGAAAGCAGTTTATTAGGGAAAGAGATTCAAATATTTAAAGTTCCGCTGGGAGAAGCCTCCAACACCCCTTCCCAGATTTAGCAGAGAATTACAGCTCAGCTCCCGAGCTCTCCCATCCTGCCTGTGCCAGGCGTTTTCCACGCAAACTTGTCCTTCTGACAAAAATTTCCCCAGGCACAAGCAGCCACTGCAGATTTGTTTTCTCCAGAATGTGCTGGGAGCAAGGAAAAACCTGTAAGTAAAAGCCCAGGAGACAATTTTGTCTGGAGAAGCTGTGGCTGCCTCATCCCTGGAAGTGTCCAAGGTTGGATGGGGTTTGGAGGAACCTGGGATGGTGGAAGGTGTCCCTGCCCATGGGTGATCTTTGAGGTCTCTTCCAACCCAAACCAACCCATGCCTCTGATTCTAAAAGAATTAGGAACAGCAGATGTTGCATTTTTAAACCTCTGGATATTTATTCTTTTTTTGTAGCAACAGCTCAGAAGCACCACAGCCTGATTTCCTGAGAAACTCCTTCCAAGGTGAAGCTCTCCTTCTTAATAATCCTTAACTAATATTCTTATTTCTGCTGTCATTCTGCTCATCAATAACAATGCAATTAATTCCTGTGCTGCAGCAGCACCTACTCCATCCAGGATTAAGGCTGAGCTGTGTGAAGCATTTAATGGACAAATAACAAAGAGTTCCCTTGTAACCATTCCTTTGAAAACAACATTTCCTGTTTCGAGGCCGAGCAGAAATGAGACCACACAAGATTTACAATGAGGGAAGAATTGATTACAGAGCTCAGCAGCCATTTTCATTTTTTTCGGTTTATTGTTATTGTTGTTGTTATTATTAGTTTGTTCACGAAGAGTCGACTTCTCACTCAGACTTTGGAGCTCACAAAGAGCTTTTCATAGCACTGATAATTTTCAGAAGCTTAAGAACAAGCTGCACACACTAAAACACCTCCCTTTCTTTCACATGTGGTGTTTGCACCCTACCCTGTACCCACTGGAGACTTACAAGAGGTCAGATCTGGTTGGGTAAATTCCTTCAATTTTGTAACCACTTACAGCTCTGGAGGACACCAAGATTACAGCCTTGACAAGCCCAGAAAACATATTTTAGACATTTTCTTGAAGTTGCTCTTTCTGTAATTCCGAGCCCTGTGTAGTTACGGAGTCATGAACTCCACTGCAAGTGAGAAAAAAAGTGAGAAAAAGATTACCACTGACTGCAGCAAGTTAAATCAGAGGTTTTGGGGGTTTTGGCTCTCTTGGCAGGGTTAAACAAGAAGCAGTTTCAGGAGTTCTGCAGCAACCTTTCAAACCCTCCCTGAAAATGCCCTGCTGTGCACGCTGAGGACACGTGTTGGTTTATTGTGCTGCTCCAGCATCTTAAAACACATTTCCATCCTCATCCCAAAAAATCCTCATTGCCAAAACCACACCCTGCTGTGTCCTTCCCAATAGCTGCTCTCCATTCTCAGCCTCTATTTGATATTGGGTGAAATAAAATATTTATGCTGAATGTGAGGTTTCATTTAAAAAAAATAAAGTAAATTATTATATTTTAAAGTTATGTTTTCTTGAAAATTATTATCTCTCTCTCTCTTGTCTTTGAGATCACTGCAGACAGAGGAGTCCACCAGGCAGTCTGAGCTCTTAAAATTTTCCTGAAGAATTGAAATTTGGATTGTGCATAGAGAGGGACAGATTAAATTCCCTGGTGCAGCATGGGATGAGAGCAGGAGGAATCCCAGTGCTATCCACAGCACAAGAAAATCACTCCCTGCTTGTTTGTGTCCCTGCTTTTATTTTGTGTTGTTTCAAACCCTTCAGAAATGGAGCAGTTTGGGAAAGCCACTGGAGATGTTGGGATCTTTGCAAAGCAGGGATAAATTCAGTGGAAATTCCCTTTCTCTGTCTTATTCCCAGAACTGGACAGGCACCTTCTGTCTGATTTGCATTCTGAGATTTAGCCTCACTTCTCTCCCTTTTTCTTGCCACGTTCCTTTATTTTGATCCTTTTTTTTGCCAATTTTCCCCCTCTTCTCTATGGGGAGGGGAGAGAAGGGAGAAAAGGCTTTTCTAGTCATCAAAACACGTCCCATCAGTCTTTTTGGAGGCAGAAAGGTGGCAAAGAGGCTGAGCCAGTACTTTCATCCAGCTGCTGGCAAGAGGCAGAGTTGGCCTTCCACGTCCATCCCACCATCCAGCACCGGGGATTTTCCCCGTAAGATCCATCCCAGCAGCCAGGGAGAGGGAAGAGGAGTCAAAAGCAGTCCTGGGGTAGTCTGTTGTAACAGATTTCCCTGGAACTGTGTGGTTAAATATCCTAAAATGCTACACGAGGGTGGAAAATTGCTTGTGGGGGGAACATCCTGCTGGCTGCGCTCAAAGCAGGAGCTGCCAGATGGGAAAGGCTGGCCAGGACACCAAAAATAGGATGCGGATTCCACGGGGGCAGGGATATCTGCAGGGATTACCCATGGAAATGGAGAGGAATGAGCTGCTGTGGGGTGAGACACGGGAGAAACTGCACGGACACAGACAAGGCAGCTCTGGGGAGGAGATGCTGCACTGATGTGAGCTGAGCTTGAACTGATGTGACTGGGATTAAAAGAATTCCTGTTTTCCTGTACACTGCTCACAGCACATTAAGGGCCACTTTAATAACAGTTGCAGTAATTTCACGACTATAAGGCGCACCTTAAAGCCTAAAACTTTGACCCAAACCCAGAAGTTTGCCTTATAATCCAGTGCGTCTTATTTATGGGAAAAGTTTGAGTGTTGAAGGGGTCTCAGACAATTTCTACTTCACATTACACAGCAGCAACATGAAGCTCGCAATAAAATGACTGTTAGCAGGCAGAGCACATGTGTTGGGGATTGGGGGCTTTTTACTTTTCCCTCTGTGGAGAAATTTTTCCCATTCTCATGCTGAGAAAGCTGGCAGGGCGGCTCCCTTAGCTTTTAATTGCTCAAGACAAGAGATTGTGCGAGCACAGAGAAACTGAAGAAAAGGGTCTTTGTCTAGGCTACCTGGAGCAGTGTGGGCAATGGCACGGCTGGCGAGCAGCGAGTGCTGCGAGAGCAACACGAGCAGCCCAGTGCCAGAGGTGGCTGCAGGATGCTGAAAAATGGCAGGCGGGAGTGCCGGGGCCCACGGCACAGGGAGGGTGCCTGGGGCTGCGTTTAAAGGCTGCGCCGATCCGTGAAAAATGTTTGCAAATTGAGCAGCTGCCAGTAAACCCCGCGATCGCGCCATTCCGTTACTAATTCGTTACTTTGTTGTGTGCGGATCCTCGCTGCAAAAAAAAAGTGCACCTTATTATACATGGAAACAGTTTGGAACATTTCCGACACCCAGAAGCACGCCTTATAATCCAGTGCACCTTATGGTCATGAAATTACTGTAATTAATTTATTTTAAAATTTTAATTGCGCATCCATAACCAACCATATTGGCACAAAATCAATCCAGACCTTAAATACTGCATTGATCTTTGTGTACTGAACTCTCTGTCCTTAAACAAAAAATAATAATAAATATGAAGTGAATAAATAAAAACGAAATGTGCCTGTTCATTTAGAAATGAGGACTGAGAGTAAATAAACAAATTATTCAGGCATCCTAAATCTGTATGCAACTGCCATATTTTAGAGTAATGCTTCCCCTTCTAAATGACTTATAAATGGAAAATAAATATTTAGGAGATTTTTATAAGAAAATTGCAAACATGACTAGAACGTGTCAAACATCAGTTAAAACACATCAATCCCAGGGTTTATAGCTGGTTATAAACCTGGGCTATGAGCAACTTCTGGTCTCTATAAAAATGATTTGCCATTTATTAAAATGGCTGTTTTGTGCATATAAATAAACATAGCCTTTATTAAGTGTTTATAAGTGCAGCATTAATGGACAGTGTTATTATTCTGTAGTAGAAATGTTGAATTTTGGGCTTGCCAGCAGCCAGAACCGGTGAAGGATGGCAAAGTGTGTCCCCATCCCTAAGAGCAGCCTGACACATTTCCACAAGCATCCAAACTCTCCAGCCCCACAGGCTGCAGGCTGAGAATTGAGGGATAAACAAATGCCTGAATAACATGAAAAGAAAAGAATAAAAAGGAATAAGAAGCTGCAGTCATAGAATAATTCAGGCTGGAAATGGATTGCTGAGTCCAACCATTCTCCCAGCACTGCCAATGTCCCCAAGTGCCACATCCATGTGGCTTTAAAACCCTTCCAGGGATGGGGACTTTGCTGCTCTCAGGGATGGACATGGAAAAATTTCCCTGATATCCTTTACACTTTGATCTCCTGAGCCACCTGGAAATTTCTGGGTGAGGTTTTAGAACTCCCAAATTTTACAGTGCAAGGGAATATAAGTGAGATACTTATGTTAAATCAGAATAAAGCCAATTCCTGCAGGTCAGGATTTATTCCCCGTGGGAGCAGTGGCCAAACCCCACCAGCTGCTGGGGTTATGAGCAGATCTTTGGTGGTTTTGAACAGATCCCCGGTGTTTTGTAGATCCCCCGTGTTTTAGCACATCCCCAGCATTTTATCAGACCCCCAGTGGTTTTTATCAGATCCCTAGTGGTTTTTAGCATATCCTCAGTATTTTTGAGCAAATCCTCAGTGTTTTATCAGATCCCCAGTGGCTTTTAGCAGATCCCCAGTGTTTTGAGCAGCTCCCCAGTGTTTTTAGCAATCCCCAGTGGTTTTTTTTTTCCAGATCCCCAGTGTGTTTTAGCAGATCCCCAGCGGTTTTGAGCAGATCCCCTGGGTTTTATCAGATCCCAAATGGTTTTTAGCAGATCTCCAGTGTTTTATCAGGTCCCCAGTGTGTTTTATCACATCCCCAGTGGTTTTTATCACATCCCCAGTGTTTTTGAACATATCCCCAGTGGTTTTTAGCAGACCCCCAGTGCTTTTTCCTGACCTGCCCGGCAGTTCTGTGCATTCAGGCCACATCTTCTGCCCCTCCCAAACCCCCTCGTGATCTGGGAAGTGGCCCCAAGGGCACATACCATTGTCCTGAAGTCAAACTTTATTATTTTTGTAAAGAACAGGCTACTTGAGACCTCGTTTTCTTTTGAACCTGGGAGAGCCCATCTGTGAAGTTAAAAAATCCTATATATCATCCTGCTAATAAGTTTTCCTCAGCAGTTGCTAAAGTCAAGTGTTAGTCTTCAGCTGGAATCTCATTTAAAAAAATAAACAAAATAAATAAATATATACCACTGGCTAGGAGATGAAAAGTATCCTTTCAGCCACTTTATAAACTTACCTCCCACCCCAAAAAGAATTAATATATCGAGCCATAGAGCAAAGGGGCTGAGATTTCAGTAGAGGACAGAGGGATTGTAGAGGGGGATTTTGATCTTTTTAGCCCCTGAATAAGAATTTATTCGATGGGTAATTCAGTGCAAAAAATGCTGTATTAATGTAGCGGCTTTCTCTACAAATCTATCATGTGAAATACCAAGAGAAAACATTTTTATGACGAGCAGCAGCCTCCAATTGAGGGGGAATGGGAAGGTCATAGGGACAATATTTTCTTGGGGCTGTTGACACTTTAATTTTTACAGGTTGGACACTGGCAAGAGGAAGAATTGAAGCCTTTTCTTCTTTTGAGGCCCTTGCCACCATCTGATCTCTTGATGTTAAGGCAAACACAGTTTTGATCTCTTTGATATCTTTTTTCTCCCCTTTTTTCTTTGAGGGAAGTCCAAGTTTTTAGTGCTGGGCTGTGAATTAAGTCTCTGCTGTTCTGTGAACTGCAGGGAAACCTATGGAAAGGCTCAGTGAAGTCTCCAGGGTCATAAATCCCCCTCCAAGCCCATCTTAAAGAGCTCTTATCTGAACATCTCGTGTCCCACAGGGTCCTGAAGAACAGGCGGAACACATTCAGCTCCTCTGAGATGCTGTGCCTGAGCTGGCCACCCTTCCCCACTCGCTTTCCTTGATGCTTTGGAAGTGAGAAGTGAGATTTTTCCTCCTTTTTTTCCCATTTATTTCAGGAAAAAGAGTTTGGAAATACTATATGATATGTTAATACTCATACACATCCTCACGAGAAGAGGTGGCATCAGGAACTGAAGGTGCTCAGAAATTCAGTTTTGTTAGGGGTTACTCCAGAAGCAGGGATTGCGCGTGGTTTCGAGCATCATACACCCATTCTGTCACAGATCCCACTCTGGGGACTGCCAGGCTGTTTAGGCAGAGATTTTCCAGGCTAATTTATTTTCTAAATGGGCATTTAGAGCTTCTCAGTCCTCCTCAGAGGGCAGTCTGATGGTGCTGCAGATCCAGCTGTAAACCCCAGACAGCCCCAGGAGCTCCTTGAATATTTCTCCAGAGCAGAACTGATTTTTTACAGCACAGATAATCTTGTTGTCTGTGAGAAGGAACACAGAACATAATCCTTCCATCATTTGCCATGTCCTCCTTGGCTGCTTTGTCCTCTCCTGACCTTCCCTGCAGCTTCAGGATGAACCATCTGCTTGGAAACTGAGGCTGGAAATTGCTGCCCGTTTCCAGCAGGACCTGCCTTTCAGCAGGATGTTTGCTCTTGCTTCCCTGACATCAAGGCTGCTGCTGTACAAAAGGTGCAGTGAGGGCTCCTGAAAAGTTTGGACCTGGTGAAATCAAAGAGCAGCAGATCCAAAGTGCTTGCCCATGGCTGAATTAGGGATGTACAGTAATTTCACAATTATAAGCCGCACATGAATATAAGCCGCACCTTTTTTTTCTTTTTTTTTTTTTTAAGTAAGGATCCATGTTAACAAAGTAACAAGTTAGTAACAGAATTGCTGCCAGCGTGGGGTTTGGTGTCAGGTGCTCAAGTTGCAAACAGTTTTCACAGACCAGCCAAGCCTTTAAAGGCAGCCCTAGGTGTCCTCCCCGGCTGGCTCTCACTTCTGGGCTGGCATTTCGCTGGGATTTGTCCATAGATAAGCCGCACCTGATGATTAGCTGCACTTCTGGGGTAGGCTGGATTCTTCAGTGAAAAAGGTGCGGCTTATAATCGTGAAATTACTGTAATTAAAACACCACTTAATTAGACACATAACTATGCTCACAGCCACGGTGATGATGTCCAATATAAAGTGCACAGAGCCCAGCAGTGACAGGAGGCATTGACAGAGCTCCTTTGGCTTAGAAAATGGAAGATGTTGGGTAAAACCATCTCCTGCAGGGCACAGGGAACCAAGCAATAAATAACGGGATGAAAGCAATGGAAAGCTTTCTGGTGGGATGTGCTGTGTGCTGGGCACTGGAACAGGATGGGCTTTTCCCTGGTGAGGGGCACTGAGTTTTCTGGGCATGAAAAGGGATTTGTTTGCTGTTGGATGAACACAGGGAGGGCTGTCTGCTCCTCCAAGGGTTCCAACCTCACTCCATCCAACCCAAGAACTGCTCCAGGGGCTGGATCTGCTCCCAAAACTCCCTTTTGGCTGGGGTGGAGGATCCAGCACCAGGGCAGGGAGTGCACAAAGCCCCTGCCAGCCCCAAAAGATAAGAAATCACTCCCTTGTCACCCCTTGCAGGCACTGCCTGTGTCTGGCCTCCGGAACGTGGCAGCATTCACAGGAAATCATTGGTGTTGAGGTGAGGAGCTTCCTTATTTCATTTGGGCTATAGCTCTGCAGAAATGCATTATTTTTATTATTTTATGATTTGGAAGAGACTTTGTGTATTGATGGGCTTGGGCCCCCAGAGCTGTGATGGGGCAGAGCTCATCCTCAGCTTCCTCAACACCAAACCCTCCCAGACTTAGGATGGGGAGGGTGAAGGACTCTGTTCCTCCCCATCAGATGGCTCCAGAAAAGGAGAGATTTCTCAGGGGAAAAATATTATTATTTTTCTCATTAAAAAACCAAGTTTTTTGCTTGGAGCTGCCTGCTGGGACAGAGTTCGTGGTGCCATTCCCCTTTGGGAGCACCCCAAATGCTTCTGGGGTTGCACACACAGCCCTGAACTTCTCTTCACACCTTTAATGCTTATTTATTTGAACAGGAGCTCAGCAATAGAGGGCCATAAACCCCAGCATCAGCTGTGCTCTGGGCTGCACAGAAGGCCACCTAGCTCTTTTGGCAGGCTCCTCTTGCTGCTGGCTGAACCCTGAGGTCCCTGTTAATAGGATAGCAGTGTTTATTATCTCGTGGAGATCATTCTAAATAGATGCTGTTAAAGATAATGCCCCACTGTAAGCAAAGGAGCCAGATGAAATCACAATATTTAATTAGCTGCTCTCGAGGTATTTCTTGTCAAGAGGAAAGAGTTCAACAGCCAGCACTGCAGTGAGGCAAAACCATCCAAACCATCCTGGAGGCAGATTCTCAATAAAGATGCTTCCATTTACACAAGAAATCATTCCTTGCATGTCCTTTTTTATCAATTCAGCGGATGCTGACAGATCCAAACCTTGTCGTTTTTAAACCTTATAGCAAAGAGTTTGTTCCTCGGACAGGAAAACTGACACACAGGAGACACAAACAGGTCGTGCTGGCACCAGCTTTTTCAGTAGGTTGCACATTCAGATTCAGATTTATTAGTCTGGAAACAAATGTCTCTTTGGGGGAATGGAAACCGAATGCTGCTGGCATTTCATGTATCATAATCACTGCAGAGAACACAAACTTAGCAAAAAATGGGAAATGTACTCCCCAAAAACTCACTATTCCATTTCCCTCAAAGGTGCTAGACTTCATCAGAGTCCCAGCACACAATCCCTCCCTCCCCTCTGATTCTGAAATGAGTGGAAACCAAAAATTGCCTGCAAATTGTCCCTTCCCTGTGATTTCATGGCATTCCCCTTGGAACAGGGAACTGGCCTGGCTCAGCAGGGCCCTTCTTCTGCCAAGGACAGAGCAGGATGGTTCAGCATGCCAGGGATGAGAGCTGCTGAGGATTTGTCCCCTCTGCAGGGGTCACAGAGATGTGGCAGTCACCCCAGGAGCAGGAGGGACAGGGACAGGACGCAGAGCAGAGGGGAGCTGAACTCTTGCATGTCCTGAACAAGCTCTACAATCCTCTTTTGGGGTGAAAATGAGACGGTAGCCTGTCTGCACTCAGAGTGTGCAGCATGTACAGCAGTCCAGCTCCCAGGAAAATTCTGGAGCCTGCACCCTGTGGCTTTGTGTCCAACCACAAAGGGACTGAGCACAGCCACAGCAGAAAACAGCTCGGCTGGTGAGGAGCTGCATGCACAGGACATCCCTCACACCTTCATCCATTCAGAGCAATCCCATATCAGCATCTGCAGAGACCCAAACCCCCAGCTCCCATCCTTTGGGCTGCCAGAGCACCAGGATGAAGCTCTAATTACTCAGGATGGAGGATTTCAGGGAGCAGGGCCCAGAGGAAGCTCGGTCAGGGGCAGCAGGAAGAGAAGTCAAGCAGGGCAGAAGGTCTGAGTGCAACTTCCCTTCCCGAGGATGGGAAGAGTCATCTGGGCAGGGAGAAACGCTCATTGTGCTGAGCCAGGCTGCAGCTCTCCCCTTAAACACCAACCAGCGAGGGCCAGCAGATGTTTGGTGTAAATCTGCCACAGCACAGAAACATCCAGAAGGTCGATGGCCAGATGTGCAGATAGGAATGGGGAGACAGAGGAAATTGCCTTTTCCCCTGGAGGGTCAGCAGGAAGGGCTTTTCATGAGCACTTTGGATGCAGGAAATGCAAGAGAGAGCTATTTATAGAAATGGCCTCTTCCATGGATGCTGGAATGAGGAAAAGACAAATCACTTTGCAGCCACAGAGGCTGTTTCATCCATGGGTGAAGCCAGAAGGAATTCCTAGCAATGCCCTTCTTTCACCAGGCTGCTGGCTAATTGAGTTAATTTTGCAAAGTGCAGGTTGGTGTCCAGGCAGGAAGGACAGGGTGGAATTTGGGTGTGGAAATGCTGGGGAGGGGATGAG
>VRYO01000704.1:2936757-2949192 GCA_009812075.1 Sialia sialis
TCTGAGCTTTCTGTGCTTCCTGACACTGACCCTACTGCTTTTTATTGGAGGCCTTGGGGAAGGCTTCCAAATTTGAGTGATGGAGTTAAAGTCATGGGTGTGTAGTTTAATGGAAGTGTGTGATTTCACATAGTGGAGAGTTTTAAATTTGGGGTTTTTAGAATATAGTAATGGGTATGGGACAAGATAAAAGTTCTTGGACATTGTCTCTTTCTCCCTTTTATTCCTTCTTTTTTCTAGTTTCAAGTATAATTTTTGGTTAGATAGTACTGCACTGTGGGTCACAAGGGTTTAGTTGTTAGGTCAAAAATATACATAATATAAATGGTAGCTTTTTATTGAACAGTTCGGCTATAAAATACCTTGTCATTAGCTAAATTCACCTCCAGTTTGCTCACTTTTAGCTGGCAGCTAGAAGTGCTACAGAACTCTCTGTACTTTAAATAAAATTTAATAAACAACCAAGACCAAACATAAGAAAATTCATCTTCTTGGTTTTTAATCCTAACTCTGAGTAAAGGCAAAAGAAAATAAAGACAAGCCACTAATTGACTTACAAGGGGTTAAATTCCACCAAAACCAGGTTTTTGCAAACTGGATAAGCCCCTGTGCTTTGTCATGGACAACCTGGCAGCTGTGGGACAGGAGGGACACCAGCACTGTGGTCCCTGTAACCAATGATCTCAGGGACTCTGTACACCACAGATCTCATTGCCCTCACAGAGATGAAACAATAAATGCATCCAACTCAGATAAATCAATTGGCCAGTTTTTCAGAGTGTACAGGACTCACCATGAAGGGCAGCGCCAGCCCTGTAAACTCCTGAAGCAAGCTGATTTATCTGTGAGAAGACAAAAAATGAAAAGTCAAGAGAATATTTTACCCAAACAATTTGCCTGAGGCAGCAGAGCATCCATCCCTAGAGCCCATCCTTTATTCCTCCTGGGAGAACTCTGCCTCCTCCCAGCTGCACTTCAGCAATAATCTCCTTTATGATCCCAAAGATTTACTCTTCTCCTTACTCCCCTGATCTGTGAAGAGGATATAATATTTAGCTACTTCACAGATTAATGTCAGGCTGCTGCAGAGATGTAAAACCCTCTGCTGGTGCTGTGTAATTACATTATTATGGTCCTATAATAACACAGGCAAACCCATTTTGTTTAAGTGTTGGCAAGGGTAACATCCCACTGCATGCAAAAGTTCATTCCCTTTCTTTTTCCAGTCTGCTAAAATGGCCAAACACTTCTACCTATTCCCTGTGGCAGTAGCATTTACAGTAGTTAAAAATAGCAAAGCAAAATTAGCTCAAAATAATGAAAACAGAGAATTATATTGTCATGTTCCCTGTGCTGCTCTTGCTGAGTAGCTGGCCCTGAGGAAGAGGGAAAAGGGAAAAAAAAATATGCAGGATAAAGCAGATTTCTCCAACCTGCAGGAAGACACAAGGCCAGATGCTCCTTTTGCATAAAAATGATTCCTCCTAATTTTAGCAACTCCTTTGCTTTGTGCAGTTCGCACTGATCATTAATTACCCCTGTTAGACATTGGAGCAACTGGTTTTTGGGGATACTACTGCATGAAATCATTTCTTCCTGATTATTTTGTGGTTGTGATGGTGCAATTTGCCAATATCCAGCTTGGATTACCTGAAGAAGCCAAATGTTTATCTTTGTGCCTAAATAACATCTGTCTAACTCATTTTATTCTCTCCTTGAAAAAGGGAGAAAGAAATCCCCTTCCTGCTCTTTCCTTTTTGTTGTTCGATTTTCCTCTTGAATTGCAAATGAGCACATAAATCTTTGAAATTTTAGGAAAAAGTTTGGGTTTTTTTTCTTTTAAAATTTCTCCTCATTCAAGGCAGTGAATTTACACTGAGCCATGAACTTCTCCAGATTCTCTACCTGTTTTCTCCTATCAACCTGTGCCATCCTGTCATGCACCAACATCAAAATATTTTCAAGGTTTCTCTTGGATCAATCCTGTCAATGAATGATTAGAATTTATCTGCTTGAGCAGAAGATCACGTACAAATTCTAACCAAAACCAAAATCTTCCAGGTAAAAGATTATTCCAGAAAACCTTTGGTTGCAGTATCCATGGGGACCATCTGTGGAAATCCTTCCCAAGCCTCTGAGGGTTTGGAAATTTTGGAAATCCTTTTTCTGGAGGCGTTTGTTATGAACATTTGATGTTCCTCCAGCCCAAACAAGATCCACTGGGCTTCACTTCACAGGAATCACTGAAGAGCACTGTGCTTCCACCTGGAGGGGCTGGAACACACCTGCAAAATCCCAGAGTTTTGCTGACACATTCATGCAAGGGGGATGAAAGAGAAAAAAAAAAAAAAAACTAAAAGGAGAGTGAAGAAATATGGCAGATTTTAGGAAAAATAGACTGAGTATTTTTCCATCTTGGCCTGGCCCTGCTCAGAATGTGTGATTTTGCTGGCCCATGCCAAAGGCTCATTTTTTGGGGGTTATTTTTGTTTATATAAAGGAATATATTTCACTGACAATATTGTAGCAGAGAAGGAAATCTTTTGGACGAGACACATGTGCTCAGTCAGTGGGCATTACATCCTTTACTTTTCCTTGCTTTCTATTCCTCAGCAAGCTCTGAGAGAATCCACAAAGCCAACAACTACCTTTCTTTTTCTCTTTCCTGAGGAACTTTGAACTTTTCTCTGAGGAATAAAAGAACAACAAAACCTTTAACAGCTTCCTGCTTGAAGGATTCTCCATTGGGAGAGGCATCACCAATTCTCCCCCCTGGGGTAATTGATTGCATTGTGAGCTCCCAGCTGGATGGACAAACACCTGGATTCACCTGTGAGGATGAAACAGGGCTCAGCC
Organism: Sialia sialis; assembly: GCA_009812075.1. Classification (NCBI taxonomy): domain Eukaryota; kingdom Metazoa; phylum Chordata; class Aves; order Passeriformes; family Turdidae; genus Sialia; species Sialia sialis. The sequence goes on from VRYO01000704.1 coordinate 2,939,614, forward strand.
TGAGCCCCATTAGCAGGGGAAGGGTCATTAAAGGAGCAAACTCCTGCCTTGTTCTTGCCATGGCTGTGCCTTGCATGGTCCAACTCAAACAAATGTCCAGAGTGACATTCCAAGCATAATAAAGAGGTTTCCATATCCGTTGCACTCTGGTTGCACAACACCCTTCAATAGAAGTGTTCAGCTAATGGAAAACCGAAATTGCTCGGGGAGAAGAAAAATAAAAAAGGGAGAAAGAAAAGAAAAAAAAGAAAAAAAAAAGTCGTCAGTTTTTTTCAACATCCTCTCTGCTTTCAGATGAGAAGGGAAAGGGGGATGTAGAGAAGAATGCAAAGAGCAAACATCTTAAAATGCCAACGACAGCCTTTTGGAGGCTGATTAGAACCATTTGTGTGTGGTCAACAGGAAAAAAAAGAAAAAAAGTGGGGGGAGTTTGCAGAAAATGGAAGGGAGACAACCCCTGCTCTGTTCCATGCCAGCGTTCTGACTTTACAACTTCTCCCTGGCCTATCTGGGTGAAAGCCTGATTAAAAATGGGGGCTGAGAGTGCTTGCTGAAAAACCTCCCAGGCTGAAATCCCAGCCCAGGGCAAAGGGAGGCAGGAAATCACTGCTGCCTGTCTGGGTCACTCATCAAACCCAGCGAGCAGAGACACCCAGGCACAGCCAGAGGAAACCCAGCGACCTGCTCCTCACAAGGGGCTTTTTCCTTGTGTTCAGTGGGAAAAAGGGAGGGGAAAACAACCTCTGAGTTACGGCTGAAGGGGAAAAAAAAAAACCGACCTCAAGGTTTTCTGTTAAAAAAGCTATAGACATGGATGGAAAGAGATTTATCTACTCCAAACCCATTTTTCCTTCAGTGGTGTCTTAGGTAGAATGAAATAAACCAAGAGGATTGAATTTCACTGGGAGAATGACTGTGAGGTCTGCTGTGCAAGCCAGATTTTCCAACCATACATTTAAAAGCGGTTACTCCAGCTTGGGTAAGAGAGAAAAAAAAAATTAAAATAAAAAAATAAAAAAATGCACTTACCCAATTTCCGAGCAGCCTGTGAATCTTGGGAGATGCAGAGCAACAGAGCCTGGATTTACAGCTCACACAGGGATCTTTCCAAGGGATGATGGTGTCAGGACATTATTTTTTTCGCTGCCCTCTTGACCTCTCGTGGGGGTTGTGTTTTATTTTTTGCCATCAGGGGCTTTAGAGAACATAAAATTCCTTTCCCCATGAATGCTCCCAAGAAAAATGGGCAGCCAGGATGGGCTGCCAGAGGTCTGTGAGGTGCAAGAGCCATGAGCATTTTGAATTTTGGAGTGCTGGTAATTCACAGGCAGCTCAAACTGGAAATACCGTGCTCATAGTAAAATTAGCATTCATTATATTCACTATAAAACCTGCAGCTGCTGAAACACTGGAGAGGGAAACCTGAACTCCAGAAATCAAAGAATTTAACTGAAGGAGAGAGCTAGAAATGCAAGAGAGTTAAAATCTGGGATTGATAAAGTGAGATCTTGTGGAGCATCCATTTATGAGCTCCACATCAAACATGGGTGAAGAAGAGATATTTTTTCTGCTGTTGATTTTTCCAGGATTATAGGAGATAATTAATTTGCTAAAACCCCAAGCAAAAAGATGAAGAATGAGAAGTTTGGCCTCCAGAGCTGGTGATAACAGAGCAGCTGACACTGATCTAAACCTCAGAGCTTAGAGATCATCCATGAGATTCACAACGATTTTCATTAACAATAATTCAGTTCCATCACCTCAACATGGAACCAAAATGCAATTACAGTCATTTCACGTCTATAAGGCGCACCCTTTTGACTAAAATTTTGATAGAAACCCAGAAGTGTGCCTTATAATCCGATGCGCCTTATATATGGAAAAAAGTTTGGAAATTTGCCAACCTGGAAGTGCGAGCAACGAGAGCCGGGGGTGGGTGGGAGTGCCAGGGCCCGCGGCACGAGGAGGGCACCTGGGGCTGCATTTGAAGGCTGCGCCGATCCGTGAAAAATGTTTGCAAATTGAGCACCTGCCAGTAAACCCCGCAATCGCGCCATTCCGTTACTAATTCGTTACTTTGTTGTGCGCGGATCCTTGCTGCAAAAAAAAGTGCGCCTTATAATCCGGTGTGCCTTATAGTTGTGAAATTGCTATATTAAATCCTTGACGAGTGTCTGAATCTATAAAACCTCATTAAACCCCAAGAACTGGGTTTTATTTTGATCTGGGGCAATTCCCCTCGTGGCACCTTTATGGACCAGGCAAACATGGCACTCATTTTTCTGGCTGGGTGTTTTTTTCCCACCAAACCTGGTTTCTATATTTAACCTGTCTTGCAGCAGCAGCAGCATCAGGGATTTTGTTTTTGTACTGGATGTTTGCAGTTTTTTGGCATATCACAATCTCTTGGCACACCTAATGCTCCTAAATGGTGCTGAAATAAATCACTCCTTTGCCCTCATAATCCAAAATGTGGATTTGTGACTGGAGCTGAAATAGTGCAGTTGCTCAAAATATTCAGTAGTGTTTTAATGGTAGAAAACAGGGGAAAAAAGCCAAAATTTGAGGAGAAGACAGCACTTTTCACCTCTTTTCCTTAGCTCTGATGGTGATAGATAGGAACTCAGCAACAGGGAGAAGCAAACACTAAAAATCTGAATTTTCTAATTAAAGAGAGCAGGATAGGGCAAGGTTTAGCTAAAAATGGGATTTCTGAGCCTGTAGGTAGTTCTGTTGTAGCCATATGCTGGGAAAGTCTTTCCTAATTTACATGGGAACTCAGCTTTTAAAATTCATCATCTTACCAAGCTCCTCTGATGTCTTGCACTTGTTTCCTTGAGAACTTTAAAAATAATCTTGATGTTCGAAATTTGTCTGCTACCAGCAGAAATCCAGCAAGGAGAAATCCTCAATTTAGCAAAATCTATTGTTAATGCCTTCCTAATTCTAACAGCAGTGTGCTGAGACAGTGGATTTGCCCATAAGGAATCCTTGTTTAACTTAGTAATACTTTAAAAGTTTATCTATTTGTTTCTTCTTTTTAGTTTTACCCTGGTGAAACTTCAGTCTCCAGCACAAGAACTTTAGTTTTAACCAGTGGTGTGGGCAGACTTTGTGGAAAGATCCTCTCTCTCTGTGTGAGGTATCTTTGCAAATTATTATTATTATTATCATTATTGTCATTATTATCATTATTATCATTATTATCATTATTATTATTTGATTTAAAATCCTAACCTTACACATTGCTGCATGAAGGGAGACAGGAAAAGGGAAAATAGGACTTGAGTTTCCTGAGTTTTCTCCATCATTTCCAGTGCTTGGAAATTTTCAAGATCTTTTATGAGATCTTCTGCCAGTGTCCAAGAGGGCTCTGGTGAATTTGTGCTGTGGCAGGGTTATCTCAAATAATTCTGGCAGGTTTTGTCTGAGGTCACCCCTAAATTGGCATCAGGTCCCTTCTCCAGCTCTCAGGAAGAAAGCTCTAGAACTTCTCTCCTTTTCCTCCCTTCTGACAAAAGAAATTCCTCTTTGCTGTCTCCAAGGAAGTAATTTAATTTTTACAATCCTAACATGGAAAACTAAAAGCTCAGAAACTTCATTTTTCTGATTTTATTTTTATGGAGATATTTTGTCTGTCTCTCCAGCCTCATCAAAGCTGCAGCAATGCTCTAACAACCAATAACCTCTCCAAAAGAGATTTATTTTTTATTTCCAAGATTTTCTTGGTTTTGCTGATACGGGAGTGAGGAAAGAATTCAGCTGTATCTCTTTATCTCCACTGGAAGGAAAGAAATTAGACAGATATATTACAAGTCTTATCTTATCCCCTGGGTCTCACATATGTGTTATTGGAGGGAAATTTCAGTTCAGGGAACATGTGAAAAGTTAAAGGAGGATAAGGGTGCTCAGGGGACAGGGATGAGGTACTGGGGAGGGAGCAGCAGCAGGAAAATGCAAATTACTGCTAGGAAAAGGAAAGATGGAACTGCCACTTCCACTCTTTCACCTTTCCCAATCAAAAATAAATTCACATTTTTTTCCCCTTAACTTGCTAAGGGTGAAAGGGATGCATCCCAGCAGATAAAATAAAATTAAGGAAACATTTACTGCCTCAGAAATTCTGTTGCTAGTCTCACATTTTAGCATGAACAACTGCAACATGCTGCTCTCTTCTCTTTCAGTCCTTGCCTTCAAAATTCAGCTTCTATTAAATGGAGCTGTTAAATACTAGAAAGCAAGTTTTGTCCTTGGATATCTCAAACAAGCCCAAGATTGGAAATTCTGCCAGGATTATTGGAAATACTGTCAGGATTATTGGAAATACTGTGAGGATTATTGGAAATTCTGTCAGGATTATTGGAAATACTGTCAGGATTAAGATTATGGATTTACTCAGCCTAATCCATATCAATTCCCCCCCATGTATCCCATACCCCAAGTTTGCTCTCCTATGGACAGATTTCTTTGTTGCCATTCTCTTTAAAGAGAAAAAAAATATTTTGCCGAGAGATATTGAAGTCAAGCCTCCAATGTTTTTTTGTTCACTTGCTGAGAATTCAAGAAACCTTATTACTGCTGAGCAGGGAGTGTCAAATTCAAACTGCAGAACAGGGGAAGTTTTGGAATAATTACAGACAGGAGCTTCCAAATTCACCTTCTTTTTAATTTTCTGTTGAGTGTTTCCGACACTTCATACTGAATGTTTCAGATAAATGATTCTGGTGGTGAGAGAATATAGGGTGAGGAATATAGGGTGAGAATATAGGGTGAGAATATAGGGTGAGTCTATTTCAGAAATTCAGACATCACCTTCATGCCCAAAGAACTTCAATGGTTTTATCTATGAGGGGTGAAATGCATTTCCTCCTACCATAATGTAGAAAAACAACAGAAAATTTGGGAACAAAGTGTATAATGAAGACAAAGAGCTTTTCTGGATGAATTTTGATGATGAAGGCTGAAGAAACTCGTTTGCTGCCCTGGCTGAGGAAGGTTCCAGAAGCACCAAGGGCAGGGTCGCCTTCCCCTGACCTTGTTGTCTCATTAAAAGGGGGATATTCAGAATTCCACTTGCAGCCCCCTGTGGATTCCTGCAGCTCTCAGCTTTCTGTCTCTGGTAGGAACGGGTGCTGATGCCAACTTTTGCATTGACACAGATTGGAGTTGACACTGGCAGCGATTCTTTCCCAATAAATTTGACACCAGACACCAGAAATGTTTGCCACGAGGCGAGACTGTTCTCCAACTGCTCTCCATCCCACCAGTGCAGATCTCTCCTAAAATAAAAATAAAAAATAAAATTCTGTCAGATTAACCCTCTGCAGCTTCTTTTGCAGGAATCACACCTCCAAATGCAGTGAGTGGTGATTGGGGAGCACTGTCAGGGGAAGGTGTCCACAGCCCACCTGATGCCAGGATTCCACCTGAGCCCATCTCTGAAACCTGCCAGCTGCTGGCTGCTCCATCCCTTCTGGCTTCAGGAGTCTCAACAAGATGTTTCTGGTCTGTAATCAACGTCAACTTCCCATGCAAAATCTGGTGGAATGTCCCGATTCCCGAATAAAACAGTGCTGCCTTTTCTCTCCAAGCGTAACGTTCCCTGCCTCAGCCGTGGCGCTGGAAACCAGAGCACCCTCTAATCTCTCTTTGTCATCTAACATGTTTTAAAACAGCCCGGAGCTGGCAGGTGAGGTATCAAACAGAGAGCAGCCAGCACAGCTGGAGTATTTTGGAATCAAAATGCATCCCACAGCCTTATCGCCCTCGGCAGCGTCTCGGACCCGCTCCCATTGATACAGATCCCTGAGATTGGGATTAGGTTTCTCCAAAGCCAGGAAGCTGTCAGCCTCAGCAGGGCTGGGGCACAGGAGAGAAGTTATTCCAGTGCATAAATCCTTCAAAATGAGCCCCTCAATGTGCTCACACATGGTATTTTTAGTGTTATTGTCACCATTAGGAAGTGGACTAGTAATTAAGCAACATTAAAAATATTTATTGGCTCTGCACTATATTTAGGTGTAATTTATTGAGTCATTTGATGGAGAGATACAATAGCTGTTTTATTTAATATTAAATAAATATATTTATTTAATGCTTAATAGCACAGCCAGGCCTGACATTGTGGTGTTCACAGGTGTGCAGAGGTAAGCAAACACCCCTGGAAATAAAGATCACAAATTCTGCGGGGATTCAAAAAGGAAAGCAAGGACATGTCAGGTACACCAGGCTGAGTTTGCATTTCACCCTTGCATGCTGTTGAGGTGAGGATGGGTGGTCAGCAGTGAGTGCTCAAAAGCTTCAACTCCCCTTGGTGTGATTCCTGTAGCTTCCCATGGGAACCAGGGCTGCTCCCTATACCAGTGGAGCCCCCAGAAATGAACCCTCAGAAATGAACCCTCAGAAATGAACTCCCAGAAATGAATCCTCAGAAATGAACCCCCAGAAATGAATCCTCAGAAGTGAACTCCCAGAAATGAATCCTCAGAAATGAATCCCCAGAAATGAACTCCCAGAAATGAACCCCCAGAGAAGACCCCCCAGAAACGCTGAGTTGACGCTGTGCTCCCCCTCAGCCTCATCACCCTTCACATAGCCACGTCCTCTCAGGTTTCTGGGACCAGCTTTGTGTTTGTGCCTCCTGCCAGGGCTCAGGAGAGGGGCTGCTCAGGGAATAGAGGCACAGGAACACCTGGAGGGCCACCAGGCTCCCCTAACACAAAACTTTCCTCTTTCTCCTGCGTCTCAAGCTGAACAACTCCACACTGTGATGCTGTCCCCCGTCTTGACTTGAACCCCAGCTGCAAATCCAATAGCAAATGCAGTATTTTCACAATTATAAGCTGCACCTGAATATAAGCCGCACCTTTTTTTTCTTTTTTTAGTAACTAATTAGTAACAGAATCGCACCAGCGCGGTTTGGTGTCAGGTGCTCAAGTTGCAAACAGTTTTCATAGACCAGCCAAGCCTTTAAAGGCAGCCCCAGGCGCCCTCCCCGGCCGGCTCTCACTTCCGGGTTGGCATTTCACTGGGATTTGTCCATAGATAAGCCGCACCTGATGATTAGCCGCACTACTGGGGTAGGCTGGATTCTTCAATGAAAAAGGTGTGGCTTATAATCGTGAAATTACTGTACCTGCTTTCTATTGAAATCTGCCTAACTGGCTGCTGTGCTGCTCCTCCAGCCGAATTTGCATTCAAGAGAGACCTGCAATCCTTGGCATTCCTGCCTCACTCCACATTTAGCCTATGGAGCTGGCAGTTCTCTCAACGCCCACATCTGTCTGTGCTGGCCACAGCTGATTTATGTTTAATATCTCCAAGGCATGTGGTGCCAGTCCCACGTCGAGCTCTGGATTGTGGTGGTCCGTCTGTATTTGTTGAAATTGGGCCCAAAGAAGCTGGCTTGGAGCAGAGACTGCGAGGAATGTGAGCCAGTGGCCGTCCAGACAGCTCTGTCAGCAAGCTCAGGAAACTGGCTGAAAAATACTGGGAAGAGGCCCAGATTTCAAACAACCTGTGGAGCTCTCATGAGAACACACTGTTTTAAAACAGAAAGCTGAGTGATATTCTTAATTACAGATTTTTTTTTTTTTTTTTTAAAGAAATGTTAATGATGGCCTTTGCCCTTGCAGAACACAAGGCACGTTCCCCAAATTCATGGAATGAATCCTCTTGTGTGGAGGTTCCTTCTCCATGCCCTGCACTGAGCATTTTTAATTCCCAGGCAGAGATAAAGATCAGGACACTCGTGGGATTTGTGGAACTTTACAGCAGCAATGCCCTTAGAAAGAAATGTTTGCCCCAAGGGTTCCATTCACGACCACCACTGCTCCCCATGGATAGCTCAGAGCTGAGGGTGAGTTTGGCTTTTTCCAGCTGCCATCCCATAAACCCACCAGCTCAAGAGTTCAGTCTAAAAGGGTTTTATCTTCTGGACTGGTGAGTTCCATGGTGTTGTGCCAGGGACAGGATGATGTGAGCACAGAGGGGTTTAACCAAGCACCAGAGTTAGGGCTCAGTGTTGGGTAAATGGGATGAAATGCAAAAGTCTGGGCTGTGTCTTGGATAATCTAATGGTCCCTCTTGGTCTTAAATGTTCTGAATTTAGGCTCTGAGTGGAATCTGGCTCATTGAGTTTATCCTGGGAGAATGAAACACAGCCTGAAGTGGCACCTGGTGCCCTGCCTGTAGTTAAATTGCACTTGGATGCTTTCTCCTGAGAAATCCTCCGTGGGTTTTTTTCCTCTTTCTTTATTGGTCTTGAGTTTGGGTCATCCTATCTGGAGCTTGGGAAATCGCACAGATTTAATATTAGACCACAATTCTTTATATCTATATATTTTGGGACAGTGTTTCATTGCTTTTTCAGGGCAGGAAGTGACTGTCCTGTATCCTGACAGAGCTTGCAAAAACAGGTCAGTGAAACCTCAGATTTAATTCATAGCTCACTTGATTTTATAAGATTTTTCTCTCCATTAAAAAGTACTCAGAGGATGAGTTTTACAACATTGAAAGGCTCTGCTTATAAAATGTAAACCGGGAAAAATTAAAGCCAGACTTGGTAAGAGTAAAGTGTTTTATTTCATTTGAAAATATGAATGAAAAGTGATTTTTTTCTCCGTGTTTATAAACTGATCTTATTATTCCACATGTCAGTGCTCTACAGACTTCTTTGAAAGTCAGCGATGACATTAGAAAGGGGAGTAAACAGAGGAAAACATTAAAAATTAGCTCTTGATAGTGACTCAGGGTTTAATAGCATAAAGCCTTCCTTGTGTTATTTGGTAGAGGCTAAAATTATGTGGCTCTGTCGAAGTGTAGCCATCAGTGAGTTACACAAAAATTGTCTGTTAAAGTCCTGCTTCTTCTGGTCAGCAGCTCGGTGGCCATGGTTTGTGCCAGCTGGCCTAGTAACTGTGAAAATTAAATTTATGGCTCAGTCCTGATTCTCTGGTAAAAGTGTTTGAAGAATAGGGTTGGGAGGGAGAGAGAGGATTTGGGAAGTTTCAACTGGAATGGAAAACCAGTGAAAGAGAGCCCTGGAGTGTTTAATATTTATATTTAGTACCTGTTGATCCCCCCAGGCTGCTGTATGGACAGCATTAAATGCTGGCCTTGATGGAGAGTGCTGCACAATTTAATAAGCTCTGGACAAAACCTCAAATTACCAGTCCAGAAATAAGGAACTGCAAAGAACTTCTGGGATCTGCTTCCTCTTTTTAATTACTTTGCGCCTCACTCTGCTACTGCTGCAGGAAGTTTGTTCCAGAGCCTTCTGCTGCCAATGGAAATGCCTGGGTCTAAAGAGACCACCAAATTCAGCAAGCTGGACATTTGCAGATCATTCATTTCCCCTCTAAATCCACAAATTCCTGGCTGGGCAGCTTGTGCTCTGTATGTCAATATTGTCCTTTTCCAGTCAGTTTTACCTCCTCTCTGAATGTTTCCCTGGATGTATTCCCAGGGGACAGTGGTGTCCCTGCCTCATCCCTGCAAAGTCCCTGCTCCAGGGAACATCCTCGTGTCTTCCCCTCTAGATCTGCCTTTTCCTCTCTTTTCCCACAAAAAAGAACGGAA
>VRYO01000704.1:2954447-2979428 GCA_009812075.1 Sialia sialis
ATGGTGATAGAACAGATACCTTTGATCACATCCTGTACTGTAACCCAAGACACCAATTAAAGAACATCAGCTTGATTTAAGATTTATGCAGAGATTTCTATCTATATGAAAGCAAAAACATTTAAGAAGACCCATTTAAAATAACGGTCTTTTATGAGCAGAAAAATCATATTATTTCAATAATTTACTTCTCTTGGTGCTAATTGTTTAGCTAATTAGCATATTTTTAATGCAGCTATGATAAGTTTCCTGGGTCATCGCATAGGAGACATTAAACTTTGGCCTTGCTGAATAAAACTAATTGTTGGTCAACAAACTTGATGGCATTGGGCTCACAAATGTCACCTTACTCAGGTGAGCTTCCGGCTGGCTCCAAAGAGAATTTTGCCTTTGGAAAATTAAGAATTAAGAACTTTAGGATCAGGCTTGGGGTTGCTCCCAAATCACACAAAGAGTCTTTTTGGATCACTGTCTACTGTACTTTCCATCAGCATTTTTATCTCCTTTATGAAAAAAGAGCAGAGGAAGGATTTTTTTCCAGAAAATTAGAGATTTAATTTTTTGGAGTCTGCTGTGCCCAAAGCAGATCAGTGGCTCACGTACCCTACAACCAGGCAATGCTTTCCTTCATTAAATCAGAGACCTTGGTGGGCTGCTGGAAAAAAAAAAAAAAAAATAAATAAATAAAATTAGGAAAGAGGTGCTGGAGAGGGGAGGGTGAGCACGTGAGAGAACCACATGTTCACAGTGCCTGTGTATGAACAGCAAGCCTTCTGGCCTGACATTTATTGAAAAAATAGATCTTACACTGTATCCACCCATCACCTGTTGAGAAACACTGACCCCATTACAGAGGTTGGATTTACACTGGCTCTGTATAACACCCTATAAAGGAGGCCACTGGTGCAAAAGATTAAAGAATGCTGTTAAGTAAGTTGTTTTATTTCTTTTGAGACCGAAAGAAAGCTGCAAAGTGAGAGAAAGCTTTCCTGGGTTATTTACTCTTCATTACCGGGGATCTTGAAGGGCCTTGTATAAACTGCTCCAGTCGGGTCATGACAACACTTTATAAGGTGCAAATGTTGAGGTGGAGCCAGTGCTGTGCTGCTGGGGAAGCGAATGAAAAGGTCCCTCCCGACTCCATGGAAAGTTAGAGCTCATAAAAGCTCCAGTTTGGCACAGCCTCCCAAGCACCAGGGGCCCATGAACACCAGTTTCCACCAGTGCCCCAGCACACGCTGCCCGGGGTGCAGTTTCTCCAGGTGAACTTCATCAAGTCCTGGTTGGAGCTAAAAAAAATCTCATGTTTAAGGGTTGGGGGAAAAAAAAGAAAAAAAAAAAATCCAACTTGTTTTTTACAAGCTGCTGTATAATGAATAGCCAGTTTCAAGGAATGTGTGAGCTCCTATTAGGGCTTGGTGAGGGCTGCAAAATGTTTTCAGGCAACGCGTGCCCCGGTTTACAGACAAATGGCTTTCTGTGAATTTGCTGCCTTCCCAAATCATCTGTGGGACCTCATTCTAGCTGGCAAAAGGCTGTGGGGTCAGTGGGGTAGCACTGTGCCTGCCTCTCACCCTCTTTTTGTTCAGGGAACCTTCAGCTTTTTGGGGCCAAGCAGACTGGAAGGTGGACAAGGTTTCCAAAGGGTCGTGAACATTGAGTAGTTACACCCAAGCTGGGACATGGAAGATTGAGCAAGTGATTCACAGGTTTTGGGGTTGAATGGACTGCCTTGAGACATCCTCAGATATCTGAGGGATCTCCAAGGGGTGACAGATTCCATACAGGGTCTGTGGGAGACCCTTATCCTGAGGAGATCCCAAATCACATTAAACAGCCCCGTGTGCCTTGAGCCCTTTAATCATTCTCTGACCTAAGACCGCCGGGAAATGAGGGGACTCAGAAAACCCTGAGATGTGTCCACTGCTCAGAAGAGGAAAATGCAGAGGAGACACGGAGGCAGGAGGTGTTTGCTTTCACCAGCCATGCTGGGGACCCTGCTAAGAAGCCATTTTGTCTTCACTCTGCAGAACCTGCAGCTCCTCTGCACTGCCCTTGCCTCAAAATCCAAATTCCTTCTTCTATTCCCACATCTGCCTGAAAAAAAAAATAATAAATTTGAAGTACAGCTACATAAGCGCTGTGGAGAAGCAGGCAAAGCAGCTCAGGAAGTTCTCTGCTGGCTTGGGGTGTCTCATGGCTGAGCCGTGGCATGTGTCTTCAGAAGGGTCACCTTAGGCAATGAGTTCCTGTCCCCTCCCTGCTGGTCCTGTCCCCAGACACTCCCTGGCATGGGATGCATGGATGGATGGACTCTGGGCAGCAGATGTCAGGGTGTGAGAAACTCCCCATTTATTCAGCCTTTGAGGAAGTTTCTTTCTCATCTCACCCTTTCCACAGCTCTGTTTGGACACAAACTTGATTTTTGTGTAGGAATAATTTCTTCGTAGCCAGGAAATGGACTGTGAATGAGAAAAAAAAAAAATTGAAAAAAAAAATTATTTTTCTTCTTTTTACATCCTCCAGGCTGGGAATAATCCCTTATTTCCCAGACAGGGATGTGAGGCTGGCATGTGCTTTGCATTTGAGCTCAAGGAGTTGTGTGAGCAGGATTGAGCCCTGAAGGTTCAATTTACAGACCCTGGAAATGCACCAAGGCCGATCCCCAGGCTTGTTTGAAGGGAAGGAAGGTGAATGTTGGAGGAGAACTGGACCTGCCAGGGTCTGAGCACAGCTGGGACACTCAGTGAGAGCCTGCAAAGCCTGGAGCCTGTGCTCTGATGGCTCCTGAACCACGAAGTCCCATGGCTGGGACAATAAACAAACAGGAACTGTTGATGAGTGCCTTGTCTTTGGGCTGTAAAATCCATCGCTTCCCAAGCCACAACCCAGCGTTCAGCTCAGAGGTCTTTAATGGAAGGGATGCACAGAAAGAAGCTTCACAAAATAAGAAAAAATGGGATTTATATTTTAAAAAATACATCCAACAGCACTTTTCAAATTTTTACAGGCTCATTATGTTTAAAAAAATCTTTCCATTACTAATTTCAGCTAATTGCCACCTTAAACTAATAAAGACCTTGGCTTCTGGGATCAAAGGTGCTTCAAATTCCCAAGCACACAGAAGGGCAGGAAAGGTGAGCACCAGGAGAGCTGAGGGGGGACACAGACCCATCCCCACCCCAAACCTTCACCTGGAACATGGGCACGCTCCCCTCTCCTTCCCACCACGCAGATCCAGAAGGAATCCCGGGTTCTTCGCTGGCTGCTGGGCGTTACTGCTCCCATCCTCCTCGTTAAACCTCTGCGTTTTGGCTCCTGAGGTCGCAGTAAAACATCCTTGCTAGCTGATGATTGATGACTCATTTGAGGTGAAAAGTCCTGAATAAGGAGTTTTTTTCACCCAAATTCCCCACTCTGGCACTGCTTCTGTTAGAAGAAGTCCATTCAAAAACTTGATTAGGGATGAATCAACGGAGCAAGAGGAAAAACTGGCGTGGCAGCTGAATATTTAACTGTTGTATCCGTGAAAGCAGGAAAGGACTAGGAGGGGGCAGGCAACGAGGGAGGAACAGAAATATCCTGGGATGGCTGGGAAATGCACCATTTTTTATTTACCAACTCTGTTTACTTTAAAACACATCCAACTGGAACGCTAGGTGCAGCCATAAAAATTAAAATAGAAAACATCCCGGGCCAGCCTCTTGGAGGATGCAAACTGGCATGGGAGCTCCACTCACACCAGCTGTACTAGGTGAATATAAAATAAAATGTAGTCCAATAAAGTCAGCTCCACCACTGGTTTTGTGAGGAGAGGGAAGGAGGGAGACAGAGATGAGGTCTCTAAGTGCTGAGTTATGAGGGGCACGGTGGCTCTGGAGGAGAGCAGAAAGGGAAGGGGGAGCCAAGGCAGGTCAAGGAGCACAGGTGGGCTCCAGATCCGAGTGGTGCTGCCGTTCCTGGGTGGTCCAAAGGTGTAGCCCCACCCTGGGCTGGCTGCTGAAAACCAAGGCCTCGCCTCCTGGCCATGCCATGGGCTCAGGGGAAGCGAGTTCAAGTGGGGTCAGCACAGAGAATACGGCCCTTGAGTGGTAACAACGCACAAATTACCAACAGATCGCGGCTCCAGGCTGGGAAAACACCGCAAACTGAGGGGGGAAGAACAGCTAAACACCAAAGGGGATGTGGAGGGCTTGCTTGAAGTCTGTGTGATGCTCGTTGTGTGTTGTTTATTCCATGTTTCCTGCCTGATTCATCCCTTCTGGAAGTGCAGTAAGAGTGGACAAGCCTGGGCTTTGGCCGTGTCTAAGTCCTGGCCACAGTTCGGTTTTTGTGCACCAGTCAAACTGTATTTAGTTATTGTTGTTCATATTTTGCTTAGTTTAGACGCTTTTCTCTGTACTTTGCTGTACTTCCCCATGCTTGGCTGTTTTTGTGTATTTCTGAGTTTAGAACCATGTTTATAACAGGTGCAAAGGGGAGACAGCTTGTGGGATTTTTCTGTAACTTGCTTTGAGACCTGCTGAAACATAAATTGTGCTAAAACAAGAAAGAAGGGAATGGAAAACAGGATGCCAATATTAGAAGACCTGAGATAAAGGTGGGCAGAGAAGATCTGGACAAGTGACCAGTCAGCATACCTGGGAGCCTTGAGCAAGATGTGTGGGAATTTTCCGAGGGAATTTTCCAATAAAATAACCTGAGACCACACGGAGAGTAGTCCTAGAGTGTATAATTAGGACTAAATGTAAACAATAAATTGGCTTCTACATAATCATGTTGATTTGTTGTTCAGAACTCCATGTCTCTCTCCTGCATGGCAGAGTCAGGGTGGCTGGCCCAGGCTGGGATGGAGCTCTGAGAGGCACCAAAAAATCCTTCAAATCCATGGCAGATGGGAGTGGCTGCAGCTGAAATTATGTTTTCCCTCTCCTCAACGGGCAGGAATCTCCAGGGAGACTGGAGGTGCAGAAAGACAATTTTTTTTCTGCAGGAGCCTGGAGTGTAAATTATGATTTAATCCCATCTGCGCATTTCCCTCAATTTATAAATAATTTCCTTTCTCCTAGCAAGTTCTTCATGCTTGCTGTGGGGTGCTGGAGAGTTTTTCCAAATGAATGCATGGACTTTCCTGGGTTATACACAATTCCATAGATGCAAATGTTCCTTTCCCATCTGGTTGGAAAAGCAGCATGCAACCATTTAAAACCGAAGAAAATATGTAAGAAATAGAATATTAACTTTAAAAATATCTCAAATTAAATTAGGGTCAGCTCCCATTTGATTAATTTTTCTTTTTTAACACACCTTTATTAGCTGAAGAGAAGAGCCAGGCCACTGCCTTTGCAATAATACTGTCACAGAAACGTGCCCCAGTGAACTCTCTCTGAGATAACATCTTCAATAATCTTTCCACTGTTAAACAAACAGCCAGAAAGGAAAACAAGAGTGAATCCAAATATTCATTTCTCCCCAGCAGTTGTGTTTTTGGGAGTGGAATGGTTCTGGATGGAGGATCCTACATATGGCTTAGTTAATGGGTCGTGATAGGAGTAAAAACCTTCCTAAAGAGGAATTTCAAGATGAGGGCTCAAAGAAGAGCCTTTCTTCTTAATTTATGGGCTGAGTGCTGGCTTAAGGAATGCAAATAATCCCCAACAGACGTGGCTGACATCCACTGACACCCAAGGGAGATTTCTTTGGGCTGCCCAGAGAGATGAGAGAAATGTGGCAGCATCTGGCAGTGCCTTTAAGGGAACCAGGAGCTGAGGAAGCCATTCACATTTCTCTGATTTTATTAGTATTGGCCAAATCTGGGAGTTCTCACCTAGACTTTAATTGGCCAAAATGTCTCCTGAAGGCAGCTGGAATTTGCCTGGGTTAGGGGTTCTAGTTTAGTCCTCAGGACTAAACCCCACTGCCCTTTTTGTACCAGAGGCCAGATTGGGTGTCAAGAAATCCCCAAAAGATAATTTATAGCTGAGGACAGGGGCTCAAAGCTCAACAAGCACTGGGGCTCACAGGGAACAATATTTTCCTTCGCATCTGACTGCAATTAGAGAGAGAAGAGAAGTCAGAGCCCTTCCTAAAAATGTGAGCCACAAGCAAAAATTTAAATGGAGGCACTGCTGGGCCTGCCAGCACCATTCAGAGCTTTTGCTGTTTCATATTCTGCTGTTTCATCTCCAGTTCCACCATTTTATGGGATTGGGGAATGGTTTGGGTTGGAAGGGATCTCAAAGCTCATCTCATTCCAACCCCATGCCATGGTCAGAGACACCTTCCACCATCCCAGCTGCTCCAAGCCCTGTCCAGCCTTGGACATTCCAGGGATCCAGGAGCAGCCACAGCTTCTCTGGGTACCTGTGCCAGGGCCTGCCCACCCTCACAGGGGAGAATTTCATCCTAATTTTCCATAAAACAGCATTTTGACTTATTTTGCTCCTGGAAATTGCTGTAGTTTGGTGTCCACCTGGAAGCCACTCATCTGAGATTTGGGGGCTATGGAAAATGGTCACTAATGAATCCAAATTGATAAAATTTGGAAAGAAAAGGCTTTGGACAGTTTTTGGAAATGCAATGGATGTCTTTAAAGACCTTTAAAATAGTGATGGGTGCAGTCTCAGCTGCACTGAGCTTATTTCACTTCTAAGCTCGATCTAAACAGCTCTTTGATGGCTTAGACCTCAGAATCATTTATCCACCCCCTATTTTTTTCACTTCCCCATAGATTTTTGTTACAAAACCACCAATGTATGCGTTTTGATTTAAACAGCTAAAACGCTGGTTAACATTGGGGCTTTTTAAATGGCTTGTTTAACTACATGGAACTTCCCCCTTCTATGGAAAATTGTAGGAAATTAATAAAATGTTCTTAGTTTAGGCTGTCTAAGCTCATATATGTTGAGATTTGGGTGGTGGTTGTGTATGAGTGTGTAGGCACAGACAGATGGATGGATGGATGGATGGATGGATGGGTGTGGGAAGGGAGAAGAGCCTTGTACACACTGGGAATTTCCTAGCAGCACAAGTGCTGGCCATTTTTCTTAAGAGTTTTATTGGGATTTTTATTTTTTTTAATTTTTTTATTTTGCTAAGGTGTGAAATCTGGCAGCTTGCTGCACTTTCTGACCGACTGCTGAAGATTGGCTAATTAGAAATCATGTCTAATTCCAAGTCAAACAAGCCGAGGCCACTAAATCTTCATGGGATGTTTGTCTGAAATGTTTCAGTGAGCAGAAAGAACAATATTGTCGATCCATGTTCACAAGTCCAACTCACCACTTGCTATAAAGCAAAAATAGTATAAAATTCACTTTCTGTGAGTGATCAGTCTTCACACTCCTTCCAGGCAGGAAATAGAGCCCAAACCATACGATTTGTTTGTTATTTATGTAAGTGATAATACCGATTTAAGTGCAGGGCTGGCTTTTTGGAGAAGGTTTGATGGTTTATTCAGTTTCCCAGCTGGCGTGATTAACGTGAAAGGATTTCCCACAGGCCCCAAAATTCGGTGATGCACCAGCCCCTGGAGAAGCCCCCCACCCTCCTCCCCTTGTCATTCAACAGGCTCCTCGGCGTTCTAACAAGCACCACACCGAGGAGGCTGAGGACAGAATTTTGGCCTCGTTTCCTCAAGCTTATTAATTTCAAAGTGCTCTTTTACTAAATACACACCGTGGGCTTCATGAATCCACCTCCCGGCCCCAGAGACCCGGTAGACAGTGAAATAATTCTCCCCAAAGATGTGATGGAAGCTCCATAACTCAAATCAGGCAGAATTGGGTCTGACAAAGCCTGGGCCAGCACATTGGTGCAAACAGAGTTCCTCTGGCAGAGGAAATCAGAGCAGAGGACTCAACGTGTTCTCGTGCACTATTACTCACCCTGTGGTCTGTGAACCACTGGTGGTCCATGAGGCATCAGAACACGGCCCCAGAGATGATGGAAATGTCTTTGTTGTGTTTTTGCTTTTAATAAAAAGGCGTGCTCTGGAAGAAAAATAAATGAAAGGGGAGAAAATGAAAGCCCAGAGCACTTAAAGCTTCACCTCATTTTTATTTGGTTATAAAGGAAAGGCCTCACAGCAGCACCACACAGGAAGGCCCTTGGATTTTACATCCTGCCATAGTGAGGTTGTCTGTGGATTTAGGGATCACAGAATCTGGAATGCCTTGGGTTGGAAAGGACCTTAAAGATCACCTCACTGAAACTTCCACTGCACAGGCTGCTGGAAAACACTGAGGCAGCAGGGGAAGATGAAGACTGGAGTGACAGAAGCCTTCTCCTTCTGGGAGGGATGGCAAGTTTTCCAAAATCATTCCTCATCCCTGTGTCTATCAGATGTTTATTAAAATCCCATTTCCTCTCTGGGACTCAGGAGCTCTGCTTTCTCCCACCCCAGCTTGTCCTGCCCTGCCACTCTTCATGACTTCTTTTGCCTCTGCTTTAGCAAAACCAGGACTGATTTATTGAGAGTCACATTCTTCTGCTGTTTTGGGGCCTGACTGAACCATCCAGACATCTGCAAATGCCTGAGATGATGGGATGGCAGAAAATGCTGGAAGGGCTCTGCCAATCTTGCCTGAATCTCCCATCCAACACAGCCCTCCAATGAATGCTGCTGGTTGAAAGGTTTGTGGTGAAATTCTGGATTTGGTGGGCAAGGGATGGGCACCAGGAAAGGTGAGATGATTGTGAAAACCAGCTCTGACAATTTGCATTTTCCTACAAGGAGACAAAATAATAATTTAATCAATTATGAAACTACCTGGATTCACGATAGCATCACAGAGGGGCTTATCTTAAAATATTTTAAGGATGAAAAAAGGATTTGGGTGAAAGCAAAGAGGGCAATTCTTTGTCTCTGAAATCAGCTATTTTTATTCCATCTGGAGACTGAACCCACAGAGAAAGAAACATTCTTATTTTTTCCCCTGTGAACAGCTTGCCAGAATATTGGGACTATCACCCATTGTCTCACATCAGAACTGCTGGATTCCTTAGGCTTTGAACATCAGCATGATGTGAAAATGAGAGGAGAACGTCTGGGATTTCATGGCCACCACGGGGCCGTGCTGAGCTGGCCTCAGAGGCAATCCACATTCCTGATGTGTGGTCTGTACCATGCAGGCTTGGGAATGCTCTTCCTGCTCCAAAACTGAGCCTTGAGCCTGTTTTATTTACCCTGACCATTTAAACCACTATCTCTTTTTGAGCGTGGCTGTTTTTTATAGATTGTGGAGATCATTATTTGCACAGTTAACTGCCCTCCCTTTCGTCCTTAGCTGTTTTTCTTATATACATATGAAGTGCTCTGGATCCAGCAGAGTTCATAGAGTACAAAGACTTGTGCTACAAAAAAATATTTGCATTTCGCTCGTGTTCAAGAGAAAGGTCAATAAAATAAAGCAAGATGAGAAATCGTGGGGTGAAATGTTGGCCCCACCATAGTCAATGGGAGTTTTGCCATTGCCTTCAGTGGTGGCCAGAATTTCACCCGTGTTGCCTCAGACATGGTGAATGACTCCTTTTTGTCCACATTTTTCAAGCCTTAGGAGGCAAATGGAACAGAAATAAATCAATATCCCACCAGAAATGCAGATTTCACCTTGTCCTCTCTGTTTCTCAATCCATAAATTCCGGGCAAACTTTGATGTGTGTGCTTGACTCCGATTTTTGTTATTCCTTCGTTTTTTCAGGAAGGTTGGCTTTGCAGAGGCTGCCTGGATGGGCTCTTTAGGTGGAACAACCTGAAATGCACAGCATTCTCAGGAGATGAAAGCATCCCTCATATAGATCCAGCACTGGACAGGCTGTCTGCTGCACACAGCAACAAAGCCTGAAACCAGATTGGCCTGGTGCCTGACACAACACTCACATCTTCCCCGTGGCTTTTTGCTCCCAGGGAGAGAGAGCAAAGGAATCAGCGGGGAGACCAGTGGAAGTCATGGCTTGACAACATCAAAGAGCAGCTTGGACCTTATCCTTATAGAGAGAAAAAGGTTGCCAGGATCCCATGAGCTGGCCGAGCAATAAGTGAAGTGCTGCCAGCTCTCCAATTCAGAAAAACTTGGGGTGACCCACTGACTGATGGCCACTGCCAGTGGAAGAAGTTAGCAGGGAAAAAGCAGGGAGATAAAGAAAAATAACCAAGCAAATGCAGGGATTTGGAATGCATGGGAGCACGGGGGGAGCTGTCTCTTGGATCAGAGCTGTTTGTGTGAGTAGTGAGGTCAGCAGTGACTCCCTGAGAAGGCATTTGCAGCTTCTGTCCCCTGACACTGGGGTGTGGTGCCATTTGTCTTGTCCATGGACAACACTGGGGGAAGGAGGGAAACACATCCTTTATAAACCAGGCTGGCCAGGGGTGTGTCTGCACTGGGGGCTCACTGGGGGTCAGCCCCTGGCCATCATTATAAATGACCTGGGGTTCCTTCATGGAAACCAATCCCCAGGGAGGGCTGAGTGATTTGACTTGCAGGGCTGTGAGACACAGCGGTGACAGCTTGGGACAGCCTGCTGTGGACAGGGACAAGGGACAGGCTGTTGCTTCTGGGCAAGAAAAGATTTGGTGACTGCTTTTTGGATCGGGAATTACTCACGGTGGATAGAAAACATTTTCCAGTTCTCCAAAATTTGAATAATCCATAAAATGGTTGAAAAGGGTTGTTATCTTGAAGTTCATTTTCCAAAATGAGATGTTCAGGGGGATGGGATGAGCAGGGTGGCTCCTGGTGTGCTGCAAACCATTTTTCCTTCTGCTAGAGGTCAATGTAGAACCATGGAATCATTGAGGCTGGAAAAGACATCCAAGATCCAGCCTTCGAGCCATCACCACCCTGCCAGCTCAGCCACAATGCTCTGGGCTGTGTCTGCTCATTTTGTGAACATTTCCAGGGTTGGTGACTCCACCACTTCCCTGGGGACCCTTGTCCATGTGCTCTGTGGCTCCTGAATTTCAACCCCATTTTCTCCAAGCACAGCATTAAAGTCAACACCTAAAAAAGGGGAATTACAGTAAAATCACGCTTATAAGGCACACCGGATTATAAGGCGCACTTCCAGGTTGCCGGCAATTTTCCGAACTCTGTCCATATATAAGGTGCACTGGACTATAAGGCGCACATTTTTTTTGCAGCGAGGATCCGTGCGCAACAAAGTAACAAATTAGTAATGGAATGGCACTATCGCAGGGTTTACTGGCAGGTGCTCAATTTGCAAACATTTCTCATGGATCGGCACAGCCTTTAAACGTGGACTTGGCTCGGGGCTGGGTGGGGTCCCCTTGGCTCGGGCCTGGGCGGGCTCGCACTTCCAGGTTGGCAAATTTCCCAACTTTGTCCATATATAAGGCGCCCCGGATTATAAGGCGCACTTCTGGGTTTTGATCAGAATTTTAGTCAAAAGGGTGTGCCTTATTGGCATGAAATTACTGTATTTTGGCCACAGCCACACTTGTGGCAGCTGGGTCTTGTCTTTAGCTGGACCACTGGGTGACCAAAGCTGCTTCCAGCTTCCCTGGATTTTTGGCAAATCACCTCCTTGTATTTCCATACCTCAAAGTTCTGCCTGGGCTGTTTACACTGTCAGCTCTTCAGAGGGTTTTGTCCAGCACCTTCTGCAACAGGACCCTGCTCTCTGCTGAAGCCTCTGAACGCCACAGGAACACAAATAGCACAAGAGCATTTATCAAAACGTACAAAGGCGACTCTCTGTGCTTTGATTTAAAGCCTGTAAAATGAGTCTTGGAAAACATTCCTGCAAAGGAGCCGAGGGTTTGTGAGCAGCCTGGGTGGTGCTGGGAGCCCTCAGCACCCACTGAGTTTCTAGCAGGATTGGTTTTCACCAGGAGGGGTGGGACAGGCACTGGATCTAACAGGACATCACAAATCTAACTTTCACTGGGTTTGCTTTCCTGTACAAAAAAAAAAAAAAATAAAGGGGCCTACAAAATGCTGATATGTTTAACAAGATGAGGATGGAATTGTTTAGCATCCTTGAAGCATGAAGAGCTTTTGGCTGAACATAAATCTGCTGCTGCACATTTGATTAAAAACCACCTTCAAATTTGAAATCAATGGATCTCCAGGTAGATTGAGAGGCTGCCCACAGGGGTTCAGCTCTGTGCCCTGATTTATCCAGCATGGGGAGCCACACTGACACTGTGCTGAGAGCCAAATTCCCAAACTCCATTTGGTCTGAGTTGCTCTGTCAAAGCTACAGAACCATGGAATCACAGAATGGCTGGAGTTGGAAAGGACCTTAAAACACATCTGCCATAGGCAGGGACACTTTCCACCATCTCAGGCTCCTCCAAGCCCTGTCCACTGTGGCCTTGAACACTCCCAAGGATGAGGCATCCCAGCCTCACCTGTGCCAGGGCCTCACCATCCTCACAAGGAAGAATTTCTCCTCAATATCCCCTCAAAATCTCCCTTCTTTCATCTTGAAGCTAAGCTGGAGCTCACTGTCTCAGCTGATTCAAATTGCAGAGCACAAGAAGGAGGAATGGTTTTCCAGCTTTTAAGCCAGGATAATTTGCTTGCTTTATTTTTATTTTATTTTATTGTAAAAATGGTTTAAATCAATCAAGTCACTCTTCAGAGTTATGGAGCTGCAATAAATCCTGGTCTCTTTGGACTCAATTTCCGATTAATTTTTTTGCCAAGCACCCTAATAAAAATGGATTAATTTAAACCTATGTGGAGAAAATATATATAGAATTTTACAGCAGCTATTTCTTTAGCTGGACTATGCTTTTCTTGTACGCATGTTTGAATCATTAGAATGGCAGTAAAAAGAACTGGTAATTGCACTGCCTGTAAAAAGTCATTAGACAGGAATGGAAATTTATAAAATCCACAATTAGTGGTAGATGAGTCCATACACACATACACAGATGTGCTTGAAAAAGTATTAATATAGAGGATAATATGGGATATGGACAAGGAGAGGGATTGAGGTTTAAATGAATTATCTTCTAGCAGTCTTGAGAGTCCTTAAAAATTAGATTCTCACTGTGCCATCACCAGATAATCCCTGCAGGAGGTTCCTGGGCAAGGAGGAATGTGTGGTGGTTTGGGGTGGCAAAAAGGGTGCCCCACTCAGGCGTGGAACTTGCTGGATGGGAGCTCCCGCATCCACACCATATCCTAAAACTTGGATAGAGGAGTCCTAGTTAGGAGGGGCTGTGCCATTTCTGTAGCCAGACATAAAACCAAACCTGCCCTATTTTCTCAAAGGAATTTCGTAACAATGATGAATGCCAGGGCTTGACATTCTTTGTCCCCTGTCCTGACACTGGCTCCAAGCTGGGACAGCAAATAAACACTCCTGGCTCAGGACAACTTCTGTCTGCAGAGACCTAGGAGCATTTCTCCTGGGAGCACAGTAATTTCTTGACTATAAGGCGGACCCTTTTGACTAAAATTTTGATCAAAACCCGGAGATGCGCCTTATAATCCGGTGCGCCTTATATATGGACAAAGTTCGGAAATTTGAAAACCCAGAAGTGCAAGCCACAGCAGTCGAGTGCCGAGTTGAGTCGCGAGAGCCACAGCAGCCGGCACCAGGGCCAGGCAGGAGTGTTGGGGCCCGCGGCACGGGGAGAGCACCTGGGGCTGCGTTTGAAGGCTGCGCCGATTCGTGAAAAATGTTTGCAAATTGAGCACCTGCCAGTAAACCCCGCGACTGCGCCATTCTGTTACTAATTTGTTACTTTGTTGTGCGCGGATCCTCGCTGCAAAAAAAAAAGTGCGGCTTATAGTCCAGTGCGCCTTATAGTTGTGAAATTACTGCATTTATTAACCCCAGACAGGCAAAAATCATCCTTTGGACAATCTGAGAGCAAACAGCCCCTGATCCAGGTTTTTGTAGCCTCAGGAAAATTATTTTTGTGCAGTGATGCTGCAGCAGCATCTTTCTGAGCCTCTGCCGAGGGGAATAGCTGGAATCCTGCAGGGGCAGGTGATGGAAAACCTGGAGCAGCCCCCCCGGCCTGGGAGAGGAAAGTGGGAGTTGAGCTGTGGGTCTTGGGAAAGGAGAATCAGTGTCATCCCTGGTTAAACACTCAGCTTCCACCTCCCCAGAGAAACACGCTCAGGAAAGACAGGATATACATTTCAGAGAAGTAGGGATGAGATCCTGTCACCTCTGGGTGACCACACAGAGGTGGTCTGGGCTTCAGGAATACATGGGAAACAAAAAGAAAAGGCATGGGGAGAAAATCATCCCTCTTTCACTCAACCATCACAGGACAAAAGGATTATTCTTAAACTCGTGATTTAAAAGCGTTGCCAATCCTTGAGGTCAGTTATTAAATTTTTAAAGGAGCAGCAGCAGATGCTCGAAAGCTGAACAGGGGTATCATTTACATATCAATTCAAAGAAAATGTAACAAAAAAAAAATCAAACTTCAAGAAAAATTATCTCAGTCGAATGAGATTTTCTTGCCAAATTCATTCAAAGGATTTTTTTTTCCCTCCTATCAGCTGCTCTTGTATCCAAGGACAATATTCTCTTCCCCTTGTCAGAAAAGTTTTGGACTGACATTTGTTTATAATACCTTATTAGAAATCACTGAAATATTTTCAGCATAAGACCCAGGGCATCAACTCATCTTTCCTCACTGAAGCAATAAGCAGCCACTAAGGCTCGACGTGTTGGGCTTCCTGTTTACATGCCCAGATGGCAAATTAATGTGTGCTCATTCCTCCCGTGGATTCATCTCCCCTTTTCCCACATAATCTGCAAATGAAGCCCAGATGGAAAGAATTAGCTCCAAATCTCCCCCTCCTCCTGCCCACCCTCCCTGAAAAAAAAAATAAAATGTTGGGGAGAGGGGTTTTGGTAGCACTGATTACACTGCAAAATTGTTCAGTGATTCCTTAAGTCCATTGGAATCTCCCAATAGAAATACAGGATTATTCTGCTGGTGTCATGTAGCTCATGATATATTATGGTTCCTGTGTTACTCTCTGCTTACGAGAGCAGGGATATTAAAGAGAAGCCACTGGAAATGTATAAAACAAGTAGCTCGAGACTAAGGAACACTAATCCCAGCCCAGTGAATCCAGGGAAGAGACTTGCCAAGAGCAGACGTGGGATTAAACCTCTCCAAGCCTTACCAAGCTCAGCTTGGTGCAGATTGCAAGCTCTTACAGTGTTTAGATGTTTTCTGAGAGTGGTCTGGCTGGATAGGAGATCATGGATCATGGAATATATTCCTTATTTTTTGAGGGAAAAACTTGCCATGAGATGCCTGTGATGCTTTTGTAGACATTGGCTCTGAAAGCTTTGGATGGATGTTCCTTGTGGCACCTTGGCCAGGTGACCAACATCACACCAGCGCCATCAGCTGTGTCTAATTCCCACTGGAATTTTGGGAATTCAGAGCTCTAAAAGCACTGATGGATGCACAGTTGGGAGGGGAGGAATTGCAGCATGAGCTGTGCCTGAAGAAAATGGAGCAGGGAGGGTCACGTCCAGCCCAAAACAATTCTTGTGTCTCTTGGGATACACCTGCCTTATTAGAAATATCCTAATATTGCCTTATTAACAATATTCACACCTGCCTTATTCACAATTTCCTAATATTGCCTTATTAATGATATCCTAATATTGTCTTTTTAACAATATTCACACCTGCCTTTATCCATCACTATCCAGGCTTCAAACACATGCCTGGATCTCTGAAGATAATGGAGAATGGCCTCAGGTTGTGCCAGTGGAGTTTCAGGCTGGATAATAAGAACAATTTCATCACTGTGATTAAGCAGAACAGGCTCCCCAGGGAAATGTTGGAAACACCATCCCTGAAAATGCTCAAAAAATGAGCAGAGGTGGCACTTGGTGACACAGTTGATGGGAATTGTAGTATTTGTTGGAAGGTTGGACTGGATGATCCTGGAGGTCTTTCCCTAATAATTCCATGATTTGATGATTCTTAGTGCCCTTTTCCACCATCCTCAGCTCCAGAGATGATGTGTTGCTCAAACCTTTAAGGCTGGGATATCCCACATGATGAATTTGCTGCAATCCCAAATTTTTCATGACCAATTCCTCCTCATCCCTTTGGGAAAAGCTCACCCTTGAGTGTGGAAGGCTTTCCCACTTGAAAATGGATTTCTCCCTGATTTGTGCATGGGAAAAAATTATAAAAGGGAATTAAAGAACTGGTCCGGCCTCACTTCATCCCATCCTGCTGAAAGCCAAACCACAGATACATTTTTTTTTAATCCTCAATTATTAAACTGCTCAAAGGAGTTGCCGGCAGTGGGGATTCTCAAACATTTCAGACATGATGCCAACAATTTATTTGAAGCCCTGCGTGCTGCCACATGCCCTGAACTGCTCGTGAACCTTCCCAAATCCCAGCTCCTGCAGCAGCCCAGCAGAGCTGGGATCCCAGGTGGAAGAAATCCGTGTGCCAGGGATGGAGCTGAGAGGAATTAAACCAAGAAGCCACCCCAAAAAAGTGGGTTTGGGTTTTATCTCACCATACTCTTCCTGCAGAAGTTGGTAAATTCCATGGGGAAATGACTCTGCAATGACCAGGAAAATCAGCATTAATTGTCATGAAAATGACACAATTTTTAGGTGGTTTTTTTGTTGTTGTTGTTGTTGTTTTGCTTTTTTTTTTTTAATATGGGTGATTTTGGAGTTATTTGGATTTTTTATTTTATTTTATACGCATATTAATAATTAAATTGTTATTTCTCTGAGTGCAAGTGGTTTATGTCAAAACAATTTTTTACCTTCAGAAACACCCCACTCTGTGAGGAAACAGAGAAATCCCTGTGGGCAACGAAGAAAAGAGATCTGAGTTGAAAAATGAGAAATGAGAAAATGAAAATTACCCCAAACATAGACCTAAAACAAATTTAATAATGATCAGTGGCCATTACTGTAAAAAAAAAAAAAAAAAAAGGAGTAAACAGCTAGAAAATAAAAATGTTTGCAAGAAAATGCGCAATAAAAATATTCATCTCTCTCCCACTAAACATCAAGGTAGGACCCCAGTGGAGAGTTCATTATTTCCCACACACAAATGCTTTTTTTAAAAAGGATAATCATAAAAAAAAAAAAAAAAAAAGAGTTACACAACTTCAGTCTGAGCTAATTGTTCAAGGAAACAGAGTTTCCTCCAAGACTGATAAATCCCAGGGGCTGTTTCAAACAACTGGGCAGTAAATCACAGCGAAGTGCTGGTACATTATACAATGAAATCAAAGTGATTTGCAGAACCCTAAATGTTTCTTCATTACCCTTAATCCCACCCCATTAAAGTAACGAGGAACTCTGATAAGGTTTTCAGACAGTGACAAGGCAGCAGGAAAATTATGGGCATTTTTATTTCAGGCATTTTCTCTTAGTGCTTTTGGTTTAAAATATAATGAAATATTGTTAATACTTTTATGAGGTTGCAATAAAAAAAGCCTAATGAACCTAAAACTGTGAGCTTTGTTAGAAGTTGAGAGTAGGACTGAGCCATGCTGCTACCCTGGATTATAAAAAAAAAAACAAACAAAAAACAACAGAATATTTTATATTTTGTTATGATTTTTGCATTTAGAACATTTAAAAAATAATAAGCCATTACTGTTCAGTGGCACAGGGAATATGTTTAGAATACAGAGAACTAAAAACTAAAGGTTTGTAATCTGTACAAAGAAGGGAAAAAGAGTTATTTCCTCAAATCCCAGATGTCATTAGGACTTTTTGGCAGAATATATAATAAAAATATGGATTTTATATATATATAAAATGCAAATATATCCTATATAATACAGGTTACACTGAATTTCTACCAGGTATAGACACTTACAGAATGATTAAAATGTAGGGGATGTGCTGGCAGAGAGATCATCCCTGTTTTTAGATGACCTGTGTGTATGGAGCAGTGGAAATAAACATTTGTTGTGCTCACTTTCTGCTGAAGAATTAATGACATCTGAGCCAACATTTGCATCTGGGTGGAAATACAGAATCCCAAAATGGGTTGGGTTGGAAAGGACCATGGGCAGGGGCACCTTCCACTATCCCAGACTGCTCCAAGCCCTGTCCAGCCTGGCCTTGGACATTCCAGGGATCCAGGGTCAGCCACAGCTTCTCTGGACACCCTGTGCCACAGTGTCACCTCCCTCACAGGGAACAATTCCCTCCCAAAATCCCATCTAACTCTTCCCTCTGGCAGTTTGAAGCCATTCCCCTTCGTCCTGGCACTCCATCCCTTGTCCCAAGACTCTCTCCAGATTGTTTTGTCTCCTGACACAAAGAGAGGCATGGAGAGAAATTCAGAACATCAGGCATGGAGAGAAATTCACAGCATCAGGCATGGAGAGAAATTCACAGCATCAGGCATGGCTCTCCTTTCCTTTCCTCATGAAGGTGCATGGTTCACTTTCTGGTTTATTTTGGGATTTATATTTAGGATTTAACAGCTCCTGGGAGGTTTTCACGAGCATGGATGATTTTCTGCATCGAATCTGCCTTGGCAGGGGCTGCCTAAGGAGGTTTGGGGTCCCCAGCCCTGGAGGTGTCCAAGAAAAGTCTGGATGTGGCACTCAGTGCTCTGGGCTGGTGACAAAGTGGGGATCAGTCATGGGGTGGACTCGATTGTTTGGGAGGTTTTCTCCAACCTCAGCAATCCTGGGAAGTCTGAGCATCTCTTCCACATCAGGGCACCTCTGACAACCTCTATCACTTCTTCCCAGCAGCAAAAGCTGCCTGAGCAGACCTTTACCTGTCTTTAACTGTACAGCAATTTCACGCTTACAAGGCACACCCTTTTGACTGAAGTTTTGATCTGAACCCGGAAGTGCGCCTTATACACCGGTGTGCCTTATATATGGACAAAGTTTGATAATTGCCAATCTGGAAATGCGAGCCAGCACCAGGGGCGGGAGTGCCGGGGCCCACAGCACAGGGAGGGCGCCTGGGGCTGCGTTTAAAGGCCGTGCCGATCCGTGAAAAATGTTTGCAAATTGAGCACCTGCCAGTAAACCCCGTGATCGCGCCATTCTGTTACTAATTCGTTACTTTGTTGTGCGTGGATCCTCGCTGAAAAAAAGGCGCCTTATAGTCCGGTGCACCTTATAGTTGTGAAATTACTGTGCTTTACCTGCACAGTTTCCACAGCACCCCAGTCCCAGTGCTGGGAACACTGCTGGGATTCTTCAGGACTGGATTAAAAGGCCCCTGTGCTGGTGCAGGGGTGGCTGTGAGTGCAGCTGCTGGACACAGCCATAACTCACTGCTACTACCGAGCTCGCTGCTATTTATTTACTGAGTTCAGCCAACAGACTCCAAAGTGATTTAGATGTTCCTCCAGATAAAAACAGTAGAGTAGTCAGGGTTTTTTTTTTTTTACAAATCCAGCATTGCATCAGCAATGGAAAGGGAGCAGCTTGAGTGTCAATGGGCACAGCTTGGTCTTTCTGCTGAGCAGGGTTGGCAAAGGCCAGGAGGTTTTACTGCTCCTCAGGCACGTCCTTGGGTTGGTTTTAGCACAGAGAACCAGACAGAACAGGCATGCAGGGACAGAGGAGCACACTGGTGGAATGGTGACAGCTGTCCGAGGTGGCAAGTAAAAAGAAAAGTAATAAATGAGAACGACCAAAACAAGGGAGGCTCTGGGGAGAGGCAAAAAAATCAATTACTAAAGGAAATAAAAAGATCACTGTCGGAGGATGACAGGAATTCCTGATATGAAGGATTTAGCAGTGCAGGATGGATTCTTTTTTTTTTTTCTTCTTCTTCTTTTACTTAAATATACATTCAATCTGATGAGCATTTTTGAACTTTGAACTCTCTGACCTTTAAAGCCTCCAAAATAAATCCCAGTCAGCTCAGAAGAAATGGCAACAAGCAGCAGAGTTGTTCCCTTGGGTGCCTTTGCTCACACACCCCTGGCATCTTTTGGTTTCATCCAGCAATGGTGGTGGCAGCAGCTGCTGGGGACAGACAGACAGACAGACAGAGGCCAAACTTTGCTCTCCAAGTCTGGAGGTGCAAAAATCCTCGTGGATTTTTAGAGGATTACCCTGGCACTCTGGCAGGGGTGATGGAATCGGGCTGGGGAGGCAGAACGTGCTTTACAACAGATACCAGAAAAGTCACATTTTGCCCCAATTTGCAATTTTGGTTCCTCCTCCAGTTTGCCCAACTGAGCTTACAACACTGAATTAACAACAGAGTGATTTATGCCAAGATCTAAAACACCCAGAGAAATCTTTCACTCCTGCCCAGCTGAAAGGAAAGCTGCTCTCAGTCACCCCATGAGCAACTGGGCTCAGAGGAATGGCATTGTCACCCAGCTGAGATTTTCTGGGGGCAAATGAGACCACAGGCAGTGGTTTGGAGCGATACAATTCTTTTCTGAGCAGAGTTGGCTCCAGATGTTTAATAAACACATGGAGGCAACTCTGCTTTAGCATCCCAGAACCATAAATGAAAGAGATCATCCTTAAAACTCTGATTCTGGTGGAGCATTTTTGCTTGCGGGAAGGAAATTATGTTCTCAACATCTTCTGAGCTTTACTGCTCCTTCCTACCTGTCCTGGGGCCTCATACAGAATAAAATAGTGCCATCTACTGATGTGTGCTAGCAGCTCCTGGGTACTCAGAAAAGCTGATTTTACTGCTTAAAACATGCTGATTTTACCTTGAAAGCTGATTGTACTGCTTAAAACATGCTGATTTTACCTTGAAAGCTGATTTTTCTATCTCTTCATCATTGTATTAGCTCCCTAACCAGGATGTGCTGCTCCAACAAGCAGTTGCAAACTCACCCTGGAAGAAATTATCCCAGTGTCAGCAGGGCATTTAAACCTACTGGTGTCAACGGAAAATCCCTGATGCAAAGGCAAGGATATTGGGCAGGTGTGGATTTTCCTCTATGGAACACAGCAAGGTGTCCTGGGGAATGCAAAGAGGGTGAGCTGCCTGCAGCAGTGCTCAAAAATCACCTTGTTGTGTGAGATGCAGTGAAATCCCTTGTTCTGGATTTAAGACAAGAGGAAACACCAGAAAGGAAGGCAGAGAGATGCAGCTGGGGGCAGTCAGGTGAGTGTATTATATTGAGCGGGGGGAAAAAAATCCTCCTTGGAAGCTGCACACCTGTAGAGGGGAGGATGTGACATCTGTTAATTCAGGTATTTTAGAGAAAGATTTCACAGAAGAAATATTTCCCTGCTAGCTTAAAAACAGGGGGAAAAGGAGAGTGATTTCCCTGCTTTGGAGATCAGTGTTGGGATCTGTCAGTGGTTATATTGTTATTTTGGGATCACACCAAACTCACAGGGGACAAACCAGGCTGGCCCCCAAAGGCAGAAATACTCAGAATATTTTCACATTGCTCACAATTGCCAAACACAGGAGCAAAACAATGAGCAGGGGCAGGCTGGGAGAGCTGGGGGTGAAGAAAGCTCTGGAGACAGCTCAGAGCCCCTTCCAGGACCTGAAGGGATCCAGAAGAGCTGGAGAGGGGGACAAGGGAGGGAGGGACAGGACACAGGGAATGGCTCCCACTGCCAGAGTGCAGGGATGGATGGGATGTGGGGAAGGAATGGCTGGGATGGTGTCTTGGGTTACATTATATGATTAAAGGTATCTGTTAAGAGTAGAGGCAGTGATCCTGATCTCCGTGGGAGATATTCTGCTAATGGGCCGTCCTGTTAACACCAAGTAAAGCAGTGTTCTTTATCTTTTCACAACCCATCCTTCCTTCAGAAAGTTATTTCCTGCTAATAGCCCTTTAAGTCTCACTGTGAGACTGATGAAATTACTCCATCCCATTAAAAGTTGCTCCAGCAAAAAAAAAGAAACCCCAACATTTCTTACCAAAATAAAGCCAAAAATTTTAAAACATTAAAGTAGCCTTTTCTCCACCAAACTCAAAAAAACCCCCCAAACTTCTCCACATCACCACTGGACCTCTGGAGGGAAACTGCACCTTCTACAAAACCACCACTTCAACTAAACCACATCTGTCACTACAAAAAGACTACAGCCACCATTTAACCAGCACCCTGACTGCTGAGGTGTCAAGTTGTACTCTGACTTTTTCGAAGTTTGTTTCTTTGTGGTACTGTATTTCTATTTTAATTTCCCTAATAAAAAAAAAAAAACAAAAACCTGCTATTCCTAATTCCCATTTCTTTGCCTAAAAGCTCCTTAATTTCAAAATTACAATAATTTAGAAAAAAAGAGTTTACATTCTCCATTTCAAAAAAAAAAAAAAAAAGCTCCTACCTTTCTTAGCAAACACCTGTCCTCCAAACCAGGACAGATGGAATTCCCAGAGCAGCTGTGGCTGCCCCTGGATCCCTGGAAGTGTCCAAGAATAGGCTGGACATTGGGGCTTGGAGCACCCTGGGGCAGTGGGAGGTGGCCCTGCCTTGGCATGGGGTGGAACAGGATGATTTTAAGGTTCATTCCAACCCAAAACACTCTGTGATTCTGTGATTCTTCACATCCCAAGCTCCATCTCCCTGCTCTTCCACCCTCCCACCCCTGAACCCTCAGCAGCTCTGTGTCCAAAAATTCCCGAGTGACCAATGAACCTGCGTAACTTTCCATTTGCAGCCTCCTCCAGGAGGATGTGCCAGCGCTTGATTGCAGCTCTTATCAGATCCCAGCGCTGGGATTTTCCCCTCTCCTGTTGTTTTTACGAC
Organism: Sialia sialis; assembly: GCA_009812075.1. Classification (NCBI taxonomy): domain Eukaryota; kingdom Metazoa; phylum Chordata; class Aves; order Passeriformes; family Turdidae; genus Sialia; species Sialia sialis. The sequence continues at coordinate 2,977,124 of VRYO01000704.1, forward strand.
CAGGAGAAGTTGTTACAACCTTTATTTTACAAGCCCTGCTCGTGGCCCTGCCCGGCTGAGCGGGGTCGCTGATTGCCCCGACTTCCCTGCAGGTATAAAGGCTGCTGATTTATGGCAGGGGAAATTCATATTAACCATAAATATCTTAATAAGTGGCCGTGTGGGAGGGACGGCAGGCTCGGGATCCAGCAAGGACTAATTGCAGTTTAATGGACAGCATCTCCAGCGCCGTGTAAAACAAAAGCTTTTGGCAGGGGGTGTTGCTGAGGTTACAGAAAAAAAATTTATTCATCTGCCAGGGGAAATGTGGCTGCTGCTCTCAGCTCAGTCCTGGCCCAGGTCCCACTGGAGATGATGATCTCCTATTAAATATGGCAGGAAAATTAATTCACAAACACCAGAGGTTTATGTCCAAAAAGGAGACAGAAGAGTCCTTTTTGCTTTATTCGAATAAAGGGAGAGGCCACGGGGAATTCCCCTGGGATTTTCCAAATTTTTGGAGGACTCAGCCTCCTTTTTATCCCAATTTCCCTCTCTCTTTCCCCATTGCTGAGGTACTTGAGAGTACAGACTTCCCAAACACCTGATACCTGAGACTCCCCTCTCATGTACAACCCTCCCTATTAATTTTTAATTCTTATAAAATTCATAGTTTTTACCCAGTGTTTCTTTCGTCTTCCAATACCCAGTTTTATTTATCAGCAAACCTACAGTTCGTTTGCAAAGGCAAATGTCTTTTCCCAATCAATCAGTGGAATCCTTCCCATTGTTTCTTTTATCTCTCAGTGCTGGTTTTATCTACCAGCAGATCCACAGCTCGTTTGTAAAGACGAATCCAGCACTCCTCTCAAACACAAAGATTCAGACATCACCTGGTTTTCATCAGCACTGCTGAGCTCCCCCCTCCAGGTCCAACATCCCCAAAAGGGATCTCACATCTCCTAAATTCAGCATGGGAGTGTGAACTCTGATAGTTCTGTAACATTTTGTGGCTCCTTCCTGCAGGAAAACTCGCGGGCAGAGTGATGCCAAGCTGGCAGAGGAGGTGGAAGGTGGGCACTGGGATGCTGTGGGGTTTTACCACAAAATGGGAGTTCTGGAGACTTCCAGGATCTCTGTGACCCCCCTGGGTGTCCCCTGTCCCAAAATGAGCTGTTTCTCAGCAGCTCACACGTTGCTTTTTCATTCCCAGCCCAGGAGAAGCCACTCTTTGGTTTAACCCTTTGGTCGATGTTTTAGCCCAGATTTTGACCTCCCCCTCTTCTCTTGAACCAGACTTCAAAGGCACCAAATCTCAGCAGCACTTGCACTGCAGGGGGAGATAAATGACTCTGAGGAAAATTCTCATTTTTTTACACAAACCCCACGGTTTTTTTGTTCTTTTAACACACAGGGAGGATCCATCTGTGCTGAGCCAAGGGAGCCCCTCAGGGCTCACACCCAGCTGAGGCACCAATGGGAATAAAACCCGAGGTTCTGCCCAGATGTAGGAGCATTCTCAGGGATTTGGGGACCAGCTGAGCTCTGGCAGGCAGCTCTGCTCAGGTGCGAGCTGTGTCTCCTGCATGTTCTGGATCGTGGTGAGGAGAGAGTCCTGTGCAGATGTGAGTGATGAGGAGCCACAAGAACAGTTCAAAGGTCTGGCCATTTCCCTGTTTAGCCAGGATATTTGATGGGGTGTAGCTGAAAACATTATTAAAGAACTCAACTGGCTCAGCACAGCTCTGAAAGTTTCTCTGAACCAAGGTGAAAACAGCTTTCTGCTGATCCTCCCTTTCCTCACTTCTGATTAATTTAAAAGCAAGGGCTATGAAATACTTGTCACATTTTTTTTTTAAACCTCAGATTCAGTCTAAAGTTCTGGAAAGAGACTACAAAAATATGGTCTGGGTTACTCATGGCACATGAGCAGCAGACACTGGCATAAATAAATCCCAGGAAAATTCCCTATTTAAGGAAAAAAAAAAAAAAAAAGGAAAAATAATCTGGATAAGACATCAGGTTTCTTTAAGCTGGTGGCCAAAACAATGTCACCAAGGAATAGGGCAGCTGGTGAAGCTTGTGTTTTATATATCTTCCAGCCCCGCTCCTGTTTCCCACGTGCTCCTCCACTGTCCAACCCTCAAACCCCAGCAGGCTCTGTGTCCGTGTCCAAAAATTCCCGAGTGACCAAAGAACCTGTGTAAAAAAAAAATAAAAATCCCCCATAAAATCTCTCCTGAGTCCTCCCTCAAATCCCAAAAAATTCCTCAAAAATCTGCCCTGAATCCTCACTTAAATCCCCTCAAAAATTCCAAAAATCCTC
>VRYO01000704.1:2980428-3044763 GCA_009812075.1 Sialia sialis
AGGGTGGGGATGAGTGGCAGGCGGTGTCAGAGGCATTCACACCTCCCATCAGGTGCAATCATTCCAGTCTGGGGCTCCAGAGGCATTTCAAAAACTCTGAGAGAAACCAAAGCTTGGGAGGTCTGTGGGAGCCATTTCAGGAGGCTGTAAATTTTCTTTTGAAAGGAAGAATTTGGAATTGCATAAACAGCCAAGCTTTTCCTAACAAAGAGCGGAGAGTTTCACATCAGCTTTTGCCAGTAATCAAAGCACTTCTTGTATTAAAATAATTGTGAAATTCAAAGTTATATCCACATTCCAGAGAAAAATGCTCTTAGTAAGATTAAAACTAACAGAGAAAGGCCCAAGTGTCTCTTCCCACTAAAAGCTTATCCCTTGAAACACGGAGAGTGGATTTTGATAAAGCCCCTTTGTAGATGCTTTATTCTGACAAATCATTCCTATTCCAAAGAAATGTTATCCACACTGCAGGCATTCCACTGCTGGTGGCTGCCAGGGAATTCTGAGGCAGCCAGCTCATGGAAAAATCTTCCAAATAACAGCAAGGAAAACAACTCAGCAGCAGGAAAAGCTGGGTTGATGGCTGAGGGGGGACTGGCCACAATTCCAGCCCCAAGGACTGCTCTGCTGTGATCTTGGATTTGAGCATCCAGCTCCTGGAAAACAGAGAAATGCCCCAGGGAAATCCCATCTTGAATGCAACCTTCTTCCTTTCCCCTTTCATTGTTTTTTCTGGTATTTAAAATTTGTGAAATTCGTCATTTCTGATTGTAATTGACTTTATGAGAACATTCTGCCACTGCAGAGGTGTGCAGGGAAGAGGGGCTGGATGCTCATGAGAGCAATGGAAAACAGTTTGGTTTATCCAGAAAAAAAATGGAAAATGGAGACAATCCTTTGCTCTGAAGCATTTGAAGGATGATTTCTGAAGAATTTTTTACTTAGAAGTGACACAGAACCTGTTAGGGATAGGAGTGGAGTACAGGAGCTCCAGGCAGCAATTTAACCAGTGTTTGATAAATACAACACAATACACTATAATGCAATACAATACAAAATAATATGATATAGTGCAATACAATACAATACAATACAACACAATACAATACAACACAACACAATACAATAAAATACAATATAATACAATACAATGCAATACAATACAATACAATACAATACAATACAATGTAATACAATACAATACCACACAATGGCTGGAGCTCAGAGATCATTTTTAGATAGAGGATTTAAAAAAAATTGTTTTTATTTTTCCTTTATGAATTTGCAATTAAAAACCAAAGCCAAAACAACAACAACAACAAAAAAAAAACAAAGCCAAAAAAACCCAAAAAAACAAAACAAAACAAAAAACCACAAAAAAACCCTTTAAAAACAATCCAAAACCAACCAAACCAAACCAAAAAAACCCAAAAAAAACCCTGAACCCACCTGACACCTTTGGTGCAGAGCACTGCTGCTCTCTGCTCTAACAAGCTCTGTACACACAGGGGAAAATCAATTCTCCAGAATTCTTCCTGAGCTTGCTTCTCTTGGAGTGAGGAATCCCAAGAGGAATCTTTGTTCTTCTGCAGGACTCTCCTCTCAGTTTCTTCCCTTCTGCCACATCTTTGCCTTTTGGCACCTGCAGCTCCAGAGGTGCCAGATCAGGATACCTGAGACACAAAAATCTACATTTTTTAGTCTCCAGTTCACTCCACCACCAGAGCCTCAGCAGCTCTTTGTTTCCTCTCCCCAGGCCGGGACAGTAATCTGGCTGCACTTAAAACACTTTGCTTCCCATCTTTTATCCCTTGGAAGGGACTGGAGAGGTTTATGACACTCTGTGATCTTATCTCAACCCTTGGCAGGGAATGGGGTGTCCCATGGAGGCTGGAATTGCAAACTGGCATCTGTGCAAGGATCCCTTCCCATCAGGAGCAGATATATATATATATATATTTATATTTATATGTATATCTATATTATTTATATTTATTTTATATTTATTTTATATTTATTTTATATTTATATTTATATTTGTATTTGTATTTGTATTTATATTTATTTTAAATTTTATATTTATATTTATTTTTATTTTATATATTTTAGACAGATATATATTGATCCTATCCTTTCCAAGCCTTGTTGGCAGTTTATTTCTGCACCAAATGGCCACTGGGAGATTTTCATGGGGTTTTTTTGAGGGTTTAAACTTATTTTTGCCAAATTAAAGGTGATGTTAAAGCGCACACTGAAAGTTCTCCCAGCTGTTGGGCACTTGTGGTGCTCATGGCAGCCACAGCAAAAAGAAAATAATTCTCTTTTTTAGTTGTCTCTGTCATTAATTGTCCGTGGGTTGGGTTGCCCTGTGTGTCACTCACCCATGAAATAAGGTCTGAAGAGCAGTGCTGAGAAAGGAAAATAAAGAAATGGGAAAATTATCTCCTCTCAGTGTGCTCAGCACTCCCAGCATCTCTTTCCATGGGGGAGGACTTCATTGCAGAGCACAAATTCAGCGAGATGAAACGCCCTGCGCGATGCTGATTTACACCTGCCCGGGAGTTCATCCTCTGAATCCAGACTAAACCTCTTAGGGAAAAACAAACCCAACAACAGCGACTTGTTCTGTTAAATAATAATACAGTAATTTCACGATTATAAGCCGCACCATTTTCACTGAAGAATCCAGCCTACCCCAGTAGTGCGGCTAATCATCAGGTGTGGCTTATCTATGGACAAATCCCAGAGAAATGCCAACCCAGAAGTGAGAGCCGGCCGGGGAGGGCGCCTGGGGCTGCCTTTAAAGGCTTTGCTGGTCTATGAAAACTGTTTGCAACTTGAGCACCTGACACCAAACCCAGCTGGCAGCGATTCTGTTACTAACTCGTTACTTTGTCGCACATGGATCCTCGCTTAAAAAAAACCCAAAAATGCAGCTTATATTCGGGTGCGGCTTATATATGGACAAATCCCGTGGTCTACCCGGATGTGTGGCTTATAATCAGGTGCGGGTTATAGTCATGAAATTACTGTGATTTTCAAAAGAATAAATAAATTATACCATACGCGGCAGGGAGAAAAATCTTCCAAAAATCAAAGCTCGGCCAAAAAGAACCGCTCTCCTTAGGGGCAGATGGAAGGACATGTGAGTTCAGCATGATGTCACGGCTGTTTATGCACTCAAAGGGCGTTTTATCATCCAGCAGACACAGAGTGACTTTGCAAGGCTCCCCCTGGACGGATGGTCCATCTCTGGAATAAATGTTGACGAGTTTTATATCAAACCCTTGATCATTCCCAATTCCCAGCGCGGCCGTTCGGGCCCGTGATTAATAACCTGGCAAATCTTATCTGTTTGAAAATAAGAGGAGCTGGGTTTGTTTCCTCCAGATTAGGGTTCAGGGGCTGAACAACAGGAAAATTCCCTGCTGAGCTCACCGTGCACGCGGAAAGCAGAATTTCAGAATGTGCTCAGCGCTCCTATCACAAAGCAAATAAGATACTCCAGGAGCATGATAACGTCGATTCCTGGAGCCTGGGAGTGAGGAATTGTTCGGGATCAGGCAGAGTAGCTGTGAACAGAGAGATAGGCGCTTGTACGTTAAAATTCAAACACACATCGGCCGATAAGGTGTACCGCCAAAAATAAAATCCAGCCGCCAACTTCCTGCTGGGTTGGAATGAGAAAGGTTGAGGGAGGGAGAGAAAACGGGGCAAGGATTTGGGATTCCAGATCTGTGCTTGGCCTGGATACAGCATTGCATCAAAGAGGGGAAAAAAAAGGAAAAAAAAACCAAATTAAAATCTGCCACTATCACATTTCTGCAGGATTTCCCTGCAGAATAAAAGAGTTTGATTGGGAGAAGTGTTGGTTTGCAGAGAGCACAAGGACATGAATCAAATAAAAATTTTATAAAAAATGATAATCATAAAAAATAATAATAAAATAGAATTTTGCAGGTCTTGAAGTTGAGCAGAGCAACCAGATGGAGATAAAAAATTCCTTTAAAATCCACTTCAAAATCCACACCTGCCCAATGTGTAAAGTGTAACAGAGGATAGAAAGTATTCCCAGCAAAGCTTGGGAAAAGAAATCTTCATCCTTCTCTCCCCAGTTCCAACATTCCATCTTTGCACCTACAACCAAAGCTACAAAGAATAAAAGAATGAAAAAGAAAAAAATAATAAAAAAGAACAAAATAATAAAAATATTGCCAGACCTTTCCCCTGCTAAAAAGGGCAGAGAAGAATTAAAAAGGAATTTTTTTCACCCTGCAAAAATCAGAGTATCCAGCTGAAATACATTTTGTTTCCAGTGCTCCGGCACATTGAATTTTTCCTGTGAAATCAAGTGCTGCCTGCCAAGATTTTAATTTATTTTTGAAATGTAGCTTTGTGTCCCAAATGGTCAGTGGATTTTCTCTTAAAATAGCTTAGAGTTATTGGAATATTAAAAAGAAAAATTGCCTTTGCTTTGCACACAGTGGGCTGGAGATAAGCACGGAGCAACTCCTTAATTACCTCTCCTTAATATTAAATTCTTGGTCTGCCTTTAATTTTAGGGCACTTTCATGCAAAGCCAGGGCGGTGGAGTCAACAGAAATTTCTCCTCATGTTTTTTGTTGAGTGAGAACATCAAGGGCCACCAATAACTCATCCAAGTGAGGAGCTGGAAAATGAGGCGGATCGTGGAAAAAATGGAATAATCGCTGTGGAAAAATGCAAATAATCTCTGTGGAAAATGCAATTTATCCCCCACTGGCAGATGGTTACAGATAGGGGATAAATCTCATCTCATGGGACTCACCTCCCAAGCAGGCGAAAAAATACGGAGTTTTTTTATCAATAAATAAAAAATCCAGTCATTGATTTATTTCTTGGTTAAGAGTGGCGGGTTTCAAGCATTGAGCTCCTCCCTCAGAAATTCTCAGCGAATTCCAGATTTCTCCCTGGTTGATGGAAATGTTCTGCTTTGTGGCAAAAAAATGGGAATTAAAATTGAGAGGGGAAAGAGTCAATAAATTGATGAATCTTGATAAGTTTTTCAGATGAAGAGAAAAAACCCCACCACATTCCAAATAATTCACAGTCAACAATAAATACACAGGAATGAAATGCAGTGCCTGGTTTAATTCTTCCTTTCCTAGCATCTTTATTGTCTGATAAATCAAAATAGTGAAAAACACAAACTGAAATTATTTTGCACTGCCAAAACCACTCCAGAATGCAAAAGTCCTAAGAAAATATTAACTGAGGATGAGGCAAAGGGGGTAAGTGGGTAAATATTTAAGATGTAGGAGCAGAATCCACCTTTGTGTCACCATGGAATATATTATAAAAATGTAAAAGAATAATGAAAAAAAATTATAATAATTAATAGCATGCAAATAATAATAATAATAGGAATAATATTAATAAATTATTGGTAAATAAATACAGTTTATCCCTGGAACAAACACGTCCCACGGAGATGTGTTTGTCCACGAGAGGTCTCTAGAGCCCTGATAATCACAGGAGGTTTCCATGAATTCAAAATTCCAGCTTTGAAATGAGACAAATGTTTGGAATCTCATGTCCCCTCACCAGTTCCTGGGGTTGTCCCCTCTGGATCTGGCACACGAGGAGGAGGAGGAGGAGGAGGAGGAGGAGGAGGAGGAGGAGGAAGATGAGGAGGAGGATGGGTGCATGTGGGCAAATGTCCCAGGACACAAAAAATTCACATAAGGCAAAGATCAGCCTTAATGGTTCTGGGATTTTTGGGGTTCTGCTGCTGGTTTATCCAGGAGGAAAAAGGAATTTCTCCTGGTGAACACACCCAGCAGCATTTCCTCCTGTGCCATCACTTGTCACCTGGGAGAAGAGCAATCACAGAAATCATCTTTTTCCTCAGAACATTCATTGGTTGCAGAATTAATAATATTTCTTTTAAATTCAGTTGCTAATCAGGAAGCACGAGAATTTCCAGATCTTTACAGCAAAAACTTTTTAAAAGTAAATCCCATTTCAAGCAGATGAAACATCCTGGAAGTATATATAGCTGAAAATTGAGACATCTGCAGAGATTTTTGGATTCTCACCATTTCACAAGTTTATATTTCTTGTTGAAACAATAAGCTGCAGATCGTTGGCCAGTCCCAATATTCTTGTGGGATATTGATTCTTCACTCTCAATAACTTCATTAAGATTTTAAATCCAGCTTCTTCACATCATTTCCTCAAAATCTCCTGAAGAGCTGGAGCCTCCCCAGCCCCTGCTGATTCCTCTCACTGCCCTGTCCCCAAAAACAACTGCAGAGGACACTTTAAACAGCTCATTTAAAGGAAAAAAGCAGAATTTATTTTTGGAATTCTCCATTTCCCTGTGTTAGTGACTGGGAATTGCAGAGGGAATGAATGAAGGGAAGACAAAAGCTGGAATGTGCTGGATTAATGCTGGGTTTGTCACTTTTTAAAATTCCAGTCACTTTTGAAAATTCCAGTCACTTTTAAAAATTCCAGTCACGTTTAACTTCTCACTTTTGGTCACAATGAAGATGTCACCAGGAGAGCAGAATTCTGCCTTACAGGAGCTTTAAAGAGGAATAAAATCAATCTTTGCCTCTCCTAACACGCATTTCAGCAATCCCCTGCCACGAGCAAGGCATAAATCTCCATCCCTGATACCTTGGCAGATTCTTCTTTGGAAATTTGCCTCCCATCCCAAAAATGAGAACATTTCCCTGGAAAACAAGCAGAGAGTGCCTGGGATCAGCATCCCCAGCACCTGGGGGATCCCCAGAGCTCACCCCAGCACAGAATTCCTCAGATCCAGCCTGGTGCAGCCTCCAGCAGCCCCAGGGATCTGGGATTTGAACAATGAACGCCTTAAGTGTGGCTTTCAACCTTTTATTTATTTTTTTTTTTTTTTGATTTGTGGACCATTAAAAATGTTCCAGTGAGGATTCAGGACAGCCTTTAAAACACAGAGATTTCTGTGCAGCACATGTGAACTCTTCTTCCTCTCTCCCCTCTCATGGAGCCCCTGGGAGCTGCTGGAAATGCCGGCCCTGGGAGATCAAACAAACTGGGGGTGTGAATCAGGCAGGGAAACAAATCCAAGAGGCAAGGTCTTGGAGGAAACATCCTCGGAGACACTGGAGAAGAAACACTGGAAAAAAAAAAAGTGGTCTCAGGAGGGGAGAGACAGGGAAAGCATCCTGGATTCCTGGGGAGGGGAAGCTCTGAAAGCCTAAAATGAGGGATGGGGAACTCTTTAAAATGCTGTTTATTGTATCCAAATGATACAGCAATTTATTTACTATTTACAATGCTGTTTATTGTATCCAAATGATACAGGAGTTTATTTATTATTTAAAATGCTGTTTATTATACCCAAATTCACAGCTTGTGGGTGACAAGAGCCCAGCCCACAGCCACTCATTCCAGTGCTTTTCCATCATCTCCAGAATGCCAAATTATCCAGGAACAAGGTGATCCACTAAATATCCATTCAATGCTGAGCTGATCCAGTTGGGACTGTGAAAGCCAAGCAGGGAAACCTTGGGATTATAATCATGGCATATTCATAATGTGCATTAAAGCTGAGGATTCCTCATAGTCCAGCACATCCGACAGCATTTTTCACAGTTTTAACCATTTTACTGGGGGTGGTTGCACAGCATTCACATGGAGCATCACACCCACAGTGGATGCTGCCATGTTTCATTTACAGCTTTGACAACAATTTGGGTTTTTTGCAGATATTCTCCCCCTTTTTCCACCTTGCCTGCTCACCCTAAAAAGTTTAAAGGCTGCTGTAGGTCTGGGCAGAGCCCAGGAGGGGCTGAGAGGAGCAGAGAGCAAGCTCTGGGGTAAACAGCTAAAGAATGCTGCTATAGAATTGGCCAGGCAGCCTGTTCCCCAGAGCTTTCCCGTGGGTAAAAGGCAGATCACAGCTCTTCCTCCCCATGAAAGGCACTTTGATCTCCCTTGATGAAATGCTTTATGGATTTGGGGAGTTTGGAGTAATTGGCTGTGATGGCTCAAGGGTCTTCCCCATCCCCAGCACTGCTCTGTGCTGGTATTTGTTCTGAAAGCCTCACCCAGCACATCCAGAGCAGCATATTTATGGCTTTGGGAAAAATCTCTGTCCTGGTTTGGAGAGAAGGTGTCTGCTAAGAAAGGCAGGGGCCTTTCTTTGAAATGGAGAATGGAAACTCCCTCCCTCCAAATTATTATCATTTTGAAATCAAGGGGCTCTCAGGCAAAGATATGGGAATTAGGAATAACAGTTCTTTACTGGGGAAATTAAAACAGAAATACAGAACTACAAAGAACAAACCCCAAACTCTGAAAAAATCAGAATCCAAGCTGACAGCCGTCAGTCAGTCAGGGTGTTGGCAGCAGTGCCATTCAATGGTGGCTGCATCCTCCTGCAGTGACAGATGTGCTTCAGTTGGAGCAGTGCTCCTGGACAAGGGGCAGTTTCTCTCTGAAAGTCCAGTGATGATGTGGAGAAATCCGGTTTTCCTCTGGAGTCCAGTGGAGAAAGGGCTCCCTTGGAGTCCCAAAAACTCTGGTTTTATCCTCGTGAGAAATGTTGGGCTCTTCCCCCTGGCTGGAGCATCTCCCCATGGGATGCAGTAATTTTATCACTCCCACAGTGGGACTCAATGGCCATGAGCAGAAGAGAACTCCCTGCAGGAAGGATGGGTTGTGAAAAGATAAAGAACACTGGCCCAGCTGGTTTATAAAATCTGGCCATGAACAGGAGATGTCCCCTTTGGAAATAAAGAACACTGCCCCAGCTGGTTTCAATGGATGGCCCATTAGCAGGAGATATCCCATGGAGATCAGGATCACTGCCCCACCCTCAACAGATGGTGACAGAACAGACACCTTTGATCACATCCTGTATTGTAACCCAAGACAATCTCCGAAGAGATCCGTTCAAATCCTCCTTCTGCATCATGAAAAACATTTTGTGTGGCTGCTCTGCCCTGCTGGGAGTCCAGCCCTGCTGTCTGACATGTCCAATTATGAATTGCTCAGCAATGTCTGCTGGGATTTATTCTCACACGTTTGGGCTGAGCATGATGTCAGCACTGCTGCCATCTGAGGGTTGCCAGCCCAGCAAAGCAGTGACAGCAGTGTGACAGCAGAGAAGAACATCTCTGGTTTAGGTTACAACACAGGATGTGATAAAAAGTATTTATCTTATTACTATTTGTTGAGGGTGGGGGTAGTGATTTTTATTTCCGTGGGAAATATTTTGCTAATGAGCTATTTATTAAAACTAAGTAAAGCATTGTTCTTTACCTTTTTACAACCTTTTTTTTTTAGAGAGTTAATTTTTGCTAATGGCGTATTAAGTTTTAGTGTAAGACTGATAAAATGACTTCGTTTTATTAGAAGTTGTTTTAGCTAGGGGGAAGAGCTTAACATTTTTTACTAGGATAAAACGAAAAGTTTTAGAACATTAAGTAGCTTTTTTTTTCTTAGACTTTTTACATCATTACTAAATTTTTAGGACTACTGCTTTAACTAAACTACATTTGTTACTGCAAGAAGACTGCAGCTACTATTTAATTAGACTGCTACTAGCACTTTGCTTGAGGGGTGTCAGGTTTTATTCTGACTTTGTTAATATTTGGGGTTTGGTTTTTTGTAGTATTGTATTTCTACTTTAATTTTCCTAGTAAAGAACTGCTATTTCTAACTCCCATATCTTTGCCTGAGAGCCCCTTGATTTCAAAATGACAATAATTTGGAGGGAGGGGGTTTACATTCTCCATTTCAAAGAGAAGACACCTGTCCTCCAAACCTGGACAATCCCTCACCCACATGGACATGCACAGCTCTCACATCAGCATTTAGGAACTCTTCTTTTCTCATCTCTCCATGAATTATGATTTATTTATTCCCAACTATTGTTTTGGTGTGGAAAGTGGGGTAAACAGGGCTCTATCTGCAAAGTCACTTATTTTGTTAATTGCACAGAGGAAGGAAAACCTTCCTGGCATTATGGTTTTATCAGCTTATGAACATGTGGGAGAAGCCTACGTTAGAATAACAGGAACAAAAGAGGGAAAGGAAGCGCTGGGATCTGGATGCTTTAGTGAGGACAACCAGCACACAGCCCATGGTGGAGCCTCACAGCTTTTCCCACTCCTCACCTCTGCAAAACACCATTCAAGATTCTTAAATCTCATTTTATAATTAATTTCTTCATTCTTTATGCACCAATTACCGAGCCCCCTCTCAAAGGACAAACAGTGGAATTTCCTGTGCTCAGTCCAAAGCTTTGAAGGTTAAAAAAGGTTTTTCAGAAGGTATCAAGTGTGCATGATTTTGATGTTTAGCAGAAAGAAAAAACTGTGAGCCATCACCTGGATTTCTTCTGCAAACCCATTTCTCCAGCAGCCAGAATTCCCTTGACAGTCTGATGTCCCCAGGGCTGTGACAAGGACTTCAGCCATGAGGTTTATTGTGCCCAGGGCCATTTCTGGCCTTCTTTGCCCAAAGCATTTGGGGTCAGCACTTCAGACACGCTGTCCCATGCTCAGTTAGCAGAAATGTAAGAGGACATTCCAGCTGAGAATGTCACTCCTACTTTCCGTTCTTTATCTTTCCTGGAAAACGGGATAAAAACGGGACCTGTCAGCTCTGCATCTCCACCCCCACCCTCTAGATGAAGGCAAAACAGGTCATTCACCCCTCAGAATATTTGGAAAGTCTCTGCACAGAGCAGACACCTCTCCATCGTTTCCAAGAGGACCAAGCAACTCGTTAGGCTAATTGCTCCTGGAGGATTTAATTCCACCGAGGGAGCCTGAACAGGGCTCGACTGTTCCAGAGCATTTGCTGCCACTCCTCCCTTTGATTTACACCTCTCGTAAAATTTTATGGCCAGATTAGAATGAACTTCACTTGCACTGTGGTTTCATAAAAGTTGTTGTTTTTTTATTTTTAGGCTGAAGAAAAGCAAAAATCAATGCGGTGACTAATTACAGCTTTAATGAGGAGTGGAAAATATCTCAAAAGGAGGGGATCCCAAAAAGCCTCTCCAAGGAGAATTTGCTTCAGACACCTGAGCTGAGAGAGCGAGAGAGCCACAATAAAAAAGTCACATTTTAGGGAAGAGCAATTTTGGATGGAGAAGGAGCAATGTGAGTTTTTCTGGCAGACGTGGGGGAGTTGGGGTTCCAGTAAATGGGAGAAGGGAGTGAGCAGTTTTCAGTCGCTGTTGCTGGAATGTCTCTGAGTTATTTGGCTCCTTATGGAGGGAAAAGTCCACTCTTGAAATAATCGGAGATAATTTGGCCATACAGTTCATTTCTGCTGATAAATTACAGAGCTCCCTGGGCTACACTTCGCTTCACCAACTGTAAAGCAACAACATAAATCCAAACAGAAAAAAAAAAAAAAAAAAAAGACTTTTTTTCTTCCTTTCTTTCTGCCAGTGAAATACAATGTCACTGAAAATGGCTTTTATAGCCATACTATGAACACATGAAAAATGGCAAGAAGGAAAGGAGAATAAATAAGCATGGTAAAATATTTACCATTCTAGACATCAGTAGCCAGGGGGAGATGGATGGGAAATGCTCAGTTTGGGGCTGACAGCCTTGGAATGACCTCTGAAATGCTGAAATTCCACATGCATGGAGCTCCAGGGGGACGTGCAAGGCTTTGGGGGAGCGCTGGGCCGTGACAGCAGCAGGAATTCCAGGTGGAAGCAGCTCATCCCAAGCAGGCTCCAGCTGCTCCCCTTCATGCACATCACATGCTGCATTTCACTCCTGGCCAGGGCTCACCTCCATTTATTGCTTTTTTGGCTCCAAATGAATGCTTTTGGGCTGCAGAAGCACTTCCCAAGATGGATTTTTCCACTGAGAAAGGAGCCACAAGTGAAGGAACCACTTCACATGGTCAAAGCGTGAGGCTTGGGAGATTTATTTTAAATTAAATAAGTTATTCCATGTGTCCTGGACACAGGCTTGCTATAAAGTAATTTCAAATCCAGGGAGAAAACCCCCAACAGTCAATTTTTTTCAGTCCTGGGAGTTTTTCAGTCCTACCAGTAGTTCATCACCTGGCAAATAAACCTGCCAGCTCCAAACTTTATTAATCACTGACTGTACCCTGCTTGAACTTTTCCCAACTGAACTCAGGAGTGCTCGAATTCTCCACCCCCTGGTATCTAAAGTAACAAGGAGAGGACAAAAGCAGAGGGATGAAGGTTTCATCTCTCCCTCCTCCCCTGCAGCAACATGAATTTCCAATAATTTGGGGCACGCTGCTTTTTCTCCACAGCATCCCCACTTCTAAGCAGTTTCTGGAATTAGGAAGTAGTCAGTCCAATCCCTTCTTTGATGGGATTTTTTTTTTTTTTTTTTAATTTTTGGCTTGGAAAGGAAAGGTTGTTTTTTTTTTACAGTGGTTTCTCAAACTATGATTGCAGAGTCATAATTAACAATTCTTCTCATCATCTCCATGCTCTGACACCTCCAAACCCTTGCTTTATTATGTGCCTCTCTTCCACCTCCTAAATGTTCATGTTTTAGCCTTGAAGAAATAAGTGAAAGGGAAAGAGATGACAAGAACTCCACAGGAAAAAAAGGAACAGATGTTCCTGAGATCATAGCAAAACAAGCCACACACTTAATAGGAACGAACTGTGATGTATAACATGGTTATTTTCCTAGCCTTTCTAAAATTACCTATTTGACTGATTTCTGAGGTGTAAAAGGAGGCACGAGGCTTTCCCTCCTGTCAAAGTCCCATTGTCTGGAGTAATTTAGAAGCTCCCTGTTTCAGCACCTCCAGACCACGAGAGCACAGACAGATTTAAGACAGATTTAAGAGAGATTTGGGTTTGTGCAGGGCTCACAAGAATGTGGCTCTTAATACCACTGTAACTGGAGAAGTGTTTATAGAGGTCCAGCTAAAATCCAAAGCTCTGGATCCGTGCCCATCCCAAAAGAAAAGCTCCCAAAAGTCAGGTTGGCTCACCCAGAGCTGGTTTGGGATGGAAGGAGGGGAACAGCACCTGCACCTGCTGGGGTGCAGCTCAAGGATACAAGAACAGGGATGGGGTTAGAAATTAGGGAATTAAGGAATTAGGGATCAGGAATCTCTCACAGCTGCAGGAGGGGGCTGACAAAATCAGCCTGGGGTTTGCAGCACCCCAGTCCTGTTCAGTGACACATCCCAAATTGGGACATGCATGTCATGAAAACAGGTGGAGTCATTTTAGATTCATGCAGCCTTTCTGCTTAAAGAGTTGTTGTAGCAATAAATGGAAGAGCTGCTTCAGAAAGGAAAAAATCTTCTTTAAATTCTTTTAAAGGCTCCTCCACTGTCAGCCTAAGCAGGGATTATAAAAACACAAAGATGAGTTTTTATAAATCTGCATTCAGATTTCACTATTTTATGAAATAGAATGGTGGTATTATTCTAATTATAAGGCATTTCTCCTCTCCACACCTTCCACTTAATTTTTTTTTTTTTTTTAACATATTTAAGTGTGTTTTATTTGCAGTAATTAGTAATCTAGCTAGGGAATATTGTGTAGGCTGCCTTGGGACAGTGACCATGTGGGTGCTGTGGTTAATAAGGGAATGATGAGGAATTACAAGGGAATGATGAGGAATTCAGATCCCTTTCTAAACTGGATTCCCAGACCCTGGCTTTCCTTCAGACAAAGGAAAATCGTGTTTGCACCACTTATTTCACTGACCATTAATGCTATTCTCAGAGGACACCTCATTTGATGTGCTCCTGCTCCTTCCACTTCATGTTTTACACAGCCACAGACAAAACTATCATATCAGTGCAGTTCCCTCTAGCAGGTTTTTCCCATGTTTTAATGACTGTAACAACCAGAGAGTTCAGAAATACACAGTTTTTATTTCAAATACAAATCTGAGAGAGGAGAGGAGCTGCTAAATTGTGATCCACACAGCCAAGGTCCTGGTGGAAGTTTAGAAAAATCACCAAAGGACAGAGCATGGAATGATCCCTCCCAGTGCACTCCCCCTGCAATCAGACCTCCTTCCAACTCCTCCAGACCACCCTGCTGAGCAACCACTGAAAGCTGCACTAATAAAAAAATATCCTAATCAAAATATATCCTAATCAAAATATATCTCATTTCTCCCCAAATCCTTTAACACCCCTGACCTCCCCAGCATCCTGTGACGAGTTCCACACTCCAACCAGTGCTGCTTTTTGCAGGGAATGACATATTTTGGGAAAGCTGCTGCTGGCTGGCATTGCAGGGATGAGCTTGCAGATGATCCTGGCAGGGTCAGGCCCAGGTTTGGGGAGCGAGCTGCAGATTTGGAAGCGGCTGGGCGGGCTCATCCCTGTGTGAAGAGCAGCATTGCTGAGCTGGTGGCAGGGAGGAAGAACAACACCCCAATCTGTGGGAGTCCAGGACATTGCCCTGGCTGCCTTGGATGCCTCCAGACCCAGGCAGGGGCCTTGGAGACCTTGGCACAATGCCCAAGACCCCTGTGGGTTCCATCTCAGTCCCTGGGAAAAACTACCATCGTTGTATGAAGAATCGAAACTTAAGAAAATAAGTAGAGTGTAAATTGGAGTGTTAGAAAGCAGAAAAGTGAATTTTTAAAATTGTTTACAATAAGAGTCTAAGGACAAGATGGAGGATTTTGTGTGTGGCATGTCTTTCTTTCTCCTTCTTTAAGGTGTCCATCTTTTGGGTTAGGATGGCATTTTGGGATTGGTTTGGGAGAAAGCTGGACAGTGCAATGTAGGTGTCATGTCTTGGAAGGTAATTGTAAATTATAGTTACAGTAATTTCACAATTTTAAGCCGCACCCTTTTCATTGAAGAATCCAGCCTACCCCAGCAGTAAGGCTAATCATCAGGTGCGGCTTATCTATGGACAAATCCCAGTGAAATGCCAACCCGGAAGTGAGAGCCGGCCAGGGAGGGCGCCTGGGGCTGCCTTTAAAGGTTTGGCTGGTCTGTGAAAACTGTTTGCAACTTGAGCACCTGACACCAAACCCCGCCCTGGCGCGATTCTTTTACTAACTCGTTACTTTGTCGCACATGAATCCTCGCTTTAAAAAAAAAAAAAAATTAAAAATATGCGGCTTATATTCGGGTGCGGCTTATAATTGTGAAATTACTGTACATAGTAGTATAAAAATATAAAAGATAAGACCTGCCCCGTGGGCAGGCAGTGTGTGCCTTGGGCTGACCTGCTGAATGGACCTTAGCTGGTCATCACAGAAATTCCTGAGATAAGGAAGAATAAACATTCTCAGAAACCTCAGAAAACGACTCCAGCATCTTTGTTCGGTGCCCGAGCTTGAGAGCAAAGACCTTGGAACCATCACCTAATGTGCGGTCGGTGATCTCTGGCCATAAATAGAGATACCACCATTCACCCCCAGCCTTCCCTTTCTCCTGTGAGGATGGTTTGGGAGTAGACAGGAGGTGGAGCTGATGGGAATTGTGTCAGCTGTGCCAAATGGAGCCTCCCTGGGGCGGCTCCAGGACTGTCCAGACTTGTGGAACTCGCCCTATTTGGGTTTTAGCTGAGCTTGCCCTGCTGGGTCGTTTCCTCCAGGCAGGTTTGGACAGCCCAGGAGGGGAGGGAGCAGAGAGCTGGCAGCAGCTGCAGCTTCAAGTTCAAGTTCAAGCAGCAGGTATTTTGCACTTTTGGCCTGTTTTATGTGCTTTAAGTGTGTCTGGTTTTTGGAAGGAGCTGAGCTCTCCATCCCCTAAAAGTAATTTCTGGCATTTCCTCTGACAGCCAAGGATTAGTGTTTATTTTAAAAAGCAAATGAAATGTAAACAACACGATTTGCCTTTTTCTTTCATCAGAGCAAACACTCCATATGGAAGAGGCTCCAGGGAAAGAGTGACAATCACAGGGCAGGAAGAACACTTCCCTGAGAAGGGAAGCACATTCTTTGTGGATGTCATTTTGCCCCTAACAAAGCACTAATCCCCATTCCTGGGGGGATTTTGTGAACATTTATCTGTTCAAATAAATCCTGTCCACACAAATCCTTGAGTGAGACAGTTTCACCCTGTAAACTGCCTCTGTTTGGGGTGAGCATTCTTTATTTTGATAATGGGACAGATTTTCTAAGTAAGAATATCCAGAATGGAGCATCCTACAACTCACAAACCTATACAGAGATATATATAAAACCCACACAAACAAATTGCTGCACCCATGAAGTGCTTGTGCAATTATTCCTTTTCAAATAATATCTAGAGTGCTTGTCAACTTAATAAACACATAAAGTACTAAATGAGCAGCAATTATTTATATCAGGGAAAGAAATCAGTGCATTTATGCTTCGAATATTTAAGGAGTTGTATCATACAAGGCAATATAGGAGGGTGGGAGTTTTTTACCTCTTCTTGCCTGTCATTATTTTACCTGTAATAAAATTCCACCAGGCCCCAGCCTGGTGTTGAGCCATTGAGCTGGAAATCTGCAATGCACTCGTGGAAAACTCCACTCCCTGTCAGGCCATTGTACACCACAGGACAGGCCTGCTTATCCAGAGCTGCAGAAACATCAAAGCTCTCCCCACCTTGGAGAAGAGGAAAAAAGGACCAGTGTCAGTTTTATCTCAAAAAAAATCCCAATATCTATTATTTTTGTGTATGGGGGTTTTTATGCTTTTCTGAGATTGACGGTTCTGTCTGCTTTGTAAATCAAGTAAACTGATCATTTATTTCCAGCTGAATCCCTCCCATAACAGATGTTTTGACACCCCTAAAAAAGTGGAAATCGCTGTTTTATGTGGATTAGCATGAGCAACAGTCAGCGCAAAGAATCTGTGATCTCCCTGTGGAACCTGTGGCCCTGATCCTGCAGTGGGCACATTTCACCCAGGACACACCAGGATATAATTTAATTTAAGCAGGGAAGTGCCCAGTGGATCCTCAAGCCTCTTCCAACCCAAACCATGATTTTAAGCATATTTCTCAGGATGTGATGATGCATTCCCCAAGATCACATGGGATCTCACTGAACAGTTTTCCCTCCACTGAAGGAACTGCAAGCCAAGAAATGAAGGCAGATGTGGCTGGAGCGTGTGGATCTTACCAGCAGCAAAGCTGACTCCATATCCATCCTGGATAACCCCATCCTCAGCCAGCCCAGCCAGGGAGGCGTTGGACCACTCAATGCCAGCCTTCCTCCCATCAGGAAAAAACACATAACCTACAGTGAGGCTGAAGAGAGAGGAATGGAGCAGGTTTCAAGGTCAACCACGACTCAAATGCACGAGAACAAGGCAGGGAGAAGTGGGACTGTTCTGCCTGGAGAAGAGAAGGCTCTGGGCACTTCCAAGAGAGCTGGAGAGGGAGTTTGGGAAAGGGGCTGGAGTGGCAGGATATGGAGAAATGCTTCCCACTGCCAGGGTTAGATGGGATATTGGGAAGAAATTCTTCCCTGTGAGGATGGTGAAGCGCTGGCACAGGTGCCCAGAGAAGCTGTGGCTCATCCTGGATCCCTGGAATTGTCCAAGGCCAGGCTGGATGGGGATGGGAGCATCCTTGGGGCTCTGGCCATTGTTCTTTAATCCTCTGGATGCTGAGAGAACAAGTCAGCAAGGCAGGGCTCCCTGTGGAATGCACACAACAGCCAGACACACCTCACACAGCTGGAAGTGCCCAGTTTGTGCCTCTAAATCATCCAGCCAGACTGGCAGCTCCATCAACCCTCAGACACTGCGAGAAAGGAAGCAAGGGAAGGTAAAATCTTCCTTTTAGTCCTTGTGACTAACTGCAGATGAAAAACTGGGAGGAGGGAGCATGAGGGCGTGGGTGGAAATTGGGCTGCACAGGTTCAAAGCAGGAATTTGCACACAGGTGTCCTGCAGAGCAGCTTCTGCCATCTCAAAATTGAGCAGAAAGTTCTGTGGTCACTTACTGAGTTGTGGTAGCTGGCATGTTAATGACTGTTAAATGTGCTGCAGTCCCATCCTGCAAGAGAGAGAAAGGAAAAGCAGCCAGAGTTGTGCAGATTCATTTCTGAGGGTCCTTCACTGCCTGGAACACGGAATTCCATCACTGGATAGAACTCAGCTTATGCAGTGTGCTGTGGCGTCATGCTTTAAAATCCTCTCACTACATCTTCCATGAGAATCTGGCTGCAAACAAATCCAGGAATATAAACCAAACACATCCAGGACAAATTAAGGACAATGGGACCAACAGAAAATCCACAGCAGGACACAGGAGGGAAGTAAAGCCTGAATAAAAGTTCAAAACTGGTGTGCTTGGACCAGACTTCTCTTCTAACCTGTACTAATCTATGTCTGGGGGCAGCAAATAGGGAAAGTTTTAAGGAGGAACTGGAATCTCCTGGTTTTATTAATTTCTGTTCCATCCTCAGGTCTGGATACTTCATGTTCCACTTGGGCCCCTCTGAGGCAAACTGAAGCCTCCTCTGATGCTATAAATGTACAGACACTCCAAACTTCAATCTGCAATTAACTTCTTAATGAAGCCAGCTGCCTTTTAATTAGGGGCAGAACAGCCACAGACACTTTGAGCCTTGAAAAACTGAAGAACACTGAAAAGTTGTTTATACACATTGCTCATTCTTAGTAAAACGTGCATGACAAACCAGGATTTTCCAAGCTGGGAAAGAACTTTTATTCTGAATTCACTCTAAACCCCTGTGATGCTGCCTGTAACAGAGAGCTTTGATTCATGCCTGGCTTGGCAAAGGAAATGATTTCTCAGGAGCATCTGCTGGGCTTGGCTGGCAGCTGGCAGGGCCAGCCCCGGGCTGTGTGCTCCTAGCACTGCAGAGCAGACAAGTGTGGCTCAGCACAGGCACAAATATTTGCTGACTGCTGTCAGGAAGGTTTAGGATGCCTCAAACACCTCAGGCTTCCCATTAATACAATCAGCACTGCAGCAAACCACGGAGTGCAGCAGCTGAGAATCTCTCCTGTAAAGCTGCCTGCCTAATTTTGCTTGAAAAAGCCAAAACTGTTTCAAGTTATCAAACAAGTTTTGCTTCAGTCAGTGTGGCAAAATCTCAGTTTTTACACATACAGCTCTGCTTTTGAGAGCTGGGCTAATGGTGCCACCAGTGAGCACTTCTGACTGTACTGCTCCAAATTTCTTATTTCTGGATAATTAATATGCCTGAAAAACTCATAAAAATCTCCATAAAAATACCTACTTCAAAGTGTGCCAAAATCATGACATAACGGCGAATCTCAGCCCAATTCCGGACACCTGCAAAAAAAAAAAAAATAAAAAAAATCCCCCAACCTGGAGTTCCACCATTCCTGGGAAATGTGAATTAACAGTACCTGACTTCACAAATACCCAGAAATATCCAGGAATTGATAACATGGTGAGTAATGTATGTCCCCAAAACAGTGATGGGATTTTCTCTGGAATGTTTTAACTTCACGCCCAGGCATGGAACTGGTTATTTTAACAGATAATCCTTAATTTTTTTGCCCAGCTGCATTCCCCAGGGAGGGAATTCTTCCCAGTGCTGTTACCATAGGAGTGGCTCCGAATGCCTTTGAGGGAAAGTTGAGTTTTCCCGTAATTTTCTATTTCAATCTCTCCAGCAGACTGGCCCCACTGCTCGTGTCGGAAATGCTGCTCCCTCTGTCTGGAAGAAAAAAGGAGTGGATCAGCTCAGGCAACATCTCCAGTTCTCCTCAAGCAGCCTCAATGCCAATCTGATGGATTTATCTCCCAAAATGAAGGAAATTTTATCAGCACCATGGCTATCCCAGGTTTTACACTTCTTTATTTCCCAGTTACTGTTACATAATGAGACACCTGAGAATGGAACAGCAGCAAATTCTCACCCTGACAGGATATAAAATCACCCTTTGTCTGAAGAAATGCTGGGCTGCCAAACTGCTGCTTAGAACTCAGCAGGTACCACCAAAACCAGACATTATTGATATACAACATTTCTGTTTCTATTTAGAGGACTGATTCTCATCTTTTTTAGCTCTCCAGAGCTGGTATAGCATTGAAAGCACCCACTTCAGCTCCTTTCTCACAGGATTGTATTCCTTTTCTTAGCTTCTTGCCTTTGGAAGCTGCCTAAATCAGTGAAAAAAGAAAGAATACAAAATATTCCTGGTGATCCCATCCGTGTGCAGGATCCCCCAGGTGTGGTGTTCCATTAAAACAGGAGCCATGTCCTTTATTAGAGCACTTCAAATCAAACCTACCTTCTAAAATCAGCTGTAACACACATCAAACCTTGAAGAGAACTCTAGAGAAAATTATGATTAACCCCAGAAGACATTAATCTTGCTCCTCACTTTTTGACCCTCTGGAAGAGCTCGATGGTCCAGGGCTCCTGAGCTAAAGCACGAGCAAATGTGCTGGGATTACTGTCAACATTAAAGTTAAAAACATCTGTGGAGTTCTCCCACCTAGAAAAAGAGAGAGGGATAAAAGGAAATTATTAGCATTCACTCATGCCAGGCCAAGCTGTGCATTTGCTACTTTGACAGAGGCAATCTTTGTATTTTATTGGGAAATTCTGATTTTTGCCTTTTTAAATGAGCCGTGAGATTACCCTACATCCCAAAGCAAAGATGAAAAACTTACAGCAAAGAGAATTTAACTGCTACAAGTTCTCCTTCCTCTTCACTCCACTGCTGTCTGTAGGATCCTTTCCTGCAAGGCAAAGCACTATAATTTTATATCACTCCTAAACAAACAAGAAAATGTTTCTTACATATTTGGAATTGGGTGGAATAAAAGGATCTATAATATTATAATATATTTTCATTCCTTAAAAATCAGAGTGTCTCAGTTACGAAACAGCTTTGGGTTCAAGCTGGCTAAATTTAAAATAAATCTATTTCCAGATGGTGCTGAAAAAGCCTTGGTTTTACTGTAGATAAATGAAATTAGGGAGTGCTGCAATACCTGAGTAATCCATCAAAATTTATCTTCCAGCACATTTGGGGCTCCAAGTATTCCATAGTGAGTCCTCCTCCACTCCAGACCTCTTTGGATTCATCTCTCACCATCATGTTTGGATGCTGTGGGTGCTAAAAAGAGGAAACATTTCAGGAAAACATTTGCATAATTCTTTGTGAGGATGCCACAAAGCAGTCATGTTAGACTAAATATTACTAAAAACCCAAAATAATGTACACCAATCCTCTTTTTTTTTCCTCTATATTCTCCAAATGGGATTTCTCCTGCTTTTTCTGGTCATGGCTACTTAGTGAAACAGATTTGTGAACATAAGGAGAGTTGAGTGCAAAGGGATTTATGTCAGCTCTTCTCTCCTTCTTTACTGTGTAGCCAGGTCTTAGCAAAAAAAAAGAAAATCCTCAGGCAAAAATCTGATTAATAATATCTGATTAAGCTTTCTTTTCAGCAAGAATTAGGCAGATGTGCATAAAACTCCCTAAAAGCCTTCCATTCTCTTTTAAAGAGGCAATTCCAAATGTCCTTTATAGCATTACAATTAAAAAATGGGGAATAAACAACCATAAGCAGAAAATGGAACTTATTAACCATGTGTTGCACCTGACTGGAGAGACTGGATGCTCGAATTCTTCCCAGGGGATTTAATAAGCCACTTTTCTATATTCAACAAGCCACAAAACCATTCAGTTTTGTGCAGATTTTGGGAAAGGGGGATGTGTGTCAGACACGCCCAGCACTCTGACCAGTTCCACACTGCCTTTAGACACAGCACAGCGTGAAGATGCAGAGAATTTTGGTTTGGATTCCATCACAGGTTCCAGAGAGGAGTTAAGCACTGCTCCTGAACGTCACCCCACATCCAGCACTTACTTCAAAATCGCCGATCCCATCCAGCCGCAGGAAGAGCCACATCTCACAGAGGCCAGCAGGGCGTCTGGCCAGGCGAGCAATCACAAAGGTCCTGTTGCTCTCTGCAAAGCCCGTGAAATACAAGGAATCCAGGGCCTGGGGAAAGGGAAATGGATTTCAGCTCCAGCTGCAGGCAGGAAAGGGAGGGGAGAAGGTCAGCAATTCTTTGTTTTCCATAGAATTCTGCTCAGGGATGGAATTTTACTTTCACTTTTTAGATTTCATAGCAGGCAGCCCGAGAACAGCCAGACAGCTTTAAAAGCAGCGGTGAAACCTCAGCCAAAAGACAGGAGAGCTAAAAAAAAAAAGGGTTGGGCAGTGAGGGGTGCCAGGGTACACGAGTACCTGAGGGGTACCAGGGGGACACAAAGTGCTGGAATGCAGAGGGGTGGACCCTGTGGGTCCAGGGAAGTTTGAGTCTAAAGGAGAAAAGGTGTTCTGAGGGATGCTAGGGATGGGAGTTCCGAGTCTGGGGGAACGTGGGGATAAGGAGCTGCAAAACTGGGGGAACGTGGGGATGCTGGGGATGGGAGCTCCAAGGCTGGGGGAACGTGGGAATGGGAGTTCCTAGACTGGGGGAACGTGGGGAATGTGGAGATGGGAGCTCCAAAACTGGGGGATTATGGGGATCCTGGGGATGGGAGTTCCAAGTCTGGAGGAACGTGGGGATGGGAGTTCCAAGATCTGGGGGAATGTGGGGATGCCGGGGATGGGAGTTCCAAAACTGGGGGAACATGGGGATCCTGGGGATGAGAGTTCCAAGTCTGGAGGAAAGCGATGCCGGGGATAGGAGTTCCTAAACTGGGGAAACGTGAGGATGCTGGGAATGGAGTGCCAGGGAAACAGGGAGATGGGAGTGCCAGGGATGAGGGACACAGGGATGCCAGGGTACGGGAACAGCGTGTCGCAGAGGCGGGTCCCAGCGAAGAGGGTCTCAGGGGCGGGGGCTCCGGGCCATTCACTCACGTGTGGCTCGGCGCGGAGCGGACGCGGCCGGCGCGGCTCGGCGGTGCCTGCGGCCGCTCGCTGCCTGCAGGCGCCGAGGCAGAGCAGGAGGCAGCCCAGGGCCCAGCGCTTCAGCAGCGCCCAGGCACCGGGAGCGGCCGCTCGTCCTGCCCCGAGCAGCGCCAGCAGCACCGCGGCCACCGGCAGCAGCAGCGCCGGCATCGCGGCTGCGGAGCGCGGGGAGCGGAGCGCGGGGAGCGGTCCCGGAGCGGTCCCAGTGCGGTCCCGGTGCGGTCCCTGTGAGATCCCGGAGCGGTCCCGGTTCCGGCCGCCCCCAAACCCCGCCTCGGGGCCTATCCCGGGATCTGTCCCGGGATGGATCGCGGTCATTTCCGCGAGGGGCTTGTCCAGCTCTGGGAAGTTGATTTTGCTGGTTTTGGTTACTGCGCACACCAAGGGAAGTTCAGGCAGTTCTGCTGGAAGGACACTAGAGGAAACTCTCTAGTGATGCGGTGCAGAAAAAGTGCGTGTTAGGCTCCTTTCTCGAGACTCCCAACTCTTGGCTGCAGATCGCAGTTTAAGATTAGAGATCTGAATTTAGTGTTTCACAGGGACGGTGGTGAAACGCTGGCCCAGGTTGCCACAGAGGCGGTGGATCCCTGGAAACATTTCCACACAGCTTTGAGCAACCTGGTCGAGTTGAGGATGCCCGTGGCAGGGGGAGTTGGACTAGATGACCTGCAAAAGGATCCTTCTGAATCAAATAATTATATAATTTCTGATCCTGAGTTTTTTGGGCTCTTGGCTCTTCACTTGCTCCCACTGCCAGCTCCAGCCAACAGGCAGCAGCCCATTTCATCCAAAAAACCCAACCCACAGCAGGCATCCTAGCATCTCTTCAGCATCTCGTTTCAGCATTTCTAGAAGCCATACTTTTGAAGGCTTTTGGCTGTCTGGGCAAGAGATCTTTTTATTCCTTTTACAATTAGCATTTAGTCTCATTTCCCTACACTGAAACAAGCCCAGCCTCTCAGGAGAGGTTGAAGTGCAGCTAATCTCACTCTGGAGAAAGCTGGGCTCTCAGAACCTGTGCTTGCTTTGTCTCCTGGGTGTTTGGACTCCCTGTTAGCTCTCCAAACTTCTCAGTGCATTCCCTATTATTTGCAAAGATATTTATTGTTCATTTTTATGCCTTGTTTCAATCGTGTCTCATTTTGGTTTTATAACCACCTCTGCCCTGTCTTGTGTTTAACAGATCAGTGCTTATGGTTATTTTGAATGTAATTCATTTTTAATAATCTCCTGAGCTTTGCTTTTGCCCTTTTCCCAGTTTGTCCTGACAATGATGTGCACTTACACTGCCTTGGTGATCGTGTTTCTGTTGCTCCCTCAAAAGCTTTTAGCACCTCGGATTTTCCTTTTCCCTTCCTCAAAAGTTCCTCAGTTTTACACAACTCTCCTTTTCTGAGACCAGGCACAGCTGTTCTGTTTGCTTTATTGCTGTCCATGGGCCACATCAAATTAAAACAAGAAGGGCAGAAGGCACTAAATATTCAGACAACGAGGTTCAGAAATTGATTTCTGTAAATCACCTTTGCTTCAGTCAATGTTGAACGGGCACATCTTTAAGTTCAGCACCTTGAGCAGGCAAAAAGCCAATGAGGTTGGTTTCCAGAGAGCCAGAGGGATAAAAAGATTGTTTTCATATTTCAGATTGTGCTGTGGAGGGATTGAGAAGTCTGGGAAAAAAAAGATTTATCACAATGCTATCACCCTGCACCTGCAGATGTGTCTCAGCCCATGGAAAGGCTGCAAAGGGAATGGATTATGAAAAACAGCTTTTCTTTTTTTTTTGACACAAAGCAGTAGTCAGTGGGGAAAGATCCACACAAATGACAAACCTTTGAGACTTTACAAACACACATAATTTAATCCTTATCTACCTGAGGTGGAAAGGACTATAAAAAATGACAGATTCTTCCAAACTCTTTTTTTCCACAATGCATGAGCAGCTTTTCTGCCCTTCCCCAAATTATTGGAGTCCACAAGCCATCCGAATCTGAATATTTGCATTTCTGAGGGGCGTGAATATTTCATGCCCGACACGTGAAGCATTCCAAACCTCCCATCGAAGGCATTGTGTGCGTGTCCCTGTGGAATCTGTCACAGAGATAAGCTCCTTTCCTTCCCGAGAGGGCAGGACGAATAGAAACAATTTGTATCGTGCCACCTTCTGTTTCCACATTTCTTAGGTAATTTGTTTGAGGACGTGAAGTTATCTCTGGCAAACAATTTATCTTGGCAGTGTCGTGGTGGAAAGGGGTTCCAAAGCACCAGGACTTGCAGAAGAACCAAAGTCCTGACGTGTCTGGGGATGTTTTTAGCGTGTTTTTAAGACAAGTCTAACAGCTGTTCCACGTGTTCAGCAGAAATGTGGGGAGGAAAATACTCAACCAGTTCTTTTTTACGATCAGGAGGAAATCAGGAACCTGCGACTGATGCACAGTGCTAAAACACACAGAAAAAGCAAGGTGAATTTAAGAATTTCTGGTTAGCATAAATTTAAGCTTCTGCATAAAGTCTTAAGCATCTGCAATATTGTTAAAAAAAGGTGTCACAGTACCTAACTATTTTTTAACTCCTGGTTAATTCTGGTATTTCAGCCACCCTGAGATAAAAGCACAAGAATAGTGGTTTTCTCAAGGGTTAATTAAGCTCATTATAATTTAATCTAAAATAATAGAATATTATTTTGTTTTCATTTTTATTCCTGCATAAATAACATATTAGTTACATTAAGGAGAACACAGAGGGAGAACGAAGCTTTAGAAAATGATCAGCTCTTACTATTTTGTGTCTATAAATATTTACATAATTATATTTGAATAGCAGAGACATTGCATCCACTAATTTCTTTTCGTATGTACAACCAGCTGTCGGGAAATAGAAGAAAATCTGTAAAATCAAGCTTTTCAGAAGTCCCCAATATTTCAGCACAGAAGAGGAGACAAACGGGCATGTGAGCAGCTGCATTTTGTGGCATTTATCAGCACACACAACCCTTGTGCACTGGCTGCCCGTGTCCCACTAGATGGTGGTCATGCTACAAGGAAAAAAAGGATGCAGAAGTGTGCCTGAGTCGTCATCCTTTCTGTCTGTCATCCTTCAGCTTTTTTTATTTGTTTTTAAAATATCCTCAGCTCACACACTGCAAGGTTTGCTGTTTTGCCTCTACTTTTTTCTGCAGTCTGTATTTCTCCTAATACACAGTGGGAAATCCTGAATGAGTGTCATGTTTTATTTCCTTATCAAGCAATTTAGCTGCTTACTGATGTTTAAGGCATAGTGAACAACTGCTGAACGTGCTCTTGAATTCGGTGTCAAATCACATTCCTGAGACTCCCAGAAGTGAAACCATAGAATCACCGATGGTTTGGGTGGGAAGTTAAAGTCCATCCAATTCCAATCCTGCCATGGGCAGAGACACCTTCCACTATCCCAGGGTGGATATCCCAGCCTGGCCCTGGGCATTTCCAGGGATGGGGTATAATTTAATGAGGGACTGTAATAGAAAATTACTATAAAATATGTGTAGACATCAAGCAAAAATTGTTTATGGAGTAACTGCAGTGATGCCCAGTGCCTCTGTGTTCAGTTCTTGCAGGAGCAGGTGATGTCCCCACCTGCACAGGAGGGACCTGGAGCTGCTGCAGAGTCCAGAGGAGGCACCGGGGTGGTCAGAGGGATGGAGCAGCTCTGCTGGCAGGAAAGGTGCAGAGAATTGGGGTTGTTCACCTGGAAAAGTGAAAAATTCAAGGTGACCTCACCTTGCAGTGCCTGAAGGCAGCCCACAGGAAAGATGGAATAAGATTATTTACAAGAGCACGTAGTGACAGGACCAGAGGGAATGACCTCAAACCGACAGAGCACATTTCGATTAGTGTAATGGTTAGGAGGAAATGCTCCCCTGCGAGGGTGGGGACATTCTGGCACAGGCTGCCCAGCGAAGCTGGAAACGTCCCAAGCAGGATCAGACGGGGCTTGGCGCGCTCTGGGACAGCACCCTGGTGTCCCCGCCAGGCAGGTGGCTCACAGGACGATCCCCGCCCGCTCCATGAGGGGCACTGCGGGTGCGCCCAGCCCCATCCCCGGCCCTGCCCTCAGGGCCGCGCCAAGGGCGCCCCGCCCGCCGCGCCTGCGCGGGGCCGCGCGCGCGTCCCTTCCGCCTCCCGCGGAAGCGCCGCCCCCGCCGCTTCCGGCATCCTGCGGCTCCTGGGGAGCCTCGGGAGCCGCGGGCGCGGTGGCGGCGGGCGCGGAGCTCCAGCGGCCGGGGCCCGGCCCCAGCGCCCCACCGCGCCGAGGGCAGCGGGGCCGCCGGGCCGCTGTTGCTGAGGTAAATCCGCTGCGCGCCCCGGCGGGTCCCCGCGGGAAGGAGCGCGGTGGTTCCGGGAAGGGCGAGCGGGGCTGAGGCGCCCCAGGCCGGGCTGAGCGCTGGGCTGCTGTTTGGGCGCAGCTCATGGGGTGTTCCTGTGTTTCCTGTCGCTTTCCGCGTTACTTACACTCCCACAAAAATTAAAATCAGCATCCATCAGCATCTCTGGGGAGAAGCCCGGACGTGTCCCTTCGCCCAGCCCAGGGGAGGCTGCGGGGACAGCGAGCTGCTCCCGTTCCATTCCCACTTTTCCGGCCCTTGCTGCGGGCAGGTTCCCTCATTGATGTGGTTCTCGTTTTCCTCATTTCCAGGAGGGCAGAACAGCGCTTGCAGGAAGTGGCAATGCAAATAGCTCTCAAACGAGAGGGTGGCTTCGTGCAGCACAGCGTGTGTGTGATCTGTGCCATAAAAAAAAAAAAAAAAAAAAAAAAAAAAGCATTAAGAAATCACTGTCTACTTTTTGTGCTGAATATCCACTCGTATGATGGTATCGCGATGCAGAATTACAGTGATGTAACTGTTTGCTTTGCTGGAGACATAATTAGGTTGAAGTCGCCGTGACTGTTCACATTAACAGACTTAAATTAGCTCTTTTGAAGTGAATGCTCTCTGACTTTGAACATTTACAGATAAAAAGGAGCTGTAGTGGTTCATCAGGAGATGAAACTGATGTGAAATTTTAGCGGTTTGAGATTAGAGTTAAATAGCTGAGATCTCCTTGTGGCTGAAAGGAATTGAGTAATACTTTTATCTCTAAACACTCTATCTCTCTTCTTGGTTTTCCTTCAGCATAGTATATTTGGTATCATACAGATCTGATGGATTTTATTTGTGTGTCTTTAATGAGGATGGAGAACTTTTAGGGAAAGTGAATTGATGGGATTTTGCAGTGGTTGAATGGCTGAACATGGAGAACATAGAGGAAATGTGAGGATTTAGGTGTCTGATATGAGGAACAATTGAAACCAAAGCTTGAACATTCATCTAATGAGTATTGGAAGTTGCTGGTGAGAATAGTTTGACCAGTAGCATTATTTTTTGGAGCCTGGGAGAAAGAATCACACAGATATGGATAAAAATGTGCTTGCCAGCTGGATATCACAGAGCAATCACTACATGATACCTGAGCTCTCCTCAGCTGAGTGAGGGGATAGAGCGTGGACTGATGAATGCAAAAATCAGAAATAAAAGAATTACTCTCTTAGGTAGGATGTGATTGATGCAGTTGCTGTTGGCAAAGAGGTGAAGCTTTCAGCATTCATGTTGATATTGGTGTGAGCCTGCAGCCTTGTGGAGTCTCATCTGAATTTGAGCCTGTTCCAGAAGAGGCAGAAATCAAAGCCCAGGCTCAGATTGTGTTCGTGTCCTTCTCAGGTGAAGGTTGTTCAATCCAGGAGTGTTCTGTCCTTGCTGCTGTACCCCAGTGAACTCTTGGTGGATCAGATTGTGTGTTTGCTTCTCTGCTGGGCAGCAAAGTCGTGTGTAATGTATTTTCTTTGACTTTCACATCTCAGGGTGAGAGATGTGTTAATGGAAAGATATCCTGCTGAACATCTCTGGTTCCTTTGTGCTTATGGATTTGGTATTACAAATCTGTTCCATGTTTGATAGCAAAGCTGGGTAATGCTTTGTACAAATACATGTTCTGAATACGTGCATTGGGAAATTTTCTTGCATTTTTAATAACTTCTCTTACCATGACTTCTCATTTCTGGGGTTGGAGGATGTTTATAAAGGTGCTACTGGCATAAATCAGAGAAGTGGTTTGGTTTGGAAGGGATCTTAGAGATCATCCCCCCTCTGGGAACTTCTTCAACCAGATGGGATTGCTCAGAGCTCCATCCAACCTGGCCTCAAACAATTCTGGGGATCCAGGGGCAGCCAGAGCTTCTCTGGGCAGCCTGTGCCAGGACCTCCCATCCTCACAGAGAGGAATTCATTCTGGATATCTAAACTAAATTTCTGCTATTTCAGTTCAAAAAAAAAGACATAAATAATTAGATGATCAACTTCCCAATAAGACCTTCATACTTGTGCTGAAGTACTTCTGTAAACCTTTAGTCTGAGGTGATTTAGGAGCAGCACATCCCCCTTTTCAAAGCTGGGAAGGAGCAATTCCAGTGTTTCCTCATGGGCTGGCTTAAGGAGAATTGTTACAGTAGCTTGAAACTTGACTGTATTAAATATTTGCTCAGTGAATATTCTCTTCAGTGTGTTGCACACTCACAGTCTCACATTAATTCCATGTTCCACTGTGACCTGCAGGAGAGCAGAGATGGACCAGCACAGCAGAAGGGCTGCAAGGTATAAATGGGAAACTCAAGAGATAAATACTTAATATCTTATAAGAACAGCAGGATTTTGGAGAGATGAGCTGTGCCACTGAGCGTGGATTTGGGGAGAAGTTCCAGAGCTGTGTGTGCTGTGTTAAGGCCATCCCAGATTCCCAAATTGCTGTGAGGCTGACTGCTAGATAAGTCACGGGGAAAAAATTGAAACCAGCCAGAGCTGACTTTTAAAATACATTTGCAGCTTGGCTTGCCTGAATCTGCAATAAAAACTATGAATCCTCTAAATTAGACATTGCTCTGTGCAGACATTATCTGGCAGATATTTATCTGTCAGCAGTGAACAGTCCAGATTGCCCATGGAGCTGGGTGCAGGAGATTTGCCTGCTTGGTTTACTTAAAACTCGCAAGTTCCTGGACTTCATGTTTATTCTGTAACCTCTCAGGGAGATTGCAGGGCTGCAATTTTGATTTGCCACCAGCGCTCTGCTTCCAGGTAGGATTGTAAATCCATTGTGTGTGAGTGCTGCAGGATTATTATTCTTTGTGCAATGTGTGTTGGTGTCTCTACAACTATTGAGAGCAATCAGAAATGGTGAAATGAAGGCATTTTCTTTATTGTGTTACCACTGAAGTGGGAGGAATCTTAGGAACTGTCCATTGTGTAGCCTGAAGGAAAAGGCAACAAAAAATTTTGTGCTCTGACAGCTGATGGATTTTTAGCCTGTGTATAATTTCATGCTTGTTTAAAAAAATTACAGAGAAATAAGCTTTTCTTTTTTCCTACAACCATGCTTTTCTATTCATCCTCAGAAAATAGCAGGGAAAAGAACTTCTTCTTAACCCTGAAGTGCCTATTTTTTAAAATTTAATTGCCAGTTCAGGGGCTTTATGATACAATTAGTTGTGTTGTGTCATTTGTCTTCCTAATGCCCTTGGCAACCTTCTTCCACTAAACCCAGTTATTTTCCAGGGCCATCTTTCTGGTGATCATAACTTCTTCAAAAGTTGTTTGGGTTGTTTTATTCCAGCAGCACACCTGCATTTTAGACCAGTGAGGTTGAGGTCAGGTGGGACATTCCCAACCTGAGAATTTCAAATAACTCCCAAGAGTGGGACAGGGTTGGATTTAATACAACCACGTGTGCAAACATAACATTGAGCATGAAGCACTGAATAATTTGCTGTTATCTTCTGGTGCTGGATAAAGATTTGTAAAAGGTCAAATTAAAAACTGCTGGTTGGTGTATTAGAGGTTGAAGTGTAATGCTTTGTCCTTTTGTACTCTGTATGCAACAAAGATGAAATTTGGTTGGGACAGGCATTGAAGCAAATAAATGAAGAGTAGAGGGAAGCTGTGAGCATCTCAGTGGGGATGCTGAGCTCCTCATGAAAAGGAGATTTCAAACATTGATCCTCTTCCCTCAGAGGGACCAAGGTGGGGCACTGGAGAAGGATAAGGAAATCACATGAGAATGCCTAAATCCATTATTCCTGCAAAGCTGATCCGAGGGGATGCTTGCACAGAGCCCAGGAGCTGCTCAGGCTGTGATAAACACAAATTTTGCACAGGGTTGCAGTTGGGATTAGGGGCTGGCTGAACAAACCACGTCCCTGTCTCTTCAATAAAATCTCAGCAATCGCTGTGAGTGGAATATTTCACCTGCAGAGGCTGAGTGTGGCACTGCACATCCCTGTGAGTCACTCAGCCTGTCTGCTCCTGTGTCTCTCTCTGCTCAGCTGCCACCTAATCATGGCAGTGACAGCTCCGTGGCTGTGGCTTTCACAATATTGTGAAGTTCACCAAAGTCTGAAAGCTGATTTGTAAAGCAAACCACAAAGCAGTCACAGCTTCTTGCAGTCATACAGAGGATGGGGAGGGTAGTTTTAAGCTAAAAGGGGGTCAGTTGGGATTTTATATCAGAATTTTTTTCACAGTGAGGGGGTGAAGCTGTGGCACAGAGAATCTGTGGATGCCCCATCCCTGGAAATGTCCAACCTCAGGTTGGATGGGGGTTTGCAGCAACATGGGACAATGGGAGGTGTCCCTGCCCAGGCAGGGAGTGACATTTAAACCTTCCAACCCAACCTATCCAAGAATTCTGATATTCTGTTCATAATAAACATTTACATTACCATTTAGACTTGCAGTAGAATGTTTGAGTTCATTTAAATAAGGTAAGAAACTTCTCCTTTTCAGTTCCCCTTGAACTGGGAATGTTTGGAAATGGGTACTGAAGAACTCCACCGGTAATGTTGTATTTGGAGTTTCTATTTCTAACAAGCTGCTTTCAGAGGCTTTTCAAGATGTGACATTGTATTTGCTGTAGCTCTTAAGTGTCAAAATCCTTATGTTACTCTCAAAATATATTAAGTTAACCTTGCGAATAAGAGTCACAAAATTGACTTCAAAGAAATAGAGAATAAAAGCAATGAAGAAGGAGACCTTAGGTACTTCTTTAGGCAGCAATTCAGGCCCACACCTCTTCTGTTCTCTTCCCCAAATAGAAATGTAATGTAAGGTTCTGTGCTGCAGTCCTGCTCCCAGTGCCATGTGGGGATTTCCAAAAGTTAACAGCTACAAAATGTCAGCCTTTCAAGTACCTGCTTTTCTAAATAAAACAAACTTTTTCATTGCAGTGTGTTTCTGAATGCTACTACTGATGAATATTATTTGCATTTAACAGTGTTTTCCTGCTGCAGCTTTGCTAATCAGTTTGTTGGTGATGTCTTTTCAGATTGCATCAGACATGGCTGTGTGAATAACCAGGGATAAGCCAAAGGCAGGACAGGATGTCAGAATAACACACAAAACATTTTTGAGGTATTTGTTTTGTTTTGCATTTCTTTAATTGTGCTAACTTTTTTTTGGTTGTCTTTAAGACATTTAAGCAAAATGAATGCAGTAATTCTGTGCCATTCCATACTTAAAACATTCCTTAAAAGTTTTAGAAGCTCTTTTTTGATGAAGTAATTACTGATTTGCATGGTTATCTTCATGTTCCAGCAGCTAATTATATAGTTCTATGAATCTTACATTTTCTTGACCACAAGGGGTTGTAATGTCCCAAAGTGCTATTGGACTTAATTGCCATAATTGTAGTTTTTACTCAACATTTAGAAAGATTAGGATAATTTAATGGAACCTCATGCAGGTTAAGTTAAACTTGAATTACTTTTAAGGGAGGGGAAAATTTTCTTTCCTGAGGTAATTTTCTAGTATGTGACAACTTCATCCTTGGCTTAGCAGCTGTGTTCTGGTGAGAGAGAGGACTTCTGTCCAAAAAAACCCCAATGTGTGAAGAGAAAATACAATTTAATTCCTAGAAATTGTAATAGATCTGAGCAGCAGGGCTGAATTTCAGTTTGTTCTGTTCCACAAGCAGAGAATGTGTCCTTCAGACACCTCACAGTGTCCTGGGAGCTTCCCAGCTATTTTTGCAGTTGCTCTCCCATCTCTCTGCTGCATCTGCATGTATTTATTTTTATTTCTGGTTCCTTGGATTGCTCCTGCCTGGTTCTGACATCAAAGCTTAAGGATCAGAGGGAATTTCTGGGCAGAATGTGTTACTCTGATTCCTGATAAAGATTTTTTAAAGGGTTTAGACAAACAGCTTCATCAAAAACCATCTCAGTGCCAATGTCTTCACCTGGTATTGGTCACTTGGACCCTTCTAGAGGAACAAAGAGATCCCAAATTCAAGGTCTTGGGATGGAAATTGCAGTGCCACACTCCCTACAGTCGTGTATGGGCTGCCATTAATGAGGGGACCTCTGTGTGCCTGTCCAAAATCAATAGAAATGCTTTCAGGTTTCTCTCAGACATGGCCTTTAATAGCAGGAATCAATAGGAATTTTAGAGCACGGAATACTTTTAAAGCAGCAAGATATTCTGGAGCCCTAATGTTTTAAGCTTTTAATTTGTCTCCTGTTTGTTGATAGCACTTCAGTTCTGCCATTCCGTATCTTTGCTTGAGAGAGATTCTGAGAAATAATTCTGTTTTCATGAGTACTGTTAGGGCTTCAAGTCTGGTTTTTGCTCCATGTTGGAAGGACAACAAAGCCCTAAAGGAGTTTTCATGAAATTAAATTAATTAATGTGTTCTTTGAAAATCTGATTCGTGTAATCCATTGCCATGTTAATTTAACCAGAACCATTTGTTTCCCAAAAGTTTGGGCTGATCTGAGACCGTGTTATGAGTTATCCAATGTATCTTTATGGTTTTTCCAAAACAATAACATTTTTGTCAACAGATTTAGCTGCTTTCTAGCTTGCTGTGTTGTTTGTTGTGAGCAATGGATTAGAACAGCTTTATTTCCATCCTTTTTACTCTTCCCTTACTTGCTGGAGCAGAATGAAAACTCAACAGTCTGGTGCCATAATTTGCTGTTCTCAGAGAGACAGGAGCTGTAATTTAATGAAGACTTTGCCATTTTAGTTGGAGATCAAAGAGAGAAGTTGAGTTTTTAACAGGAGAGGAGGAGTGGTTGATGAGCACAGCGTGATGGAAATGAAATCAGTTTAAAATCCCTTTGTCAGGCATTGAAGTTGCACGTTAGTGGTGGGATAATCCTGGCTGGACACTCACCAAAGCTGTGGGTCTGTGCAAAGCAAAGGGTCTGTGTCTCCCCTCAGCTGGAGAGAGGAGAGAAAATATAAAATAAAAATAGAGGAGAGGTAAGAGCAGGAAAGATCACTCAACAACCATCACAGGCTTGACCTGGGGAAATCAGCTTACAGTAATTTCACGATTATAAGCCACACCTGAATGTAAGCTGCATTTTTTTTTTTTTTTTTTAAAAAGCAAGGATCCATGTGTAACAAAGTAACAAATTAGTAACAGAATCACTGCCAGCTGGGTTTGGTGTCAGGTGCTCAAGTTGCAAACAGTTTTCATAGACCAGCAAAGCCTTTAAAGGCAGCCCCAGGCACCCTCCCCGGCTGGCTCTCGTTTCCGGGTTGGCATTTCACTGGGATTTGTCCGTAGATAAGCCGCACCTGATGATTAGCCGCACTACTGGGGTAGGCTGGATTCTTCAGGGAAGAAGGTGCGGCTTATAATCGTGAAATTACTGTACTTTAGTACAATGACATTCAAGCAGAAATAAAAACTAAAAACAACACCAAAAAGCCACTAACAACCAAAAAAACCCAAAACCTTAAAAGGTGTCTCCCCTTCTTTCACATTCATCTAGTGATGATCATTCACGCGCTGTAGCTGCAGAATCGCTTAGGCGTCCATGGAAAAGAATCCCAGTTCTGTTTGCAGCTTGGACACAAACAAAACCCCAGGGCCACGTGCACTCAGGTTCCTCATTAGCAATCTCTAATGCTGCAGCTGCTGCTGGTGCTGATGGCGTGTTTGTCCCTGCAGGGCGAGGCCAGCAAACCATGCAGTCATCAGGGCACCGCTTCCGCGATGTCGAGCACCACCCGCTCCTGGCCGACAATGAGAGCTACGACTCCTCCTCCTCCTCCTCCTCCTCGGAGGCTGACATGGCTGACAGGGTCTGGTTCATCAGGGATGGCTGTGGCATGGTCTGTGCCATCATGACCTGGCTCCTGGTGGTCTATGCAGACTTTGTAGTGACTTTTGTCATGTTGCTGCCTTCCAAAGACTTTTGGTACTCCGTCATCAACGGGGTTCTCTTTAACTGCTTGGCAGTGCTGGCTCTGTCGTCGCATCTGAGGACAATGCTGACTGATCCAGTAAGTACCCACGAGTTCCTTGGCCTTGGATTGTCCCCTCCATCTGCACAGGAGTTGGGAGAAGTGATACCTGCTCTTCTCCTGCTGGGAAAAGTGGTGTTAGACTCCAGAAATCTCCATGTTAGGCTCCAGAAATCCTTCGTGTCAGGCTCCCAAAATCCCTCGTGTTAGACTCCAAAGCCCTCATGTTAGGCTCAAAGCCTTCATGTTAGGCTTGCCCCAAGGCCTAGTGTTAGGCTCACTCCAAACCCTCAAGGTTTTGCTGATATCTGTACCCCTCAGGGTGGTACCTGTACTTCTGTTACTCCATTAATGAAAACCATAAAGGAACAGTCAATACAAAATTTATTAAAGTGTTATACTCAAGAAGAACCAATAAAACTCTACTCCAGGTCCTGAAGAAGCTAATAAAGTTTAATCTTCTCTATCTTCATTTTTCTTACTTTTTTTTTCATCAGATTTATTTGTAGAATTTGTACCTTCATCCTGTTGCATGCCTTGAAATGCTTCTTCCATTTGTGGCACATGGAAGAACTTTCAGAGGTGGATGTGCTGCAGAACCTCAGGCACACTTGGCATTGTGGAAAAACCACTGTCCCATGTGGTCCCTGCATTTCTGTCTTTAAGAATTTTCAGTCAGGGAAGGGAAATTTAATCTGAACACAGATTGAAGCAATGTAGGTCTAAGAGGTCTTGAAAGTGCTCATCTCTTAGAACTCTTACTGTTCAATATTTCAAGAGATTAAACAGTTGCACTAAAATCTATTATTATTTTTAGAGAATAAATCTGGAAAAAGTGAGGTGAGAGGAAAACATCTATTTTCTCTGATTTTTGGAGGAAAATGGAGATTTTATTCCAGTACTAGTGCATAGAGAAGTTATGGGAGTGTTCAAAAACCCAGCAGAGTGCTATAGTTAATGATTTTCTAGATCTTCCATTTAGTTCTGCCCACACCCAGTGATGAAATATCACAACTTCTACAAGCTGTGACAGCTAGGAGAGTTAATGGTTTAAGGATTTATTGCTTAAAAAACATGAGCTGGTGAAGCTGGGTGTCTTTCTAGACCTGTGTGGTGTGTTTTATGATCCAAGCTGAGATGAGTCACTGCTTTTTTTCCCTCCATTCCTTCCCTGCTGACTCCCAGAATGGAAGACACAACTGTGTGCTAGAAACTAAGATGAAATAAAGAAAGGAATGAACTGCCTCAGAACTCAGAATTAAATTTACTGTTGTAACTATAAAAATAGATTTTTTTGATGGCTGGCTGTGACTGTGGAAGATGTTTTTTGAAACAGCAAAATGCTTGAAAGCGTGGCCTGAGGTTCTCATCCTTGTGGCAGGTGGAAGGGGGAATGTGAGATGTTTACACCAAAAATTAACTTGAGTAAGAACATTCAGATTGCAAAATCCACCTCAGGAGTAGAACATGAGTGTTTGAGGAATTCTCTGTGTCAGGTTTGAAGCAGCACTCAGCCAGAGCTCACCTGGGACAGGAGCTGGGCTGTGCCTTGGGCAGCACAAACACAAATTTATTATTCCAGGCCATAAGCATCAAAAATTTCCTGCCTAAGTAGAGGAGTGTTTGGCAATGGAATGTGAATTCCTGCTGGCCTCTTAATTCTGTCCCAGAACTTCTTGAGGTGTCTGTGTCAAGGCAGGGGTTTTTTTGGTGAATTTTAGGATGTTGCAGTTGGTTAGGCTGAGCTGGAGAAGGCTCTGCCTGTGTGAAGGAAGTGCTGACCTGGAGCACTTGGTGCACAAAGGCCACTGCACTTTGCTGTCACCTCCCAGGTTATTTCACAATCGCTTCCCTCACAGATAAGGCTTTACTGCCATAAATGAGAAGGATGACAGTGCTCCTTTCCATTATTTTCTCCTTCCTAATCCAAATTTAGATCCTGAACTCAGGAGGCTGATGCAGCTCTGTGATAATCAGAGAACTCATCACTAAAAGTTAATTTCTTTTCCCAATCAATAATTTTTCTTTTGAATCAGTTCCTTCAACTCTTAACCACGAAGCTGCACAGTGAGGAAGAGTAAAGAAGCCAGTGCTGGTCCTGCTAACAGTGTCCAAGCTAAAGATTTTTGGAAAAAAACAATGATGGTTCTCAAAACTTGGAACAGGTGGTTAAACCCTGACTTCAGAGAGCTGAAATAAAATCTTTCAAGCAGTTGCTGATTTAACTTTTGTGGATGGCTTGGCCCATTAATCAAATATTTGGGGTAACTCCTCAGCAAATGAGCAGTGCTTGTATCTGCAGGGTAAGATGTGTCTCCCTCTTCATTTCTTTCATTTCCGTGGGCTGGTGACAGGATATTCTATGAGAATTAAGCTAATACTTTGCCAGAGATGAGTCTTGCTGAGTTAAAGCTGAATTTGAGGTCAGGCAGAGGTAATTTGTTCATTTGGAATTGATTCTGGCTTATAGCAGACTGGCTTTGAATAAATGAACTTATTTCAGCAATTATCCTGAGGTTGCTGGTATTAAGTCTATGAAATGTATTTTTAAATGCTCTCATGCCATTTAAGAAGCTTTCTCTCCTCTAATTGAAATGATTGCAGGGGGCTGTGCCCAAAGGAAATGCCACTAAAGAATACATGGATAATTTGCAACTGAAGCCAGGAGAAGTGATCTACAAATGTCCCAAGTGCTGCAGTATCAAACCTGAGCGTGCACACCACTGCAGGTATGCCAGAGTTCCTTGAAGAGACATGGAATAACCTCATATTTGTTCTTTTTTCCCACCCCG
The DNA here is from genome assembly GCA_009812075.1 of Sialia sialis. NCBI lineage: Eukaryota > Metazoa > Chordata > Aves > Passeriformes > Turdidae > Sialia > Sialia sialis. Next base: position 3,018,385 of record VRYO01000704.1, read on the forward strand.
CAGCAAATTTCTTTTGATATCCTAAACTTTCAAGTTCCCACACTGCAGAATATTTTGAAAATGTAGTGTATTATGGTTAGAAATTACTGTGGATGAGGGGAGAGAAGTAAGAAACTCCAAGATTTATAAAAAGAACTGTGCTCTGGTATCTTAAATAATTTTGATCTGTGAGTATCTTTTCCTGTACATCATTCCAGTTATTGTGCTATGCTGTGGGTAATGCAGGGCAAAGAAAGGAATCTCAAATTTCTGAGGGGAGCTGATTTAAGAAATTACTCCTGCAGTCTTAAATTAACAAAATTTCAAGTAGTTTTAAATGATTACTTTGTGTCATCTCTCCTTTGCAGTGCATTTGAAGTTAGATGGGAATTGGCAGATTATTTTCCCAAAGTTGCATGAACAATTGGTTAAATGCACTTCTGCTTACTGAAAATCCATTTGCGTAAGGACAGCAGTGATGCTGATTTGAACTAAACACACTGTGGAAGAGAGAGTAAATGTATATTTTCAATTCTCAGTCTTTGGAGTTTTCAGGCACTGTGGAAAGGCTTTTGTAGTGTTTATTGTGTGCCAGTTGAAAATAGCTGTGCCTGCATAATCAAGGCTTATATAAAGATGCAAATGCTGCTGCTGGCTCTCTAGGTGTGGGGAGTGATGTGTGTTGAATTGTGAAAAGTATTAAATTGAAGTCTGAGTTAGTGCCTGTCAAAAGAACAGAGTAGGGTCTTGTCAGGACTCTGAGATGATTCTGGAGCTTTGTGGGCTCTGAATTAAAAGCCTGGAGTGTGTCAGTGCTCAGTGCAAACGCTGCAGCTGAGGAGCTGCTCCCATTTATAAATACTCAGCCTTGGCATGGAGCTCTTGTTCTTCTCTCAGCTCTGAGTGGGTTTTATGTCTGGAGTGTGAAGGGAGAAGTTCCACGGATAAACAGCGAGTATGGGATTAGCTCCCGCTGGTCTATGCGTGGTTGAGGCTGAATTTACTCATGTGCACATCCCAGGGCTGTGCAGGGAGAAATTCCATGGACAGACAGGTGAGCATAGGATTATCTCCTGCTTGTCTGTGCATGGTTTAGGCTGGCTTTGCTCAGGTGAGTGTGGGATTATCTCCAGCTCTTTTGTGTGTGGTTTAGGCTGATTTTGCTCATGTGCACATCCCAGGGCTGTGCAGGGAGAAATTCCATAGATAAACAGGTGAGTGTGGGATTATCTCCAGCTCTTTAGTGCAAGGTTTAGGCTTGCTCTGCTCAGGTGCACATCCCAGGGCTGCCTGGCTGTGCAGGCAGAAGTTCCATGGATTACAGGTGAGTGTGGGATTATCTCCTGCTTGTCTGTGCAAGGTTTAGGCTGATTTTGCTCATGTGCACATCCCAGGGCTGCCTGGCTGTGCAGGGATGAGTTCCATGGATAAACAGTGAGTATGGCGTGGTTTAGGCTGGCTTTGCTCAGGTGCACAGCCCTGGGATGTGCAGGCAGAAGTTCCATGGATAACAGGTGAGCGTGGAATTATCTTCAGCTCTTTAGTGCAAGGTTTAGGCTGGCTCTGCTCAGGTGCACATCCCAGGGCTGCCTGGCTGTGCAGGGATGCTGCTGCTGCTTTATCAGCCCTGCAGTGCTCACTGGAGGGTGGCTGGGGCTGGAGGCAGCACAGCTGCTCCTGGGGCAGGATGGGGATGGAAATCCCTGGGGATCCAGGAGAGCTGTGTTCACATGTGTCTGTGGGCTGCACTGAGGGACACCTGGATCTCACTGATTTTCTCATAATTCAGGTTGATTCCTCTAGAGACCTTGCAAGTATCTGTGGAAAGCATTTCCCACATCTTTGGTCCTAGTAGGATTTGCTAATTTGGAAGGAGCCCTAAGTGAAGACATCATATGACAGAAAAAGAGCTGGAGTATCAGAGATCCTGGAGCTCAAATACCTTCTTTATAGCAAGAATTTGAGCAACATTTGTTGTTGAAGCAGAGCAAAAATGGATAATGTCTGAGATGAAGGAAATACCTGATATTTTCAAAGGGTTTTTTTCCCCAAGCACCTGTTTGTGTTTCTTAGGAATTTTTTAATCCTTGGTCAAGTATTGTGTCAGATGTTTTACCTGAGGGCAGAGGAGGCATTTTGGGGTTTGCTCCATGCATCCCTGGCAAATCTGAAAGGGAAAGCCAGAGCCTGGAAGTGTTGTGAGGCTGCTGTCATGTTTTTCTCAGCAGCTGGATTTCTGGTTTAATTGCCTTTCTTTCTGTTAATCTGATTCTTTGCCTTGGATTTATCACTGCAGGAGTTTACCCAGTAGAAAACAAGGGCTTGTTTGATTGTGCTGCCAATTTTTTGATTGGTTTGCAAACCCATTCCAAGGACATTAAAAGGATGGTTTAGTCCCAAGTATTCAAAGTGGCAATTTGCTGATAGAAGAGACTTGAAAATGGAAATTGAAGTTGGTTGCTGTTGGGAAATACTTACACTGAGAGCCACAGTGCATGTTTTGAGTGGTAAATTATTAACAGAAGAGACTCTTAGGATGTAGTTACGAAAATTGTTGTGCAACACTGCAACAGAAGTTCTTTTAAGGAAGAAAAATAGTTTCATAATACACATTAGTGATGGGGAAAAGAGCAAGAACCTTTTATTTACAGCTAAGCATCTCTGAAGTACATGAAAGTGATGTTTTAGCGAGCAGTTCATCTTTTTGGCAGAGGGAAGAGCCCTCTCCTGAGTGAATGGGATTTCATTTTCACTGAAGGAGCACAGCTGTCATCATTGCTGCCTGTTCTGAATGCCTGTGTTTGTGTGGGGAGCTGTTAGTGTGAAATAACTCACCGAGATCTTTCCAGCAGGCTCCCAGAGAATATTTTACCCACACCCATTTCTCTTGAGTCTTCAGCTGTGTCATTCTGAGTGTTGTTTTTGGCACTCAGAGCTGGAGTTGCACCTGCCTGAGTTCATGGAGCAGCAGTTCCAGGTTGCAGGAGAGATTTTCCTCCATCCACAGGTGCTTGTTCTGTTTGCTTCTCTCTGGTGAACCACCCCAGGTGCAGCTGAGGGAGGGATTTCCCCAAAACTCCTGCTGCATAGAAAGGAATAAAATACAAGGGATGGGGTAGGAAGAAGGCAGAACCAGTGCTTGAAGCATCGCTGGGAGATCAGGAATGAAGGGTTCCAGATATCTGAGCTCTTGTGAGAGCTCTGTATGGGCTTGTGAGAAATTCTGAATGAGCAGAAGCCCGTCCTGCCCACTTCACATCCTCCAGCACTCAGCTCCATTGAGCCTGGCTGGGATTTCACTCAGCCCTTCACATTAATATTGTTTTTAGAGTGCTGGCACAGGTTCTGTGGCACATCAGGAGCTGTGTCTGGCTGTGGTCTCAGGGAAATGAGAGGCTGAACTTGCAGGCAGCAAGGAAAGTCTTTTGAGGATCCTCTTGAATGTTTCATCTAGAGCGATACCCAATTTTCCTGCACCAGAGAGTGCTTGTGGTGTTTATCTGTATTGGGATTTTTTTGTATTAAATAAGTGTTTTGTAGCAGAGGATGAATTCTCTTTAATGCCCATAAAACAAGAGGCAGGGGGAATGTGGGGGCTGGGTTCTGATAGCTCAGAGCACAGGCAGCTTCATTTGGGATTCTCCCCCATGACCTGCACAGTCCTGTGCTGTGCCTCGTGCTGAATTATCTTAGAATCACACAAATATGATGACTTAAAAATTATTTTCTACCTCAGAGCATTGATTTTTCCCCCACACCTCCCTGTTTTGTCTGTCCAGTGACAGCCACCCAGCTTTGCTTTGTGGTTTGTCACTGCAGCACTCGTAGGTACCACACAGAAATCAGCCTGTGCTAAAAACAGAGGGGTTTCAAGAAGAGTGCCTGAATTTTTTTTAGGCTTATTTGGCTTGGTGACTGCTGAAGTGAAAAATGTTGAATATTCTGTGGGAAAATGTGGAGCACTGAGTGTGTGTCTTCAGTACAAAGCTGGGAAAGTGGAATATCAGCATTGCTTAAGCTATTGATTTATGAGGAACTCCAAGAGATGTTGCAACTGTTTTGTTTTTGGTGTATTTGGCTGCAGAACTGATTCCTCTGCTGCTGCATATCAGATGTAAAATGGGGTTATTGGAGTGTTTGACTTCTGTGCACATAGCCCTGACTCCAGACTGGGCAGGGCCCAAGAGAACCAGCAAAGAACAGGAGTGTTCAGGAAGTCATGGACAAGAAACCACTCAATAAGTGCTGGTTGGAATTTCAATATTTGTGTTTTCTGTTGAGAAAGTCAGGTTTGATATCTAAGCTGTGCTTTAGTTGAGATTTTGATGCTTAAATTTAGAATTCCATGGCTGGTTGAGACCTCAAGAGTGACAGTTTCCCTCTTGAAGATGTGAATTTCTTGGGTTTCTTCTTACCCACAAGCAAAATTTACAACTTGAAAGCCTGTAAACGTGAAATATTTGCTTTATCTAAAAAACTTTCCAGAAAGGAAAGGGTTTTATTAATACTGAGTGTACACAGAGCTGAAACTTTGCTCATTCTGATCCACAAGTTCTGGATTTGCTGATTGTGTGTTTGGCTGTGCAGTGACTGAGTTTCATTCGAGGAGTATTTTATGTACACAGTCCCTTTTGAGTTGTGAGAGGGAGAAAACAGCTCCTTTACAGAAATGCAAGGTGCAGTTTGTCAGGAAATATTTCAGCACATCTGCCACATCTCCCACTGTGACCACTGGCTGTCCTCCTTTCTGCATTTAAAATTCAATTTCTCACATTTAAAATGCAATTTCTCACAGAAGCCTCTTGTCCTTTCTCGCAGCATTTGCAAGCGATGCATCCGAAAGATGGATCACCACTGCCCCTGGGTGAATAATTGTGTGGGGGAGAAAAATCAGAGATTTTTTGTTCTGTTTACGGTGAGTGAGCAGCTTGATTTTACTCTGAACCTTCCTTTCCACAATTGTAAGTGATTTAGGTAATCACTTATTCATTTATTTATTTATAAATGACATTTAGTGAGTAATGTTTGGGACACAATTGTGTTGTTTGGTTGGGTTTTTTCTTTCTGTTCAAGGTATTTCTACCCATATTCATTTTGATTTTGTGCTCTTTCAGAGTTGCCTTGCTGGTTTTTTTGCAGTGGCTGTGAGTGAATGATGCTCTCTCTTGTTTGCAGATGTACATAGCCCTAATTTCAGCTCATGCTCTTGTACTCTGTGGATTCCAGTTCTTCTCCTGTGTCCGAGGGCAGTGGACTGGTGAGCAAAAACTTTTTTAATTTTCATTATCATAGCCTAGCAGACATTAGGGAAAAAACATAGCATTCCCATCTTTAAGTGATACCCTTAAAACATTTCAGATTTGTTTATCCAGCACTCTCCTTTTTCCTTCTGGGGTTTTTTGCCCCCTTTCCTTCAGTCATTCTCTGAAGAGCTGTGGCTGTCAGGGGCATTCTCACTCCCTTTACACACAGGAGTAATTTACTGCCTCTGTAGTAGGAAGGAAACTGAGCTGATCCTCATATTCCTTAGCACCTCAATTTGGGCTTTGTGTGCCCCACCTCAGTTCTGGGAATGACACCTGAAATTTAAACAGATTCTCCCTCATTCCATTACTGGAATCAGCTGAGGGGCTCCTGCAGAAAAAAAAATTCCCTAAATTACTCCAGATTTTTTATTTAAGCTTCTAGCCTGTGTTTCTCACTGTTCCAGTGTGCCAGAGCTCATTCTGGTCTGGTGCTTTTGGGAATTGTTGATGTGTTCTTTTGGAGTATGAATCAACAGGGAAATCCCTGTGGCTTTTATTTTTTTTCTGAATATTTTATTAAATGGATGGAATCTTAGAACTTTTTTTTTTTACTTGAAACATTCACCTTTCTGTACACTATCCCTGTTGAAATCTAATAGAGTTAATCAGGTGATCAGAGTCTCTCCAGAGCTGTGTGAGGCTGATCCTGATTGCTTTGTATGAATTAAAAAAGAAAGAATAATAAAGCAATCACAGCCAAGTATGACATCTGTATTAACAGTGGGGATGGTTTTACAGCATCTGCCATGCAGGAAGCTCCAGGCTGCTCTCTCATGAGCACTTCTGTGTCCCTCACTCACCTCACATGCCAAAATTTATCTGATAGCTTTGAAATCCCAAGGCAGGATGGCAGAAATAGTTACCATGTGATTTATAGGAAGCCACAAGTGTTACTGCCATAAAATTATCTATTTTCTTGATCAGCAAATAGAGCTGCTGCAAAATCAGAAGTTTGTTTTGAATGTGAAATATTATTTCAAGTGCCAGACATGTAGGACATGCTCTGTAATTTGCTGTTGGGATTTTTTTGTAACTCCATGTCTCATTTTCAGAGTGCAGTGACTTCTCCCCACCTGTAACTGTGATCCTGATGATCTTCTTGTGCCTTGAGGGTTTTCTGTTTCTCACTTTCACTGCAGTCATGTTTGGCACCCAAATCCACTCAATATGCAATGATGAAACGGTAAAAACCTTCACTTCTGTTGTGTGCTGTGAAATTTATTCTGGGAAGATGTGATTAGATGTGCTTTTATTTGCATTTTGGAGAAAGCTGCAAAATTCCAGTAATCCATCACTTATTTTTACACAGTTGGGAAGATTGGTTTGGTTTACTGGGGGTTGCTTTCTTAGAGAAGTTCTTGCACTGTTTTCTTCTCTGACATTTTGTGATTTGGATTTAAATTCAAAGAATGCAAAGCTTCTGACTTGAGGTTTGACTTCCCCTTTTCAGCTGGCACAAATTCCTGCTGGGTGCCAGGGGAAGTGCCTGCTTTGCTCAGGTTTACCCTGAAAATCACTCTCACCTCTCTTTAATGCATTTTATCAGAGGATAAAACAGTTTTATCCCTTGTCCTTAGATCTGCAGTGTCACATCTTGACAGCGTAATTGCCTGGAAACAAGGAAATTGAATGCTGTGACTGTTCAATATTTCCTCATGTTTAAAAATGTATTTCTGTACTGAGGAGTAAATGCAAAACAACTGGTAAATGTTGAGCCTTCATTAGTGGGAAGCACAAAAAATGACTATCAGAATAATGCATTTGGGAGAGCAATCCTGCCTCCAGTAATTGTGGAGCAGGAGCCTTCTTGTCTGCTGTCATTAATGAAGTGAACCACTTGTGGTTTAGGATATTGCATGGGGATCCCAGCTTTTCTGGGATTTTTTATCTTGAGGGGGAGAGGGACAGAGGTAGAACCTTGTTGTACATATTTTATATTCTAAATCTTCTGCCCTGTATCCACAGAGCTAAAACAATTTCTGATTTTTAATGACAGTCAGAAACCAATCAGCTGAGCAACACCACCACGAACCAACACAATAAAAACACAAACCCAGTTTTACCATTAAATTAAACTGAACCTTGGGCTTAGTGCATCCCTGCCTGTGCTTATTTGCAGGAGATTGAGAGACTGAAGAGTGAGAAGCCCACGTGGGAGCGCAGGCTGCGCTGGGAAGGGATGAAATCAGTTTTTGGGGGCCAGCCCTCCCTGCTGTGGATCAACCCTTTCGCAGGATTTCGCATCAGGCGACTTCTGCTGCGGGGAAAGAAAGGAGGACCTGAGTTTTCTGTTTGAGTCTCAATATGCTGGACCTTGCAAGAATCCTATATAGTATTTATTTTGGGGGCCAGAGAAGGCTGTCTGCATATGATCTGTGACCAGGTGAAACCGGTATCAGACATTTGCTTGTAGCAAGCAGTTTTCTACGTTTGTTGTCACAGATATCTCATGAATTCCGAGACAGGAACTGAATCTGCCACGATCTTCACAGCAGGATACCAGAGGAAAAGCACGTGGTCACACTAAAGCCAAATGTTGTCATGCTACTGTAATTTATTTTCTGAGATTACATCCCCTTTTTTTTTTTTTTTTTTGTTAAAGCCTTTTAATTTGATAAATGTCAGGGGAATTGCCTGTGTGTTTTTAAATCCTTGGATGCCGTTGTCAATCATTAGGAGGAGCATTTTGGTGGAAGTTGATCATCTCCAGTGAGACACAGCCTTCTCAGCCCAGATTTCAGGGAATTGTGCTTTGTTCACTTCTCCTTCCTCTTTCAGCTCGTCCCTCTCTGCCCCACACATTCCTGGTGTGCAGGGGATGCCAAGGACTGGTGCCCAACACAGAGGGCACTGTCACTCCCTGCCCGTGTCTTCCCAAAAGCAGTGTCCATCCCAACTGGCATTGAGGGAAGGGATCACATCCTGCCCTGGGATTTCCAGTTCCTCGTGCTTTGAGTGCAGTGGGACCAGTGTCCTGCTGTGTGAGGTGACTGTGGGTGCACAAATTTGGGGGAATTCACTGCACTTTGTCCTTGTAGGGTCTTGCTCTTTCCCCTTTTTTACAGACTTTTCACAGAGGGAAAGCTGTTAATGATCCCTTGAACAAAGCAGAGGAAAGAGGCAACTTCCCTCCTTTCTCAACTACAGCACATCTTAAGTGTAGAAATATCTGCAATAGAACAAGTTACTTTGGATTTAACCATTTCTAACCAAAACTACTTGGAAGAAACGAGAGCAATATAGGTCTAGAACTGCTTTATATGGGCCTGACAAAACAGCAGTAGTGCTAAAAAACGTTCATCAATCTGCAAGTAATGAAATAAGCTACAAGTAATAAAAATCCAGCTAAAAGTTGATTCTTTAAAAGCGACATTTAGATCATTTTTTTGTATTATTCTTAACCTCTAAATTACTGACCATATAAAGGATAAAGCAGGAGCCTTGATGCATAGCTTGAAATCGTGCCTAGACAGTAAATAGCTCCCTGTTTGGGGACTTGCCTTAAAAATTGTCCTGTTGTTGCTTTTGCTCAGCCAGTGGCACTGAGGCAGCTGAGAGCCCTGCATTCCATCCTGTGTGCCCTGCAGGAGCTGTTTCCTTCCTCAGTGCCCTGCTTCTCCATCTCTGCATGGCATCTGAGCCCAGCTCCAGCAGTTTCTGTTCCATGGGGTGCCTGAAGGAGCTGAGGAATCCCTTCCTGCTCTGTGGCCCTGGGAACAAAACTGTGCAATACTTTGGGATGTTTTCACTTGGCTTGTGGAATGCTGGGGATTTCCTAGATGGAAATGCACTGGAATTTGTAATCCAATGAACAATGCTGAGAGGGAAGCTGGAAGTTCCACAGAATTTTGTGCACATTCAGTTACACACTTTAAAAATTGGTGGGGGGGGGGAAATTGTCTGGCTTTGTGCTGAGGCTCGTACTGTGTATATTGTCCAGTGGGAAAATCAGAAAATAACACTCCAGGTGGTTGAACCCTGTGACTTGGCAAATGTATGCGTGTGAAATCCGGTTTACTTGGCTTTTCGAATCCTTACGTTGTAATTTTTTTTTATGTAAAAAAGAATAAACTAATGAATTAAAGTCTTAGTTGATTAACTTCTCTACATGTCAGTTTTTTTTCACATATATTTGGATTGAAGCAGCTTCAGAGAAAAAGTCTTGAATCTTTTTGTTTGTAATTAATTTGTGTTTATATTAATTAACAGGTGATAGTGCTCTGAATTAAAGAGGCTTCTCTGTTTGTTAAGAATTTTAAGCTGCACTCTTTTAGCCCTTCTTGGGCATTCCCTTTTCTTCATCCTCTGGTGTAGTTGCTTATTTTATTGTAGAAAGATTTACATGGGAAGGGACCTTAAAGTTCATCTTGTTCCCACTCTGAGGTGAGTGAGAAACACTTCCAACGAGAAAACTCACCTCAGTGTTCCAGCCTTTGATCTTGCAGGGAATTTGGGATAAACCAGGTTTTTCTCCAGTCTTTCTCCAGTCTTTCCAATGAGAAAACTCGCCTCAGTGTTCCAGCCTTTGTACTTCCAGGGAATGTGGGATAAACCAGGTTTTTCTCCAGTTTTTCTCCAGTTTTTCCAGTGAGAAAACTCACCTCAATGTTCCAGCCTTTGCTCTTGCAGGGAATTTGGGATTAACCAGGTTTGAGTCTCCAGTTTCTCTGTGCAAATGTTGGATTTTTCCTCTGTTTCTGCAGCTTCAGGATCAGAGTTGTGAGCCTGGAGTGTTCACCCAAACAAGGGGGAGGAACAAATGGCAGCAGAGGATGAAGAGGCTCAAAGCTCTTCATTTCCCCTTTGCCATAATTCTGAGAAACACTCTGAGATATTTTCTGGGGCTGTATCACACTCTGATGTTTCTGTGGAGAAAAAAGCTCCAAATCCATGAGCACAGACTTTGTGCCAGTGCTGCTGGGATTTTGGGGCAGGTTCAGGATTTGATTGTTTGTGTATATTTTAGAGAAGAGTTTGTTTATTTTCTGCAGGGAACAGACGTCCCTGCAGATGGATCCTGCCAATTTAGCTCCTTTTTATTTTCTTGTTTAATTTCTAGTAATGTTCTAGTAGTGTTGTTCCAGGAATCCTTTCTGATTCATTTATAGATTTCTTCATGCCTGACCTGTGCAGAAATGTTAAATTTCTACAGTTCTGCTTCTCTCTGTTGGCTCCAGGTCCAATGCTGTTGGAGACACAAAGTGGCTTAAGAGGTTTTGAAATAGAGAAATTGGGCTGTAAAATGATTCTGGAATCTGTTAATAACACTAAAATGAAGTGCACCAGCATTGGTTCTGTATATTTTTTTTATTTTTTTTTTATTTTGAACAGGGTTACAGGTCAGTTCATATTTTAATATGGCTGGTGCTTCTTCATTAAATTTTAATTGGTTAAATTTTTGTTCTGCTGCTTTCACTTAATCAGGGTTTTTTGTGTTCTGAATAACTTTTAATGTTTTTTCCCTGCCTGTATCCCAGTAGCACATCTCCTCCTGTCCTGCACTTCATTCCAGAACCCTGGAAATTTTCCACCAGGCATCAAAGCAAGCACAGGCTCTTTTTTAACAACAGAAATGAAACTTTGCACCTCCAAAATATTTCTGCAATTTCTTTTTATATTATAATGCAGCATAAAGCTAATGTTGGACTCGGGTTCAGTTTTAAAGATGCCAAATATTAGAATTGGCAAGGAAAGGGATAACTCAGAAATATTTAAGATTTTCCTGCCTAAGGTGCCCCATTCTGATAAGCAGCTAGCACCTGACAAGAGAAATATTAAATTACGGCTTTGAGCTGCTTTTGTCAACAAAATCATGATTTCAATCAAATAGTCACTTCCAAAGTGTGTTTGCATAAGAATATTGGTTTAATTTAGAGTGGGGTTTGAGAGAGGGAAGCCAGAAAGAGTCTCAGCAAAAAACTCTTTATTTTGGGCTTTTATACTGTAAATGATTCTTGCTGCAAACCTTCAGCAGAGCCGCAACCCTGGGGGCTGAGTCTGATACCCACTGCTGCATGGACAACTTCATTTCCTTCTATGTGAATTCCATCAGTATCCAGTGACAGCCAGAGGTGATTCTTTCTAATGAAAAATAGATTTCTGCATTGGAGAAATCGGTGGAGAGCCTTGGAAACTTTGAATTAAAAAAAAGAAATGCAAACTGTCCAGGTGAAATACAAGAATATGTAATTTATTTCCCTCATAGATTTATTTTTCTTACCATTAATGAGTATAAATGTACATTTGGTGACAGGGAGAGGAATGGAATGGAGCTGCTGGAGGCAGTGCTGGCTCAGAACAGGTGCATCTGTCATGCAGCAGGAATGGCTGCAGTGGACAGAGCTGCTTCAAATCAGGGTTATCAGCATAAAATACCCGATCAAATTCATCAGAGGCAGGAGAAAAACAAAACATTCTGCTGCAGGTGAAATTGGAGCCTGTCTCTGATGGTTTGCAGCTCTCCCTGGTGCAAAGCTGGGATTGCCCTGCTGCTGGAAGCTGGGATGCTTTTCCCAAATCCCCCCTCAGTGCCCAGGATTGCGTTTGCTGCAGCTGAGCATCTCCAGCTGCTCCCCAAAGCCCCTCGGGGCTGCACCAGCTCGGATTTGCCAGCAGCAGGGAGGGCTGGCTTGGCAGTTTGTGCAGAGGGGCAGAACCAGGAATTCCCCATCGTGTCCACTCCTGATCCCTCAGCGGCTGTTTCACGTGTTTTGTTGGAAATCTGGAAATTTGCTTTTTAATGCAGTCCCATTCATTCAAATCAACTCCATAGCACGACAGCACTTTGGGAACTCTCGAGGCTGTGGAGTCACCACTGGGTTTATTTACAGTAATTTCATGATTATAAGCCGCACCTTTTTCACTGAAGAATCCAGCCTACCCCAGTAGTGCGGCTAATCATCAGGTGTGGCTTATCTATGGACAAATCCCAGTGAAATGCCAACCTGGAAGTGAGAGCCGGCCAGGGAGGGCGCCTGGGGCTGCCTTTAAAGGCTTTGCTGGTCTATGAAAACTGTTTGCAACTTGAGCACCTGACACCAAACCCTGCGCTGGTGCCATTCTGTTACTAATTTGTTACTTTGTCACACATGGATCCTCACTTCAAAAAAAGAAGAAAAAAAAGTGTGGCTTATATTCGGGTGCGGCTTATATATGGACAAATCCCGTGGGCTACCGGGATGTGCGGCTTATAATCAGGTGCAGCTTATAATTGTGAAATTACTGTAATTTAATTAATTAATAATCCCACCACTGGGCTTATTTAATTTCATCATTTTACATTTTTTAAATGTAAAATGATTAAATTTTACACGAAGGCAGAAACACCTTGTTTTAAACACAAACCCTTTTTCATAAAAAGGGGTTTATACACCTGCTGTTCCTTTTCTTGGCTGGTTTAAATCCACATTGTAGGCATTACAAAGAAAACAAAACTACAGGAAAATCATGTCTGTGTACTGGGAAAAGGTATTTTGGGGCACTTATTTCTTCCAAAAATGTTTGCAGAAGATACAAGCAGGGGTTGGGATAAATCAGCCTTGATTTGGGGGTTTACCAGAGCAAGCAGCCATGGTGAGAGGCAGAGATCCGGAGATCTTTGCTGCTGTCTGGTGTTAGAGGTGGAGTCCATCCACTGCCTCACAAATGGACTCTGGGAATAATGGAAAATATGGAAAATAGCAAAATGTTGCCACTTCTGTTCGTAAAAAAGAGTTGGACAGCATGAAGTGCTGGCTGCCCTGTTGGGACAAGGCCCCTCTGGATGGAATAAAGCTTTTTAGGGTTATGATATTTTTCCTAAAGCTTTAAAGGAGAAGTGGGAGTGTAATTAATGAAATTTGTGATGGGAATAGACGTTCTTCATGCAAATTCAGGGTAGGCTGCGTGCATGAGGGGGTTACCAGGAGCTGTGCAAGGCACTGGGATGGAGGATGGATGGGTGATGGATGATGGATAGATGATGGATGGGTGATTGATGGATGATGGTGGATGGATGATGGATGGATGGTGGATGGATTCTATGGATGGTGGATGGGTGGATGTATGGATTATGGATGGATGACAGATGATGGATGGATGGGTGATGCATGGTGGATGATGGATAGATGGATGGATGATGGACAGGTGATGGATGGGTGATGGATGGATTCGATGGATGGGTGATGGATGGGTGATGGATTCGATGGATGATGGATGGATTGTATGGATTTGATGGATGGGTGATGGATGGACGGATGATGGGTAATGGACGGGTGATAGATGATGGACGGATGGATGGATGATGGACGGGTCATGGATGATGGATGAATGGAAGGCAAGAGGGTCACGGCGGCACCGAGCAATGTCCCAAACACAGAACCCGAAGGGCTGGCAGTCCTGGCATTACTGAGGAGCACATGAACCCCAGTCCCTGTGCCAGGGCTGCTGCTGGGGCTGCCACGGAGGCTCCTCTGCCGATGTCCCTGGGCTGTGCTCACGGGCGGGGGAGGCTGGGAGCGGCTCCGGCTGCAGGCAGGGGCGAGCTGTGCTTGGCCTCTGCAAAGAGAAAGGGCCCGTTTCACTGGCAGCACGCTGCCCACAGCTTCTCCTTCCTCCTCTCCCTATAAAATCTCCTGCTTGGGCATCACTGTCTGAGGCAGGAGCTGCACTACTGTGCTGGGCCCTGCGCTAGAGCCTAGCTTGTAATCTTCACTGCCTGTGCTGGCAGAAGGAGATGGAAGGGATGTCTCAGGAGATGCTGTGGGAGAGAAAAGAAACAGAATTAACGTGGATGCTGCTCGATGGAATTCAGCAAACCATCCTACAAAGCAGGAGCTTGGGGGATCCTGGCACATCCTCCTTTCCTGGTTTCTGGGGGGAACTGGCAGACATGGAGCAGTTCTTGGTATTTTGCACTTGGGGAACGCCCCCAGCTGCTTTTCAGTCCTTCATCTCGTCAGAGAGGAGCTCAACCTGCAGCCCCTCTGCACCTCATTTACAGAGCACAGCATTTCTCTGATCTCCTTGGCTGAAAAGGGGCTTAAAAGCTAAATAAAAGCCACCTAAATACATGATGCCAACATTTACACAGCTAAGAAACAGCAAAATCCACTAGGGGAGGAAAAGGATTGTAACAGGCAGAGGGAGGCAGGCTGTGAGTGCAGGACATTGTCATTACATGGCAGTGGTTGTTAAATTACACCTCCTGTGGTAATCTCTTTTTTTAACAGCCTGTCCTACAGGGGATAAACATCTTAACGCCCAGCCCAGCAGCGCCCAGGGTGCTTGAAGATGGTTTTGTGTTCAGGTCCTGTTGTTTGGCAGCAACCCCAGGGAACTCCTGCCATAAATAACCACCTATTCTGAATCACCATCTGTCCTCTAGTGTGCCACCTCCCACTGCTGCCAAATCCATGGAAACACCCAATCTTGATTTCTCACCCCTTTTTTTGCATCTTGTGTTGTTTTAGTAACATCTCAACCCCCCCTGGATCATGCTACCATTAAAAATCCTAAATTTTCTTTGGAATTATGGGAAGGAGTCAGCCAGGGAGGGCTGTGAGCTCTGATTTTGGTGTAACACTTAAACTCATATAAATAAACTTAACTTAAATTTACTTCAATAAACTTAAAGAACTTAAATTTATTTTTTAAATTAATAAATAAACTTTTAAATTTATTTTTTAAATTAATAAATAAACTTTTAATTTTTTTTTCTTTTTTAAGAAATGAAATTTTAAAATAAATTAATAATTTATTTTTTCTGAGCTGTGTCTGCTGCCCAGTCCCTTGGCTCTGCCGTCACAAATGGTGTAAAATGGGCTGTAAATAACATTAAAAGGAGGACGTACGGTCTGGAGCAGCGTGGATCACAGAGGTCATGTTGCTCTGCAGGACGTGTCCTGGCAGCGGGTCCAGGTTGAGGTTGGGAGGTGCTGACTGGTACTGGAGATCAGCACTGGTTCCTGCAATTGGGGAGAGTCAGCATTCCTTGCAGAGTTCCTGACAAGCCAGATTCTCCGGGCTGAATCTGTTTCACCCAGAGGATGTGGAAGACCTCTGTGGGTGAAGGTTAATGGCTCATCTTTGCTTCCTTCCTCTTTGCTCCCAGCCTCTGGCCCCTGGGATGTCTGGGCTCTCAGCTGCTCTCCAGCTGCACTCTGGCCTGTGTCCCAAGTGCTGCTCCTGCCCAGGTTTCCTATAAAGTTGTAACTTTTGCAGAAATCTAACAAAAGATGTGTTGTCTTCCTCAAACTGCCTCAGTTAGGTCAGAGATCTAAGTCAATGCCACACCTCAGAGTGGATCCTTTGCTGTGCATCTCACCAGATTTCCTGAGCAAGGCCAGAAGGAATGGCTCTGGGTTTGGACTGCCGTGAGAAGGACCCTTCAAGCTACAATTCATCAGATGGTTTTGCTTGGAAGGAATCTGAAAGCTGATCCCATTTCAAGCCCATGCCCTGGGCAGGGATGCCACCCACTGTCCCAGGCTGCTCCAATTTCCATCCAACCTGGCCTTGGCCACTTCCAGGGATCCAGGGGCAGCCTCAGCTTCTCTGGGCACCTGTGCTAGGACCTCCCCACCCTCAGAGGGAACAGTTCCTTCCCAATATCCCACCTAAACCTTTTCCCTTCCATCTTAAACCCTTTTCCCTCCATCCTCCCTCCCATCCACAAAGCCCCAGCACAGCTTGGACATAACCCAGCTTTACCGCCCCTCCTCAGGATGGCTTCTTACCTCCCAGCAGCATCTCCTGCAGCAAGCTGTCGATCCTGGCCACCCCAAAGAGCTTCACAAACTGCACCTGCTCGATCATCTGCCAGGTGATGCTCTGCAGGGGCGGCAGCAGCAGCAGGATGTCGCTGAAGCGGCCGCGCGAGTCGTACTGGCGGTCGTTGATGTAATCCTCCAGGTTCACCTGCACCTGGAAACGCATGTTCTTCACCTTGCCAGGCTCACTCAGCCCTTTGCAGTCTGGGAAAAGGGGAAATGGAGTTAACTGGGCAGGAAAATGTTGGTGTGTGCAGGGAAAAGGGTGAGATGGAAGGGATGCTGGAAGGTCAGCTGGCACACTGGGCTGCCACTGCTTCACATCTCACATGGAAACAGCGAGGGGAGTTGAGGCTGGGCTGCCACTGAAACACTAATCTCAAAGAAATTTGGATTTTAGTTAGAAGAAACTGGGCTTGAGATAGTAACTTGAAACTTAAATAATTGATTGCCTGTCAATTTATGTTTGCTCAGCTCTGCTTGCAATGGGAAAGGATTAAACCAGTAGGTAGGTCCAAAGAACTCAAACAATTGCAACCTGAAACTCATTCTTTGCAAAACTGCAGTTGACTCAAAAGTCATTTGTATTGTCATTGATAGAAAAGGTCGAGAGTTCAGGGCGAGGAAGACTCACCTTACTTCTTCCTTTTAAGACCCCTCCCCACAAAAATGACCCCAGACTGAATTCAAGAAGCCAACCACACTGCTTAATTGCCATTCCAGCTAATTACTATAGGAAGCAGGGATGGGAAGGGCTGGTATTATGAATATGGATTTGTTTGAATCTTTTGTCAATAAACAAACTGTGATCACCTGTGATTTTGCAGTGTTTGTTAGAGGGTTACCTCACACTGCTGCCCAGGGCTGAATAAACATACACTTTGTAACTTTAAATTGTTAGAGAGTATATTTTGTCTGTCACAATGAAGTGTTGGTACTAGGTTAATACTCAGATTTTGGTAAATCAATTTGTTTGAACCTTTTGCCAATAAACAGACTCTGTAATCACCTGTAATTTTGCAGTGTGTATTAGAGGTTACCTCACACTGCTGCCCAGCTCTGAATAAACATACACTCTGTAACTTTAAATTGTTAGAGAGTCTTTTGTCTGTCACAGTTGAGTATTGGTGTTAGACAATACTTTTATTTTGGTAAATCACCACTGCTTCACATCTCACATGGAACAGCCAAACAGTGAGGGGAGTTGAAGGAGGAACTGGCATTGGAGGAGAAACAGTAATTTCAGGAGAGTTTGAAGGGAAACTGTAAGAAAATAGAAACTTGCTTCACATGGATGCGAGTGAATACTGCCATTAGCAAAGGGGAAAAATTTAGAAGTTAAAATATTTATCCTCCCAAGGAAACAGCCTGGAATTTTCCCCTGAAAACTGAGTCACAACTGCCACCACTAAGTGCAGGCAGTTTTAGTGTCTGAATGCTGTGATTGCTGCAGCATCAGGTTTCTGCCTTGCTCTCCAGTCTCTGACCTGTGGTCAATCCTTTTTTTCAAGGACCACTGGTCCAGCTTGGCTTAAACAAATAAACTTGTCCCTGGGTCAGGTGAAGTGCTGGCACTTACAGCCTCCCACTCCAGCCTCTGCTGTTATCTAAACCTGAGATTTCTGGCTCACTGCACCATTCCCTTCACTGTCTGCAAAGAATCCACAGGCACCACATTTTCAGGATTTTAGTGCCAAGAGATTAGATACAGTGGTGAACAAATGATTGTGTGCCAGCACAAAGCTCTGAGGACATCCCTGCTCCCTAGCATGGATGAACTTCACTTCACACTTACTTCTCCCAGCTGAAACCTCAGCACCTCGTTGTCACATTGATCTAAGGCTGCCCTGAGACTCTGATCAGCTCAGAAGGTAATTTGTCTAAATCAATTTGATAAAAAAAATCATTTGATGTGACCCTTCCTCGGCTCGCAGCAGTCTTTGGTGAGCCAAAGTTCACAATGTTCCTGAAACTCCTGGATCTTGATTTTGAATTGGTGAATACAGTAATTAATGTATGATACTCTGATTTCTCCATGCTAAAAGATAAAAGGGCATTTTCTGGACTTGGGATTGTTCTCCATCTCCTTCTTGAGTGGTGCAGACCCCTCTAGAGCCTGGGCTGAGGCAGAACCCCTGTGTCTCTGGAATAAACACTGCAAAGCTTCAAAACAAGCTGTTTTTTCTGTGTCTTTCCTGTGTCGTGGATCAGCCCTGCCCTGGGCTGCTGCTGGCTTCCAGCAAGATCCATTAGCAGATCCCTGACGTTTCTGGGCACCACTCTGTGGTTTTTGATGGTGCTCTCTGGATGCTCCACATTGCTGCTTATACATAATTAACAGAGGCACGTGTGTCCTTAATGATCACCTCCTGCATTTCAGGGTGATGGACTTTCCCAAAACCAAGCTCCTGAAGCAGCCCAGCTCCTGCAGAGCCTGACTGGAGCTCACACTTGCTAAAGAGTGAAACGCTCAGGAACAGGCACATCCTGACCTCAAACTGCACTGCTGCGCATTGCTCACGACAGGCTGAGAGGCTGAGCTGCTCCCTGACACAGTCCTCTCCTTCCCCAATATTCCCGGCTAGCTAATTAGGGATGGGAAGGCCCTGTGTCATGAATAAGCAGAAAGAGGGGCTCCTTCCTTCTTGGCTTATTTCCAAGGTTTATTCTTGAAAGGGAATGCACAAGAGAAGAGAAGAGAGCGAGCACATGGTACACAGGGTTATAAAGCCTTACAGGGGAAAGGGGAGGTCGAGGGGTCAGGTAATAGGATCTTCTTCCTGTTGGTCAGATCCTCAGATCAATGAAAGCAAACATATGTTGGTCAGTGAAATGCAACAGCTCCCAAGGGGTTCTGCTGGTTTTTTGAGGAGCCCAAACTGCTCTGCTGGGCGGGCAGAGGAATCCCACCTGGGTCAAAGAAGATGATGGCTTTCAGGCAGGCGTACTCGTTGTCATCAATCTGGATCTCCCGCAGGGGCTTCACCAGCTCGTCCA
The DNA here is from genome assembly GCA_009812075.1 of Sialia sialis. NCBI lineage: Eukaryota > Metazoa > Chordata > Aves > Passeriformes > Turdidae > Sialia > Sialia sialis. The sequence continues at coordinate 3,037,415 of VRYO01000704.1, forward strand.
AGATTCTGGTGGCCACACGAGCGATTTCCAGCTCTGGGCAGTGCATTGGGATGATGAAATCATTCCCTGCACAGACAGAGATTTCCCATCAGGTTTGTCTGGTCTCACCCAGTTACCCCAAGGAGTGTTTCCTGATAGTCCCAGTTCCATTTGCAGCAATTTCCAGTTGGCAGGTTTATAATGTGATCCACGAGGGAGAAGCCAGCCCTGGATTTCATTCCCTGCTCCTGATTTATCCCAGTTCCACGTCAGTGCACCCACTCTGTGCCTGCTCCACGTTCTGCTCTGCTTTGCCCTGTGTTACACCAAGCATCTGTTTGTAAGCAATGCTGCATCTTTATTTTTGGTTTTCTTTTCTTACACAAAGTTATTTCCCTCTCTTTTATTTTTTAATGTGAGCCTTTCAGGGTCAGTATTCTCATTTTTCCAAGAAAAATCCTACCTGTGGTGCGAAATAGCTACATGAAAAGGAAACACCCATTTGCACTGTAATTTTTAAGAGACATTTCTGCTAAGTTTTTAAGTGTCTATACCCAAATACCTCATTGCTTGGGCCTTGGCAATTTCAAGTACAAAACCAAGACAATCCAATTTGAGATGCCATTTAAATTCTGGAGTTTTCTCATCCAATTTCAAAGCAGTGAGGGAACACTTATAAAAATGAAGTGAATTTAGTGAATTTACTTGCTCCTTTTTACTCTCCTCTCAGCTCTGTGTCTCCACCCAGATGTGCAGCCCAGGAGTGCAGAGGGGGTTTCAGGGATGCAGAATGCTCGGGAATGACTTGGGAGGGGGTGAAATATAAAAGCAGGAGTGTGTTTCAGCACTTTACCTAAGAGCAGGAAGTCAGTGTAGGGTATGGACCTCTTGGCCACCCCGAGCAGCAGATGTTCCCCTGCATGGGCTCTGAGCAAGGCAACCTGCAGGTGGCACAGCACAAAGAAAATCAGATTATGTTGGAAAAGCAGAGAATGGAGTGCTGAGCTGCTGCTGTTTAAATAATCCCCATTTGGTGTTTGCTTAGATCTGGCAGATCTGCAGACAAAGTTCTGTTCAGGGCTAGAAAATATCAGAGTATGCTCACTTTGAGAAGCTCTACATTCGTGGCAAACTAAATGAGGAGCTGTTTTTAACTAAAAGAGCAAAGAGTAATCTGAGTTCTTAGGAAGTAAGCAGCTTCTATATTTAATTATTGGGTAGCAGCAAAGGCAAAATCAGAATTGCCTTGTAATTCAGAACTGCTGCAGTCTGACACCAATCAGAATTTTTTTGACTGGATTTTTTTCAGGTTGCAGTGACCAGTTCTGTATTTTGAGGGACCTTGGCTGCTGAAGTTATTTTTAATTGGTCTCTCATTCTCTGCTGTTGTTTAGAGCTCTGCACAGGGTGGTCTGTGTGTTAATGCCTGGGAATTCCTTTCAAAAGCAGGGGATTTACCAGGAAGATTTTTTATTTTACCTGGTCGTCGAGGGGGAGCTCACAAAAGGCTGGGATGTATTTTGCCCATTCCACCAGCACCAGCAGCTGCTGTTTCATGGACTCACACACGTCACTGATGGTGGCAATCTTCTTCATGGAAATGTCTGTGCTGTGCACGGGGCTCAGGGATAAATACTGAAAGAGAAACCACCCCAGCTGGGTCTGCACCAGATCCACACTGTGGATCCATCCCAGCAGGGCCTGAGAAATGTTCCCATTGTGGCTGGACACTTGTCCAGCTTCCACGAGGTGGTGCTCAGTCCCAACACACACCCAGCCCTGCTCCAGGCTGGCTCAGGACAAAATCAGCATTCCCAGCCCCAGCAGCTCTGTGTCTCAGCTTCCCACCAATCCAGATGTGTGGAGTGGATCCAGCTTTTCTCCCCCAGGTTGCTGTCAGGGACACAAAACTCCCTTTTTGATATCTAAAGGGCTTTGTGGCAGGGAGAGGGTTAAAAATATAATTTTTGAAAAGGAAGTGGACTCATTGCTGCATGTAATGTGCAACATCTGGACCATGTGTTTCAGTGCAGAAAGGGTATTTGTATAAGAATTTAAAGGACTCAGCTTGAAATTAATTGTGGAGCATGAAATAAAAAAGCAATCAGCGTCAGCTGAAGCCCAGCAGATTTATTCACATTATTCTCCTGCCCTGAAATTGTTATCCTGATAAAGAAGTTATGAGGAAAGATAGAATCAACCATGACTGGGATATCATGTTCAAAGCTGCACAGAGAGTGCAGCAAGGAAGGATAAAATTCTGTGTGAATGCAGTGAGATTTTTAGGGGTGCAGCAACAATTTAGAATAAATTGGGAGAATAAAGGACCTGGGCTCCGAAACATCCCTCAGCCCTTGGAATTTCGTCTTTCTATCTCCTACCAAAGGCTGCAGGATGTATTGCCTTGGGAATGGATTTTTCCTGCCTGCTTTTGGATATTTTGCATTTTCTGCCTGGTGGGTTTGTGCAGGAGCCACCCAAGGGCAGAAGAAACATCCAGCCCTGGATGTTTTAGCAGGCTGGAACTGCTGAGGGCCATGGGCCCGTTTGGAGGGGCTGTCCCCAAGTGTCCTACCTGCTGTGCCATGGCCTCAGCCTGCGTGAGGATGTTGATGGAGAGAGAGCCATTGTCCTCATAGCTGCTCCTGCGGATGCTGATCCTGTCACGCTCGTTCTGCACGGCTGAAACGAGAGAGAGAGAGAGAGGTGCTGGAGGCAGTGAGAAACCACCAGGGGTTGTGGCAGTGAGAAACTGCCAGGGGTTGTGGCAGTGAGAAACTGCCAGGAGTTTCCTCAGTGAGAAACTGCCAGGGGTTGTGTCAGTGAGAAAATCCCAGAGGTTGTGTGAGTGAAAACATCCCAGGAGTTGTATCAGTGAGAAACTGCCAGGGGTTGTGGCAGTGAAAACATCCCAGGAGTTGTGTCAGTGAGAAACTGCCAGGGGTTGTGGCAGTGAGAAAATCCCAGTAATTGTGTCAGTGAGAACAATCCAGTGCTTGTGGCAGTGCGAAACTGCCAGGGGTTGTGGCAGTGAGAACGCCCTGGTGATTGTGGCAGTGAGAAATTCCCAGTGACTGTGTCAGTGAGAACACCCTGGTGATTGTGGCAGTGAGAAAATCCCAGAGGCTGGGTCAGTGAGAAAATCCCAGTAATTGTGTCAGTGAGAAAATCCCAGAGGTTGTGTCAGTGAAAACATCCCAGGAGTTGTGGCAGTGAGAAAATCTCAGTGCTTGTGTCAGGAGAAATCACCAGTGCTTGTGGCAGTGAGAAAATCCCAGTGCTTGTGACACTGAAAACACAGTCTCTAAGAGCTGACTTCCCTCCACTGCAGCCATCGAGAGAAACAGCAGCAGTAAAAAAAGAGAATTTAGACCTAACTCCACCTGTTTTCAGTGCTGGTTTCTCCCCCAAACTCTGCTGCCTCTGTCCAGCAGCTCGGGGCTGGGGGAAGGAGCCTAAACTCACTCAGTGTTTTCCTGGCAGCTCCCAGATCTTGGCTACAAGCAGCTTGGAAAGGCACTTGCCATGTCCTCAAACAGAGGGAGCAGGAAGATTTAGCATGTGGTGACAGTGCAGAACATCCCTCCTCCTTCATCCTTGGCTTTATTTGGGGGAATGACTCAAACACGACTCACTCTGGCCTTTAACCCCTTGGGTGTACAGCACTGTGGGTTTTTTCTTCAAAGTGGCCACTGGAAAAGATTTTTCCAGCAATTTTTTGTTTTTCCTTTCCATAGAATCAGCAGAGTTATTTTGCCATCATTCTTTTGAATGATGCTGAGTCTTGTTTTAGAGCACCAGGACTCATTCCTGATAATCCATACAAAATAAAAACATGGCCACTGCTTTGCACAATTTGAAGGAAGGTTGTTTTTTTTCCTGCCAGCCCATGCCCAACCACTGCGCTGTTTTCCTAACCAGCCTCTGATGAGGGGCCAGCAAAGTGAAAGGGCAGAAAACAAGCAGCAGTGACAAAAATCAATGCCTCCCCTTATCAACAGGAGTGTTTGTTTTCCAAGATCTGGGGCTCAGCCTTGCTGCCAGTCAGGATCAGCTTGTGGGGATCTGCCTTACCTGCGTGGGTGCATCATTTCTGAGGTGCCACACACAAACACATTCCTGGAGCATTTTCAGGCTGTGGACACTACAATTTATCAATTTAGAGAAAAACCCACAGCTTTTGGGAGGCCCTGCTAACCCTCCTTATACAGCAGCAGCAGTTGTCCTGAGCATGAGGGGAGGGTCAGGATGGAGGTGATGGATTAATTAATCTTGATGGATTTTATTGTGTGAGTGGCAGCATCCAGCACCCAGGAGGAACAAGCCTGACCCAGTCTGTGTCACCACTGGCTATTTTTTAAAATCCCCATCCAAGCTTCTACACCTGGATTTCCATCAGATGCTCCCCTACATGCTCTCTACTTACAAGAAAAGGGACGAGTTTTGCCATTCCAGTCGAGTCACCACTGATTTTATGTACAGTAATTTCACGATTATAAGCTGCATCTTTTTCATTGAAGAATCCAGCCTACCCCAGTAGTGCGGCTAATCATCAGGTGCGGCTTATCTATGGACAAATCCCAGCGAAATGCCGTCCCGGAAGTGAGAGCCGGCCGGGGAGGGCGCCTGGGGCTGCCTTTAAAGGCTTCGCTGGTCTATGAAAACTGTTTGCAACTTTGCACCAAACCCCGCGCTGGCGCGATTCTGTTACTAACTCGTTACTTTGTCGCACATGGATCCTCACTTTTTTTTAAAAAAAAAGTGCGGCTTATATTCGGGTGCGGCTTATATATGGACAAATCCCATGGTTTACCCGGCTACCAGGAGGTGCGGCTTATAATCGTGAAATTACTGTAAATCCTACAGTCCCAGGCAGACCTGGTTCTCATGCCAGACTCCTTTAAGAAGCCTCAGCCTGTTTTTCCCCCTGAGACTTTTTATGGCACATATTTCAGTGCTTCCCTCATGCTCTGATAAGCTCAATTTCCAGTGCAAGTGGGTGGCTCAGAGCGACTTTCTCAAGGTGATTGGGGTGTTATCGCTGAGAGCACCCAAGATGTGATGGAATGAGATACAAAGGGGAGTTAATGTTTCACCTGCCACAAAAAATTAATCTATTACAGTGCAGCAATTATATTGCTGTATTTATTGTGTTTGTGGAAGGGAAGGGGCAGGTCACTCCTGGTGCTGCAGGGGGTGCTGGGCTCAGCTGTGATCTTGGCTTTGCTGTCAATAAAGCCCAAAAAACCAACCTGCAGGAAGGACTAAAATCCCAGTGCTGCATCCCTCTGTCTCCCAGGGGCTGCTATTTCCAGAAGTGCCTGGCAAAATCTTTGCTGGCTGTTTTTTTTTTCCCCCACTCTAATCCTGTTCTCTTCTCATTCTCAAAACCAGAAAACATCACAAAGAGCCACCCAGCCCTGCAAGAAGGGACGTCAGTGAGTCCCCAGGATGGTGCTGGCCAGGGACAGGGTGGGTTTTCCTACAGGGAAAAGGGGAGAGAGGGCAGGATGATGCTCGTGTGTCCCTCCAGGGAATTGTCCTGGCTGTGGGAAGCGGATGGGAAAACAAACAAATTCTGTGTGTGACGCAGGGGAGCCCTCACAGGGTTTTTTTTTGTCACTCAGAGCAAGGCTGGACACTCTGCCTGTGTTTGTGGGATTGCAACCAGCCCCTGCTTCCCAAAATCTCTGTCCTTGTCTTGTCCCCAGGGAGGAGGAACCTCCAGGGACTCAGTGAGTGGGGCACAGGAGAGCAGCAAACCAGAAACTTTCCACAGCTTCAGGCTTTGCCTACACAGGAATTGCTGTTTCCATCATTGCTGCACTAAATCCAGCCCCAGTTAATGCTGCTGGAATTGGGAATGTGCTGATAAATGGCGTGGGGAGAGCAGCAGGAGGGAGGTCCCTGGTGCTGCACTCACCAGCGTTTCTGTCTTCACCGACAGATTTACTGCTCCTGCTGCCTGATTAATTTATATCCACAAATAATCTTTTTTTCCCCTGAGCTACCTCGGATTTTGTAGGTGTGGTGTGTTTTATTTGCAAATAAATCCCAGTGGTACATGTACATTTAATCCCTTCATGGGCCTGTGGGCTGATTTATGACTACTGAAGGCAGAGAAGATCCTTTATCTTTTCCATCCTCCTTTGCAATAAACTCCAGTCCCAGCCTTCTGAAAGCTGGCAAGAGAAATGTGCAAACAAAAGGTATGAAACAAGATAGAGGCCCTGTGAAGCACTAATAAAAGATCCCATAAACCTGTCCAATTTCACAATAATAAATAAAGAAGAGCCTCAAATCCTCCCCTCCTCCTTACTGTTGCAGCAGTGGTACAACAATTATTTTTACTTCTGCATAAAACTAAAGAAGTCCATGCACACTCATAGATGATTTTGAAGGGGATGAGAGGTTAAATATTAACACTTTTTTTTTTTCTTTTCCTACCAGAAAGCTGAATCCTGACAGTGCAGTGCTTTCAAAAGGCTTCCAGGTTTTCAGGGACTCAGCTCCACGTGAGGAGATGACCTGGCTCACTTGAGAAATCACATCCTGCTGATTTATTCCAGGTTAAACATGATCTCAGGGAGGTGCTAAAAATAGAATCCTGCTGTTTTCTTTGGGTGTTTAAGTACCTGGTGTTCTGCTCAGGCACTGATGCTGCACTGACCAAAAACCTGTCAGGTGGCATTGGGCAAGACAATAGAAATCAAACTTCTGAGCCAGCAGAGAAAGTCAGGGGGAACAGCCAGAAAATCCCCAGCACACCCAGACCACCCTCTGGCACAGTCCCAGCCCTAACTCCACCACAAGAACAAGATTCACTCCTGTAAAAATCTCATCCTGATCATGGAGGTGGTTAGGAAAAAAAAGGGTTTTTTGTTCAACAAAGCTTTCCCTCTCCCCTCACCTTAACTTCAATGGTTGCTATTAAAGTGATTTTTTGATACCAAAAATGCAATTGGGATAGGAGTGATGCTGAGTGAGTTATTTTCTAGGAAATCTGGGAACTGGATTTTCCACAAGACTCAAGTTTTGTCCCTTCCCTGCTCTCGTTAGTGCTGACAGAACCTGGATTGGGACCTCAATTCACAAGCCTGAAGGTGTGGGGTTCTGTGTGGGGCAGTCTTGGTCCTTCCTGAAAGCAGGATTGAATTTTGGCTGTACAAACAAGGCAATCCAGATATCCTACAGGCAATTTTCCCAACCTGGGGAGCCTGTTCAGTGCCCCAGCACCCTCTGGGGGAAGAACCTTTTCTAATATTCAACCTAAAACTCCCTAACACGGTTTAAATCCTACAGTCCCAGGCAGACCTGGTCACCACATTACTCAGCTATTTGTAATATATGTAATATATATGTAATATTTT